>JAVSCE010006894.1:0-537576 GCA_032199065.1 Smutsia gigantea | reverse complement strand
CAATGTAAGTTGGTTACAGGGACAGTAGTACAGCACAGAGAACACAGTCAGTGATTCTGCAACATCTTATTATGTTGACGGATGGTGACCACAATAGAGAGTGAGGACTTAATAATATGGGTAACTGTTGAACCACTGTTTTATATATTTAAAACCAACATAAGATTGTATATCAATGATACTTAAAAAAAATTTTTTATCCTAGTCTTTTAACTAGAAGATACAGTTTGTCTTCATGGGTATGTGTAAGGTGAGTTTTGATTGGGCTTTCTTTTTGATCTGCTTTTCCTGAAACCATCAGCCCACCAACCTACCCCACATCCTACCCATTCTTTAGGATGGAAGCTTTTTCATTATCTTATTCAATCTTTCTACCTACTAGTTGGGAAGTTATACTCTATCAGTACTCTTTTACTGCTTACCCTAAATGTTTCAACATACATACTTAACCCAACATAATCTAATATACATGAGTATCTTTATTCTTCCCCCAAATCAGAAATTTTTAGAAAGCTTTAACAATGATAACCCTCTCCAAAAGTGCATCCTATTATGTTGAGTAGTTTAGTTCTAGCCTGCAATTTTTTTTCCCCAACAAGTTGAATTCTATTGTTACTGTTGCTCTTACAGTTATGTTATTCAACCAATACATATTTAACTCTCATTTCTTCTCGCCTCTCTCATGTTTCCTAAGGATCATTTTCCTTTAGTTCAAAATACATCATTTCCTTTACTGAGGGTCTTCTGAAGGTTAATGCTCTCATTTCATATGTCCATCAGTATATTCTGTGCTCATTACTGTTAGATAATTTCATTTAATATAGAAATACAGGTTGACAGGTTCCCCCTTTTCCCCCAGAACTCTGAAGGTATTATTCACCTATCTTCTGGTTTCTACTGTTACTGATAAGTCAGCCACATTCCGAACTGCTGCACCTTTATGAGTAACTCAACCTTTTCTTTTGGGCTGCTTTTTTAAAAACAACTTTGCTGACATATAACTGACATAAAATAAAATACACATATTTAAAGTTTACAATTTGGTTAATTTTTGACATATGCACACAATCATAAAATCACCAGAGTCAAATAATAAACATTATCAAGCACACATAAAAATTCCTTCATATTCCTTTGTAGTCACTCCCTATCCCCTTTACATCCATATTCAGGAAACCACTGACCTGATTTCTATGACTTTAGTTTCCATTTACTAGTTTTCTATAAATGGAATCACATAGGATATACTTGTTAACGTCTGACTTCTTTCACTCAGCATAATTATTTAAAGATATCTTCCATGGTGTTGTGTAAATCAATAGTTCATTCCTTCATATGCTGAACAGTATACCACAATTTGTGTATCCATTCACCCACTGATGTACATTTGACTTGTTTGTACTTTTTGGCTAATTATTACATATAAAGCTTTTATGAACATTCATATACAATTACTTGTATAGACATATGCTTTTGCTTCTCCTGGGTAAAACATAGGAATAGCAAGACAAGAGTTTTATATTAGGTATATATTTAAACTTTAAAAAATACAAAAATATTTTCAAAATTGGATGTAGTATCAATTTTGATCCAGCAATGATCCAGCAATTCCACTTCTAAGTATTTAACCAAAAAAAAACCTAACTCAAAAAGATACCTGTACTGCCATGCTCATTGAAGCATTATATACAGTAGCCAAGCCATGGAAACAACCTAAATGCCCACTGATAAATGAATAGATAAAGAAAAGGTGATCTAGATATACAATGAATTCAGCTATTTAAAAAAAAAAGGAAATTCTGCCATTTGTAATAAAGGGAATGGGCCCTACAGCATTATGTTACATGAAATAAGTCAGAGAGAGAAAGACAAATACCATATGGTCTCATTTACATGTAGGATCTAAGAAACAAAAAACAAAAGATAAATCAAATTCACAGATAACAGAGAACAGACTGGTAGTTGTCAGAGGTGGGGGGAGAGAGGTAGGGAATATGGGTGAAAGTAGTCAAGGTACAAACTTCCAGTTATAAAATAAGTCCTGGGGATTTATTGTGCAGCATGGTGAATATAGTTAGAAGTACTGTATTGTATATTTGAAAATTATTAAGAGTAAATCTTAAAAGTTATCATCTCAAGAAAAAATATAATTATATGTGGTGTAAGATGTCAGACTTCTTGTGGGGATCATTTTGCAAAATATATATATATTTTGAATTATTGTGTTATACAACCAAAAATAATAGTGTTATATGTCAAGTGTTATAACTCAATTTTTAATTTAAAAATTAGCCTTTTAAGAAGGTAGATATACTATTTAAGATTTCCACCAGTACTGTTTAAGACTTGCAGTTCCTTCGTGTCTGACATTTGGTACACTCAGTCTTTTTTAAAAATTTTAGTTGTTATTCATAAGTGTAGTTTTCCCTAATGACAAATACTGTTGAGCATTTTTTTACATATTTAACATCTGTATGTCTTCTTTAATGAAGCATCAGCTCAAATCTTTCGCCCATGTTTCTACCAGGTTGTTTACTTAACTACTGAGTTTTGAAAATTGTTTATATTTTCTAGATATGAATGATTTACCAGATACATAATTTGCAAATATGTTCTCCCAGTGCAACTAATATTGTGCATTCTTTAAGCAGTATCTTTCAAAGAGCAATAGTTTATAATTTTGAGGAAGTTCCATTAATCATTCTTTTCCCTTTGATGTCCTATCTAAGAAATTATGCCTAATCCAAGGTCATAAAGATATTCTATTATTTCTTCTGGAAATTTCATACTTTTAAGTTTTGCATTCATTTTGAGATTTTTTTTTTAAATAGTGCAAGGTATGGACAGAAGTTCTTTATGTATGGACATCTAATTATTCTAGAACCATATTTTAAAAGACTATCATTTCTCCAATGAATTCCCTTTGAATTTTTGTCAAAAATCAGTTGTTCACACGTGTGGGCTTATTTCTAGATTCACTCTGTTCCACTGATCTATTTGTCTACTTAATGCCAATAGACACTGTCTTGATTACTGCAGGTTTTTAAGTCTAGAAAGCAAGTGGTATTAGTCCTCCAACTTTGTTCTTTTATAAAGTTGTTTTGGATCTTGTAGGATATTTGCATTTCCATACGAATTTTAAAATCAGTTTTTCAATTCAGGATTTTGGTTGGGACTATATGGAATCTCTACAATAATCTGGGAAGAACTAACATTTAATACTACCAATTCTTCCAACACATGAGCAAAGCTTATTTCTCCATTTATTTAGCTCTTCTTTAATTTCTCTCAGGAATGTTTTATAGCTTTCTGTGATAAGTTTTACATATTTTTGATGCTATTGTAAATAGTTTTTATATTTCAATTTTGCACTGTTTATGGTTAGCATATAAATATACAATTTTTTGGCAAATTCATCTTGTATTCTGCAACCCTGATAAACTCAGTTATATGAACTCATTTCTAGATTTCACTGAATATTCTACATAAACAATTATATTGTCTACAAATATAGTTTTATTTATTTTCCAATCTGGATGGCTTTTACTTCTTTTTCTTGCCCGACTGCACTGTCTAAAACCTTTAATACAATACTGAATAGAAGTGGTAAGAATGGACATACCTTTTATCCAACTTTTAAATTGTGATAAAATATATACACTAACATAAAATTTACTATCTTAACCATTTTAAGTGTACAATTCAGTACATTCATACTGTGTGCAACCATCACCATCACCCATCTTGTAAAACTTAAACTCTATACCCATTAACAGTAACTCCCCATTCTCCCATTCCTCCAGGCCCAGGCAACCACCATTCACCTTCTGTCTATGTAAGTACCTCATATAAATAGAACCATACAGTATTTGTTACAGGTTTGTGTCACTTAGCATAATGTCCGCCAGGTTTATCTATGTTGTAGCATATCAGAATTTCCTTCCTTTTTAAGATTCCAGCCACCATGGACTTCTGTGGACCCAACTCTGGGAGTCCATTGGTTCCTCTTCCTATAGTACAATCTGGATACTCTCCCAAACTGGAGTAATCATTGGGCTCATATCAATAGTTTTTCATGCTTCACTGCCTAAAAAATAGCTACTTTTGTCTTTTTTTTATTTTTATTTTGGTTATTTCGAGAAGAAAGTAAATGCAGTCTGTTATTTCAACTCTACCAAAAGCAGAAGTCCAGTATGTCTGCTTTTAATGTTTTTTGGTTGGTTGGTTTTGTAATGTTCTAAAATTTCCCTATAATATATATAATATGTATTGGCTTTTTTTTTTAAGTTTCTTATTTGGAATTCCCTGAGCTTCCTAGAACTAATGATCAGCATCTTTCAAACATTTCTTGAAATTTCTGTTATTATATCTCATGAACTACCAGTTTATCTCTGTTAAGTCTTCTGAGCTCTAAACAGTCAAAATAACAGGCTGGTAAATTCTGAATGATTTCTTTTTTAAGTTCTTGACTTTTTCAATGCATTTGTTTTTTCAAAAAAATATATACTGAGAACCCACTATGTGTCAGACACTATCCTAAAGTGATGCATAAACAAAAATAAATAAGAAACTAAACCTGCCCTCTAGAATACTGGATACTGAAGTCTAGAAGAGGAGAGAGTACAGGCATTTGTAATACAGTGTATTATGTTTTCTGATCAAGCTGTTATGGGAGCACAGAGGAAGAGAACCTAACTCAAACTCATTGGGAAGGTCAGTTAAAAGAGTATTTCTCAGAGAAAATATATGAGCAGAAACTTAGAGATAATAAGTTATACAGTATTAATAATTATAACTTGGAAAATAAATAGCTAATATAGTATAATTAACATACATTTTAAAAAGAAAAACACTCTACTTGTATTTATGTCTATAAAATATTCTAATAAAAATAACTGAAAAATTAAGAATTCCCAAAGTCTGAAGCTTATAAGGCCCTGTATGGTCTAGACTTCTCCAGCTTCATCAACATATCACTTTCCTTCCAGCTCTCTTTGATCCAATCTAAGCCTTTTCAGTTCCTCGTATCCCATGCTGTTTTCTGACTTAGAGACCTTTATTCACACTGCTTTTTGTGTAAAATGCTCTCAGCTTACCCCTCTATGCCACTTACCTTTTTGCCTTTTAAACCACTCCTTCAAAGTTCAACTCAAATGTCACTTTCTCAGAGATACCGTGCCTCTTCTGGACTAAGTAAAATATCCTTAGGACTTCCTTAGCATCACATGTCCCCTTTTAACATAATTCATCGTACTTATATCCTTATTCAATATGTCTTCACCAATACTTTAAGAACTCTGAGGGCAAGAACCATGGCTGTATTATTCACCACTGCCTAGACCTACCACTTAAGAACTCAATAAATAAAATAAAATAAAAGAACTCAATAAATATCAGTTGTACTAACTGTACCTGACAGTTTTAAACAGTTTTACTTTAGGATGAGCAAACTGGTCTTGGTTCCCCTGCTGACTACCTTAAAATAATGAGGGCAATCACAGCTTTTAAAGTTATCAGTTCTGTTACTAAATATAAGACTGGACGAAACACCTCATTTTTAGTTTCATAAATAAAAAATACTTGATATAGTTTTATCATTCAAAAAATATATACTTTATTAAAAGAACTTACCAGAATATTTTTCTTATGTCGTTTCTCCTTTATATGTTTATGAGCTCCCTGGATGTTTTCAATGTGAATTAAGCAAAGTTTGCATAGGTATCGGCAATTGGTATATTCTGGTGAGCGCTGTAAAGTTAAAAAATGCATTTTTTTTTCAGAAAAAGTTTTTTCAGGAAACTTTAGAAGTAAATTTTTTACTATATATGTAGAGACAAAAAGAAACATTGAAGGTATAAGTTTTTAATAAATAAATCAGTACTTATATATACAAGAGTTGTCCCTTTATATCCAAGAGTTGTCCCTTTTTAAAAGTCATAAAAGATCATAATTTCCAACACTATCATGATAATGCTAAATGTTTGAGACTTATCTAACATACAATATAGTCTTTAGAATCCAATAGAAGATAAAAAAGGCAGTCTCATTACTTAGTCTTATTCCAATGTTGTCCAAAAAACTGGTTTCAAACTTTGTCTTTTTTATTACTATAAAAAAATAAAATCCACACTCCCAATAGGGTATTTCAAAAAAATAAAGTGCAAATATGGAAGACAAGTCCAATAAGCTGCTTGTGAAAAAGCTCCAATCACCTCATGGGAATAAAGGGATTAAAACCCCCTTGAGGTAACTACTCTAAACCGAACAATTGTGACACATGGAAGTTCTCACAGTACTTAAGTCATACTTTATATATGTATTCTTGAAATAACTTTAAAAAGCTGAATTCCAAAGTTCCTATTAGGTCGCCAGGCCTATGCAAAGTGCTTCACATTCAATTTGTCATTTTAATTCCCCTAAGAATCCAATTAAGATTGGTATTATCTTCATTTTATACATGTGAAAACAAAAGCTCATAGAGCTTGCAACTTTCACAAGGACACAATACTATTAAGAGGGAGATGCTGAATTTAAATTCATGTATATCTGAATTTAAAGCCAAAACTCTACCCAAGATGGCACAATAAAAAAATTACAAAAACACAGTAAATACATGATGAATTTTAAAATGTTATTTCTAGTATCTTATACCACAAATGCAGCAATCCTTAATTTTTATCTTAGATTGACCTGCAACTCTTGATAAAAAGATTCTCTCACTTCATCATTTTAAATGAGAAACCTACCCAAAATTTTTCAAGTCCTGCTCCCCCCAAATAAATAATACCATCACTTATAGATTATCTATTAACCTTATCACAACGCTATTAGGATTCCCCATTTTACTGGCACAGCAACTAAGTCTCAAGGATTAAATAATTTGCCCAAGGCAACAAATAAAAAATTAATCTCAATCTAGTTATCCCAATTCTTTAGTATAAAAATTCTTTCAAATCTATCCTTACTGGGGAATAAATTAGGCCCTTACAGAGATTTCTACTTAATTTCCAACCACAATTAGGTTATAATTCACCAAATATTTTCTGAGCATATACTGTTATGTCAAACATTTTTCTAGGAGCTGGGAACAACAGATTAAATGAAACAAATGAAAATCCCTATCCTCAGGAAATTTATATTCTAGTGTAGGGAGATCGATAATAAACAAATGCACAAATAAAAAGGAGCTGGGACATTATTAACTGCTTTTTTTAAATAGTGTCATCACTTAAGACCTATTGATAAAGTAACTTAAAGCGAGTGAAGGATTGATCTGTGTGGATATTTGTGAAGAGACTTTGCAAGAAAGGGGAAATGTGAATGTTAAGGTCCTGAGGCAGAAATTTGCCTAATACATTTGAGAAACTACAAAGAGGCAAGTATGACTGGAAGAGAAAGGTAATGGTGGTCAGATCACAAGGTCCCGCATAAGAACTCTGGCTTTTATTCTAAGTGTAAGGGGAAGGCACTGAAGGTTTACAGGCAGTGAATTACAAGATCTGATTTATATTTTAAAAGGATCACTTGCCTTCTGTATTAAGAATAGAATCAGGAAGAAGTTATTGCTACCGTAAGTATACTCCAATAATCTGGAAGACAGATAATGCTGGCATGGTCAGGGTAAAAGTGGTGAAAGTGGAAAGAAAGATCGGACTCAGAAGGTGAAAACATAAATACAGAATATCTAAACACATGAATATTGATGAGGTCACTTAGGAAGTCATGAGATCACTCACATGAATTTTCCAATTGTAAAATGTTACAATTACAAGGATATGTCTGGATTCTTTTAATAAGAAAAGCTTAATACTGTATGGGGAGTCAGAAGGTTAGGGATGACATCTCAACTGACCTGGAATAAACCTCTAAACACTGACTGGAACCTGCTTCTATATCCTTAACAAAAATTGCCCTACCTGATAAAACAATTCAGTTCCACAAGGACCTAATCTTTATTTAGTGCTCACTACACACCAGGCACTGTGCCAAACTATATTGTATTATTTTATTTAATCCTAATAGCCCGATAAGTAGAATGCTATTTTTATCAACTCTATTTTAATGATAAAAAAACTGATGTTTAAAGAGGTTAAATAACTTATTCACTGTGACACAACCACTAAGGGGCAGAATTAGACCAAATGACTCCAAAACCCATATACTTAACCACTAAGCAAACTACCTCTAATTACTGACCAACTACTATGTACAAGGCACTGAATCAGACACAACAGAAAGCAACACAAAAAATGTTCTCACCATCATGAAGTTTCTAGTTTCACAGAACAAGAGACGCATGAGAAATATTTTTTAATTCCTTTATATTTTATTTTATAATTTTAGTTATAAAATTTTATTTTACCATTAAACAAAAACACTAATAAAACTTCTTTAAAGTTTCTGCAGACAAGCTAGAATAAAGATTTCTGAGCACGGAAATTTGAAATATTTCCTAGTGACTATAAGGAAATTTACCCACTCATCTAAAAATTCGGACTTATTCCTTTTTTGGTGAAAACTTACATTTTTACTCTTCAATTAGATAATCTATTGGTACACTATGAACCAAAGGACATGATGAAATCAAAAGCAAGTACATAAAACTATTCCTGAGTGTCCAATGTTGATCAAGAAAAATGTTAATTAACAGAATACTGCTGACTGACTTAAAATTGTGAACCTAAAGTCATGGCCTGTGAATATCACAGTGACTCAGCAAAAAATACCATGACTTGTCTATAAATTAATTTTAAAAAAAGAAAAAAAACAATACTGGACTGAAGGAGAGGATGGCGGCATGAGAGGTGAGACAGAGGCTTCCTCCTAAAACAGCATATAATACTAAAATATAATTAATACAACTACTCCTAAAAGAGCAACAGGAAAGAAGACTGGGCCAGACTGCATTCACCCAGAGAACAGAGCAGACCTCACGGAACAGGGTAACAAACCAAAGCTGTGGCCCGGCAGGACCCAAGCCCTTCCCCCACCCCAGCTCACCAGGTGGGAGGATGAGAAATGGAGCAGAGAGGGAGCTGAGGCCTGGGACTGCTGAATACCTAACTCCGGAGATCTGCCACGGGAGCACAAACCTACATTTCACGGTGCTTGCATGATAGTCTCATGATTAGGAGGTTGGAAAGCTAAGACAGACAGAATTCCTGGGGAGACTGAGATTCCAGCCACTTGTGAAAAGGAGGGATCCATATCCAGCAGCTCTGAGACAAAAGAAAGGCAGGCAGGGAGTCTGAGACACTTCCTAACAAGGAAGCCCTTAGCAAGAGGGCTGCTAAATGGGCAAGGATTGCACAGAGTTTACTGCTCAGGAGAAAGGACAAGTAGACAAAATTTTCCACATGCACTCTGCTCAGCACGTGAGCAACTTTCATGTTCTTCAGGTGTTCCAGCTCCCTGGCTGGCTACACAGTTTCAAGGACGCCTTCCGTGATACGCAGCCCACTGTGCCTTTCTCTTGGCCAGCCCCACTTGGCTGGCAAAGCAGCAAACCCTACCCTGGCGTTAGGCCAGCCAGAAAGAAGATCTGTCTACAGCAACTACAAACGCAAAGCACAGAGGCTTATACCTGTGTGCTCCGCCCACAGGTTCAGGAAGTGGAGTCAGGCATAGCAGCCAGGAAGCAGGAAACAGTTCTTTCCTCCCCCCAGGCACAAAAATGGCTCCCCTGTGAACCCCGCCATTGATTCAGGGCTGAGCAGATCCACAGTTGAGAGCTTCTGGGCACTACAGGGTACCATATACAAATATGAAATGCCAAAGGAACCTGGTTCAAAGTAAAATGATTAATACAAATCCTGAGTAGGATTTAAATGACATCAACCTCATGAATCTTCCTGAAAGGGAGTTCAAAATAAAAATCACTAACATGTTCATGAAGGTAAGGAAAGACATTCAACAACACAGGAATGAATTCCGGTTGGACATCCAATCGTTGAAGAGCACAATGGAGAGTATTAAAAGCAGACTAGATAAAGTGGAGAAGCTGATAAATGAAATAGAAATTAGAGAAGAGGAATACAAAGAAGCTGAGGCATAGAGAGAAAAAAGGATCTCTAAGAATGAAAGAACATTAAGAGAACTGTGTGACCAATCCAAACGGAACAATAATATCATAGGGGAACCAGAAAAGAGAGAGAAAAAGGGACAGAAAGTGCCTTTGAGGACGTAATTGCTGAAAACGTCCCCAATCTGGGGAAGGAAATAATCTCTCAGACCATGGAGATGCACAGATCTCCCAACACAAGGGACCCAAGGAAGGCAACACCAAGACATATAATAATTAAAATGGCAGAGATCAAGGATAAGGACAGACTATTAAAAGCAGCCAGAGAGAAAAATAAGATGACATACAAAGGAAAGCCCATCAGGCTATCATAAGACTTCTCAGCAGAAACCTTACAGGCCAGAAGGGAGTGGCATGATTTATTTAATGCAATAAAGCAGAAGGGCCTTCAACCAAGATTACTTTATCAGGCAAGTTTACCATTTAAATTTGAAAGAGGGATTAAACAGTTTCCAGATAAGCAAAAGCTGAGAGAATTTACCTCCCACAAACCATCTCTACAGTGTATTTTGGAGGGACTGCTATAGATGGAAGTGTTCCTAAAGTTTAACAGCTGTCACCAGAGGTAATAAAACCACAGTAGAGAAAGTAGAACAGCTAATTACTAATCAAATGCAAAATTAAGTTAACTATCCCCAAAGTCAATCAAGAGACAAACAAACAGTACAGAATATGACATCTAATATATAAAGAATAGAGGAGGAAGAAAAAGGAGGAGAAAAAAAAACAATCTTTAAACTATATTTGTAATATCATATTAAATAAGTGAGTTAAGTTAGACTCTTACATAGTAAGGAAGATAACCCTGAATCTTTGGTAACCACAAATCTAAAGCCTGCAATGCCAATAAGTACATACCTACTGATAATCACCCTAAATGTAACTGGACTGAATGCACCAATCAAATGAAATAGAGTCACTCAATGGATAAAAAAGCGAGACACATCTATATGCTGCCAACAAGAGATTTACTTTAAACCCAAAGACATACACAGACTAAAAGTGAAGGGATGGAAAAGATATTTCATGCAACTAATGCGGAGTAAAAAGCAGGAGTTGCAGCATTAGTTATCAGAAAAAATAGACTTCAAAACAAAGAAAGTCACAAGAGACAAAGAAGGACATTACATAATGATAAAAGGTTCAATCCAACAAGATATAACCATTATAAATACCTGTGCGCCCAACACAGGAGCACCTATATGTGTGAAACAAATACTAACAGAATTAAAAGGAGAAATAGAATGCAATGCATTCATTCTAGGAGACTTCAACACTCCACTCACTCTGAAGGACAGATCAACCAGACAGAAAATAAGTAAGGAGACAGAGGCACTGAACAACACATTAGAACAGATGGACCTAACAGACATCTACAGAACTCTACACCCAAAAGCAGAAGAATACACATTCTTCTCAAGTGTACATGGAACATTTTCAAGAATAGATCATATACTAGGCCACAAAAAGAGCCTCGGTAAATTCAAAAAGATTCAAATTGTAAAAAACTAATTTCCCAGACCACAAAGGTATGAAACTAGAAATAAATTATGGAAAGAAAATGAAAAATTCCACAAACACATGGGGGCTTCACAACATGCTCTAAAATAACCAATGGATCAATGACCAAATAAAAACAGAGATAAACAATATATGGAGACAAATGAAAACAGTAACTCAACACCGCGAAATCTGTGGGACGCAGCGAAGGCCGTGCTAAGAGGAAAGTATATTGCAATACAGGCCAACCTCAGGAAAGAAGGACAATACCATATAAGCAGTCTAAACTCACAATTAACGAACTAGAAAAAGAAGAACACATGAGGCCCAAAGTCAGTAAAAGGAGGGACATAATAAAGACTAGAGCAGAAATAAATAAAATCGAGAAGAGTAAAACAATAGAAGGAATCAATGAAAGCAAGAGCTGGTTCTTTGAGAAAATAAACAAAACAGATAAATCCCAAGACTTATCAAGAAAAAAAGAGTCTACTCACATAAACAGAATCAGAAATGAGAAAGGAAAAATCACTACAGATACCAAAGAAATACAAAGAATTATTAGAGAATACTATGAAAAATTATATGCTAACAAACTGGATAACCTAGAAGAAATGGACAACTTTCTAGAAAATAGAACCTTCCAAGGCTGACTCAGAAAGAAACAGAAAATCTCAACAGACCAATTACCAGCAACGAAATTGAACTGGTAATCAAAAACCTACCTAAGAACAAAATCCCTGGATCAGATGGCTTCACTGCTGAATTTTATCAAACATTTAGTGAAGACCTAATACCCATCCTCCTTAAAGTTTTCCAAAGAGTAGAAGAAGAGGGAATACTTCCAAACTCATTCTATGATGCCAGCATCACTCTAATACCAAAACAAGGCAAAGAAATCACAAATAAAGAAAATTACAGACCAATATCCCTGATGAACATAGATGAAAAAATACTCAACAAAATATTAGCAAACTGAATTCAAAACTACATCAAAAGGATCATCCATCATGATCAAGTAGGATTTATTTAAGGGATGCAAGGATGGTACAACATTCGAAAATCCATCAACATCATACACCACATCAACAAAAAGAAAGACAAAAACCACATGATCATCTCCATAGATGCTGAAAAAGCATTCGAAAAAATTCAACACCCATTCATGATAAAAACTCTCAACAAAATGGGTACAGAGGGCAAGTACCTCAACATACTAAAGGCCATATATGACAAACCCACAGCCAACATTATACTTAACAGCGAGAAGCTGAAAGCTTTTCCTTTAAGATTGGGAACAAGACAAGGATGCCCACTCTCCCCACTTCGATTCAGCACAGTACTGGAGGTCCTGGCCATGGCAATCAGACAACACAAAGAAATAAAAGGAATCCAGACTGGCAAGGAAGAAGTTAAACTGTCCGTTTGCAGATGACATGATATTGTACATAAAAAACCCTAAAGAACCCACTCCAAAACTACTGGATCTAATACTCGAATTCAGCAAAGTTGCAGGATACAAAATTAATACGCAAAAATCTGTGGCATTCCTATACACTAACAATGAACTACCAGAAAGAGACATCAGGAAAACAATTCCATTCACAGTTGCATCAAAAACAGTGAAATACCTAGGAATAAACCTAACCCAGGAAGTGGAAGACTTACACTCTGAAAACTACAAGAAACTCATGAGAGAAATTAAAGGAGATAAATGGAAACACATCCTGTGCTCATGGACAGGAAGAATAAATATTGTCAAAATGGCCATACTGCCTATAGCAATCTACAGATTCAATGCAATTCCTATCAAAATACCAACAGCAGTCTTCAACGAACTAGAGAAAATCGTTCTAAAATACATATGGAACCACAAAGACCCCGAATAGCCAAAGCAATCCTGAGAAGGAAGAATAAAGCAGGGGGGATTATGTTCCCCAACTTCAAGCTCTACTACAAAGCCATAGTAATCAAGACATTTTGGTACTGGCACAAGAACAGACCCCACAGACCAGTGAAACAGACTGGAGAGCCCTGGATATAAACCCAACCATATATGGTCAATTAATACATGATAAAGGAGCCATGGATATACAATGGGGAATTGACACCTTTCAACAGCTGGTGTTGGCAAAATTGGACAGCTACATGCAAGAGAATGAAACTGGGTTATTGTTTAACCCCACACACAAAAGTAAACTCAAAATGGATCAAGGACCTGAATGTAAGTCATGAAACCATAAAACTCTTAGAAGACAATATAGGCAACAATCTCCTGAATATGAGCATGAGCAACTTCTTCCTGAACGCATCTCCTCAAGCAAGGGAAACAAAAGCAAAAATGAACTCATGGGACTACATCAATTTAAAAAGTTTTTGTACGGCAAGGGACACCATCAACAGAACAAAACGGCACCCTACAGTATGGGAGAATATATTTGTAAATGACATATCCAACAAGGGGTTAACATCCAAAATATATAAAGAACTTACATGCTTCAACACACAAAAAGCAAACAACCCAATTAAAATATGGGCAGAGGATATGAAGAGACAGTTCTCCAAAGAAGAATTTCAGATGTCCAAGAGACACATGAAAAGATGCTCCATATCACAAATGATCAAGGAAACACAAATTAAAACCACAATGAGTTATCACCTCACACCAGTATGGATGGCCAGCATCAAAAACACTAAGAACAACAAATGCTGACGAGGATGCAGAGAAAGGCGAACCCTCCTACACTGCTGGTGGGAATGTAAGCTAGTTCAACCATTGTGGAAAGCAGTATGGAGGTTCCTCAAAAAACTTAAAATACAAATACCATTTGACCCGGGAATCCCACTCCTTGGAATTTGCCCAAAGAATACAACTTCTCAGATCCAAAAAGACATACGCACCCCTAAGTTTATCACAGCACTTTTTACAATAGCCAAGATATGGAAGCAACCTAAGTGTCCATCAGTAGATGAATAGGTAAAAAAGATATGGTACATATACACAATGGAATACTATTCAACCATAAGAAAGGAACAAATCCTACCATTTGCAACAACATGGATGGGGCTGAAGGATATTATGCTCGGTGAAATTAGCCAGGCAGAGAAAAACAAGTGGCAAATGATTTCACTCATTTGTGGAGTATAACGAAGCAAAACTGAAGGAACAAAATAGCAGCAGACTCAGAGACTCCAAGAAGGAACTAGTGGTTACCAAAGGGGAGGGGTACGGGAGGGCAGGTGGGGAGGAAGGGAGAAGGGGATTCAGGGGTATTATGTTTAGTACACATGGTGTGGGGGATCACGGAGAGAACACTGTGGTACAAGGAAGGCAAATAGTGAATTTGTGGCATCTTACTACACTGAAGGACAGCAACTGCACTGGGGTATGGGTGGGGACTTGACAGCATGTGTAAATGTAGTAACCTCATTGTTTTTTCATATGAAACTGTCATAAGAGTGTATAGCAATAATACTTTAATTATAAAAAAAAACAGAGTATACTGGATTGAAAACAAGAGGTTGTAGGGCATTGAGAAACAAAGAGGTAACTAAAAGGAAAGGAATTATAGACATCTGTGCTAGGACTGGCACACCTATTTTACATCACTGTTACCAAAACTGACAACAAGTAAAATGTCTTCCAAGTTTCCTAGTTTTTCTTTCACCCCAGGCCACTCTTTTATACTACCCTCAAATATCCATTCCACCCCAACTTCTTCCTTCTCTCAAGAGTAAACTTTCCTGTTTCATATTCTACATATCTTCCCATTCAGTCCCCTGCCTATTTTCCTCAAAAACACATTTTTCACACTTCCTTTATACATGCCATCACCTATACCACCCTTCCTCAACCAACTTGGTCAACTTCTGGCCACTCCTTCAAACTTAGTTCCAATGTTGCCTCCTTATAAAGCATTCCAAAAATAAGGCCTCTATGCCCCAACTCTAGTTGGTCCCAATTCTAAGATCACATTTTCAAACAATACTGTTATTATTATTATTATTATTTTCTTACATTAGTAAACTCCTAGAAAAGCAGCATCATGTTTTTTTTAAATGCCATGCATGCCCCAATTCAACTTTTAGCAAGCAGATCATGGCACATGAAAGATACTCACTCAATATTTACCCTGACAATGATAGATCCCTAACACCTACTAATTTCAGGCTTAGAAATGAGAAAGTGAAAGGAAAGACAAAACAAAGTGAAACAGCAAATTGCAAAAAAACACTTCCTTCTAACTAGAATCTTGTGAGACTAGATATACAACACAAACTCTTATGTCATTTCTACTCCTTTATATTCCTTTCTATTTTTATAGGGTAACTACTCTCTCATAAGTTCTATTAATAACCCAGGGATTTCTTTCTTCAATTTAGATATGACCTCATTTTTATAAACTATACAAAATCATACCATTTCTCTTTCTTATTTATCAAGAATGACGACCTATTTCCTTATATGCATATTTACAAATATCCCAAGTATCTATTTGTGAATACATGATTTATAATTCTACTCTTTAATACCTAGCAGTGTTTTATTGTTAAGACTAGGAATGTGCTCTTCCAAATTATTAATTAATACTCAGGAACAAGATAAGATACCAGTGGCTAGAACAGTTCCTAATGCACAGTACATATCCAGTGAATAGGGGAGAAAAAAGAGGAAAGACGAAGAGAAAAGCAAAGATAAAAAAAATGTATGGAAGTCTAATACATCACGTAGTATTTGCTAACTGATTTGTCACTTTGAATGAACTTAACTTCCAAAGGGCAGAAACTGTGCCATTTTCACCAATATATCCCCAATGCCTGACATAGTACCTAGAATGTAACAAGCACTCAGGATCCATTTAATAAGAGAATAAATCAGGGGTCAGCAAACTTCCTCTATAAAGGGACACAGTAATATTTAGTAAATATTTTATGCTTTGGTAACTAGCAAATATTTTATACTTTGTAGGCCATATACTCTGTAGCAACTACTCAATTCAACTCTGCCATGGTAGCAAGAAGGCTGCCATAGACAGTATGTAAACGAATGAATGAACATGGCTGTGTTCCAATAAAACTTCCTTTACAAAAACAAGGGGCTAAGATAAAAAAAAGAAATCCTGTCATTTACAAAAACATGGAGGGATCTAGAGGGTACTATGCTCAGTGAAATAAACCAGGTGGAGAAAGACAAATGCCATATGGTTTCACTTATTTGTGTAATATAAAAACAAAGCAAAACAGAATAAACAACAGTAGACTCACAGAAAGGTAACTAATGGTTACCATGGGGGAAGGGTTGGGTGGGTGGATAGGGAGTGTGAGGGGGATAAAGCAGCACAAATATTCTCAATCATAATGTAAGTTGGTCACAGGGATAGTACAGCACGGAGAATATAGTCAATGATTCAGTAACATCTTTCTATGTTGACAGATAGTAACTATGCAAGTGGGGGTGAGGATTTAATAATATGGGTAACTGTTAAACCACTGTGCTGTGTTACTTTAAACCAGTTA
The DNA here is from genome assembly GCA_032199065.1 of Smutsia gigantea. NCBI lineage: Eukaryota > Metazoa > Chordata > Mammalia > Pholidota > Manidae > Smutsia > Smutsia gigantea. The sequence continues at coordinate 520,481 of JAVSCE010006894.1, read as the reverse complement.
AGACTATATAGCAATTTTACTTCAATTAAAAAAAAAACAGGGAGCCAGGTGTATTTTACCATAATTTAAAAAAAACAAAATACACACAAAAGATAAAACAAGGGAGTAAGGCCATAGTTTGTTGACCCCTGGGGTGAATGAAGTCAGACTCACAGATGTAAGGACTGGCTAACAAAGGGAGGAAAGGAAGAAGAGAGGGATAAAGATGAATGCTATCTCTGCCTTAGGAATGGAAGAAGAAAAAATTTTTTAAAGCTGTACTTGAAAAAGGAAAGTTATGAAACACATTTTCCTCCAAATAACTAAAATAACATAGTATACTTTTTCAAGTCGAAAGATGTGATCTCTTTCTAAGCGTTCTTCTGCTTGTTTCAAGCCTAGCCTTTGCTCAGGTGTCAATGTAGATTCATCTATCACAGTTGCATTTTCTAAATAGTCCATCTCTGAAGAATTTTCTTTATTAGATTCATCATTCTTCATTTTACCTAGAAAAGGAAGCAATCACTTAGTTACCATCATCAGAACTGGTAAATTTTAAAAGTTTTTAATGAAAAGCAGATATTGAATTTATATACACACATACAGAAAACATATCCTTATATTTTCCTTGGTTGTACAGCTGATATACCTATGTAAAATATTAGTAAGAGATACAGTTTCAGAATACACAAAGAAAAATCAACTTCATGGGTCAAATGACTGTCTTGTTCTTCCAACCTACCTATCAAAAGAGACAAAAATGACTGAGACTCATTACACAAGGCTAACATAATCATCTTGTAGAATCTTTGAAATAATATGATAAAAAGCTATTTTAAGTCCCAAGATAAGATACTGTACTAAAAGTCACATTAGTGACTTTATCACTTTACTAAAAAAAATATATACTCCACAAAAACACACCAGGCTCCTTCTTTGCTTTCATTTAACTCATGGGTTATCTCCACCACATCAATATTTTTTTCTTTGCTTCTCTGCCTCCTAACTAGATTATAAACTCTTCAAGGCATAGACTATTATGCTTTCATCTTTGTATTTCCAGCACCTAGAAATATGTACCTGGCGCACAGTAGGTTCATCACAAATGTGACTTTTTTAATACAAATTGAATCAATGCTATCCTCCTGTTTAAGATACTTAAAAGGCTTTCAAAGAGTTCAGAATAAAATTTAAATTCTCTAGCATAACATATAGTCCTCACCCTCATGAAGGCAGTAAACAAAATAAATACAGTAATTCCAAGTTGCAGTAAGTGCTGTAAAGGAAAAAAGCAAATGACTAAGAAGGAGACCAACGGGAGTCAGGGAAGGCTTCTGAGATTTTTAGGCCAAGACTTCAAGAAAAAGAGCTAAGCTGTCTCTATCTCTAACCTTATATCCTGCCCTAACACTTTTCACTTCATACCAAATGTGCTAGATCACTGCTACTTCAAGTCTCAATGCCTTTACATATGCTGTTCCCTCTACTATCAAGGCCCTCCCAGCCCTCTCCATGTCAATTAGTAAAGTTGATCTGTCCTGCAAAATTCAACTTAAGCATCACCTGTTTCAGAAGACAGCTGATATTCTTTATATCCTCATAGTACCCTCTATTATCTCACATTTGCATAGTAATGTAATTTGTATTCATTATCTCCTACATTAAACGATAAATTCCTTGATACTAATGACCAGATCTTATTTTAACTTTGTACCTTCAGATTTTAATGCAATGCCTGACCTAAGAAAACATTTAATGAAAGTGTGTTGAATAATTTTGATATATCTGAAAGCAATTCTAAAGGTAAATGCTCATAGAAATCAACAAATCTCTCCATTGCACCCTCAAAAGAACCTGCCACCTACAAGAACTCTGACACTCAATTCTGCCTTTTGATAGCACTTAATTTCTGAACAAAGAAGCAATGGTGTGCTCCCAGAGGTGATGTGTCTCCTACCACAAGAACACATAAGTTTCTGGAATAGGAAGGCAAAGTCTTAAAGATATTATAAAAAGGATTCAAGCAGAAAAATAATTCCGTTTTTTTAGTAACCATTTTATGATGGAAATATAAAAGGTGAAATCCTAATTTTATTTCTAGATTTCATGGAAAAGGATAGTATAGCAAGACAACATAATATTCTAACCTTCTTTTTTTTTTATGTTCAACTTGCCCCCCATGACAAGGCAACTAACATCAACAAATCCTGTAAAATTATCATTCCTGCCAATATAAAGAATCAGAGAAAGCTATATATGCTTCTTTAAAAGTCAGAAAGAAATAAAATTATTTAATTTTCTGAAATCAATATAAAAGTAAAATGACATCAGGCAGAATTTCCCAAATATTGTTCCTTAGTCTTAGCTCTGTGAGATGTTAATATTCTCACAAAACAACAGAAGTTGAAAAATGGTATTCAAACAAAACATTGTACATTGTACATGAATATTCACAGCAGCCCTATTCATAATAGTCTATCACTGATAAATTAATTTTTTTAATGTGGCATATTTATATAATAGAATATTATTAAGCTATCTTAGCTCAAAATACCATAGACTGGGTGTCTTACACAACAGAAACTTATTTTCTCACAGTTCTGGAGGCAGGGAAGTCCAAAATCGAAGTGCCAGGAGGGTTGATGTCTGATGATAGCTCTCCTTGGACTGCATACAGCCATATTCTCATTGTGTCCTAACATGGCCTTTCCTCAGTGCATGCACACAAAGTGATGACCTCTCTCTTCCTCTTGGTATAAAGCCTCCAATCCCATTTGATTAGGACCTCACCTTTATGACCTCATTTAATCTTAATTACATCCTAAAAGCTCTCATCTCCAAATATAATCACATTAGGAGTTGGGGCTTCAACATAGGAATTTAAGGGGACACAATATAGTCTATACTCTTAGAAAGGAAAGAAGTGATGTTATATACTATAACATGAATGAATTTGAAAACACAATGTTTAAGGAATGAAGCCAGACACAAAAAAACTCATATTGTGTGATTCCATTTCCATGAAATATCTACAACAGGGAAATGTATAGAAACAGAAAGCATACTAGTGGTTGTTAGAGGCTGAGGAAAAGGTGGAATTGGGAATGACTTAATGGATATACGGTTTCCTTCTGGGTAATGAAGAAGTTCTGCAATTAGAAAGAGCTGTACAACACTGTAAGTGGACCTAAGCCACTGAATTGTAGTACATTTTTAAAAAGCTAAGATTGTAAATCTTATATATATTTTACCACCAAAAACGTAAATAAACAGTTACCATATGACTCAGCAATTCCACTCCTACACATATTCCAAGGAGAAATGAAACCATACCTCCACACAAAAACTTTTCAACAAATGTTCATAGCACACTAGTCAAACAATGGAAACAATTCAATTATCTATCAAATGATGAAAAAATAAACAAAAGGTGATATATCCATGTGATGGAATATTATTCAGCAATAAAAAGGACTAGTGTACTGAAACATGCTACAACATACATGAATCTTAAAAACATTGTGCTAAGTGAAAATAGCCAAACACAAAAGGCCACATGTTATATGAATCAATTTATATAAAATAGGCAAAGCTACAGAGAAAGACAGTAGACGAGCAGTTAGTGGGGGCTAGAAGGAGGGGACAATGAGTAGTGACAACTAACAGGTATGGTTTATTTTTGGGGGTGATAAAAATATTGTGGAATTAGATAGTGGCAATGTCTATACACTCTGTGAATATACGAAAAGCCACTAAGTTGTATATTTTAAAACAGCAAATTTTATGGCATGTGAATTATATCTCATTAAAACTATCACATATAAAAGTAAATAAGAAAAAATTTTAATAAGATAGTGATAAGGACTGTGGAGAAAAATCAAACAGGTAAAAGGAATAGGGAATGTCAAAAGGTAGAGATGAGGGTTATAAATCTTAGATAAGTGACCCAGCAAAAGACTGAAAAGGTGAAGGAAGTAAGAGAGCCATATGGACATCTGGGGAGTGTTCCAGGAAGAGGAAGAAGCAAATGTGAAAGCCATCAGGTGGACATTTGCCTTCACATTTGAGAACTGCAAGGAAACCACTGAAGTTGGAGCACAGAGAGAAAAGGGTGAGAAGTAGATGAATAAGAGCAGAGAAGTGGGGGAGTGGCACAGATCATGTAGGGCCCTATGTCATTCCAAGGACACTAGCCTTTACTCTGATTTATGGGAAAGTACTGAAACATTTGAACAGCAGTAACATGATCTGAATAATTAACATAATAAAGGATGGTGTAAGTGAAAGTAAGGAAAGAGTTCAGTCATGTGGCTCAAAAACATGATCCTGACCAGCATCAATCTCACTCAGTACCTTGTTAGAAATCAAATTATCTCAGGCCCCACTCTCGACTTTCTAAATCAAAAATCTCTGGGAATGTAGTCCAAGAACCCGTACTTACGTATGATTTCCAGGTGATTCATATGCATATTAAAGTTTGAGACACCCAAATCTAGAATAGTCTCCACTCAAATTTTTACCAGGCTCATGCTTCTCACCTCTTCTTGAAGTATTTGCTCTAATGTCAACTTGTCAGGGACAATTTAAATTTGAACCACCACCACCACCAGACACATCATCCCATTTTATTTTTAAGATTAATCTCCACCTAATTTATTATATACTTTCATTATTTATTATGTGTTGTCTGTCTCCTCCCACTAGTAGATTAACTCCATAAGAACAATGTTGCATATTTTGTTAACTGCTATATTCCTAATGACTACATCAGTACTAAGCATAGAGGAGACACCAAAAAAAAATATTTATTGAATGAGTGAATGGTGAAAGAAAATGATGGAAGTGTTAGATGGGAGTTAAAGTTGGCCCTAATGGTGATTAATCCACTAATCTCAGGTGGGCCTGAGATTAATCAAACTTCTATAAAGCCTATTAAGTCCATATAAGACTATGAGCTAGAGATGAAATTTTTATTCTATTTAAAGAGGATTGATCACTCCTGTCTAATGAGAAATCATTAACTCAGTTATTATTAATTTGGATTTTTTCATATGAGAAAAAAGTGCTAAACAATTGTGAACATGACTTCATTGAAGAGAATTCTTTAAAACATGAGAAGCACTTATGACTGCTTAAAAATCACTTCTATACTATAAATTATTCTTATTAATTTATTAAACCAAGTCCCCCAAAAGGAGACTTGATCTACTAGCTTCCTCAGCTAGTTCAACTTGTTCTCCATATTAACAAATAAGTGTATTTAATAATAAAAATAGAAATAATAATAACAAAGAATACTCATTGTCATTGCATACCTACTGTGTCAGGTACTATATACAACACTCTGTTGGATTATTTCACTTAACCTTCCTAACACAGGCAGAAGCATCTCCATTTTTTAAAAAATGAGGAAATTGAGACATCTTTTAAAAGGTAAGCAGCTTATCCAAGATTACAAAGTCATTAGGTAGGGACGATGGGATTCAAAACCTATGAAATTTTAATTCAGAACCCACACACTGAACCATCTCACTGTCACCACATTTATTTTGTTGCATTTAAAAGAAAATCTGTATATCAGGTTTTTCACCAATTCAAGCAAATTAGTGAAAAATCATACCCTTACAAGTGATCTTATGCACCAGTTATTTCTCAACTTCAATCTTTCATGTACTATCATGTTAGGGTTTGCCATATCTAAACATTACCGGTGTTATTATTTATTTGATACTATTTTTTTTTGTATTTATCATTCTGTATATTTATACATACAATATTTTTAAAACATTTAAATTATATAATTTAGAAAGTAGTTTTTATTTCTAATGTTATATTTCATGAAAAAAGCTTTATTTAATTTTTCACATGCATATTTAACATCATTAGAGTCACCTTTTGAGTAATTTAACCTACTTTTTCAAGGCATATCATTTTTGTTAAGTTAACAGAAAATTTTTAGAAGAGTTTTATTACAGAAACTTTCAAACATACACAAAATAGAGAATGTTATAAAGAACACCATCACCAAGTTTCAATAATTAACATTTTGCTTGTTTCATCTAGGCATTCTTCCACCCCCACACCCCACACACACATTTTTGGGGGGATCCTATAAGACAAATTATTTTAAAATAGCAGACACCATGTCACCTCACCTATAAATACCTCAGTATGCTTTTCTAATTGCTAAAGGCTTTTTAAGAAACCATGATAAGCATGTTGTTATTACAATGAACAAAATTTATAATTATTCTTTAATACTATCTAATACTCACATTAATATTAAGCGTTTCCTAATTATCTCAAAAATGTATTTTTATGGTTGATTCATTCTGTTAGGTAGCACACAAGGTCCACACATTGCACTTGATGATTATGTCTTTTTTCTGTTATCTGTCACTAACCCTTGTCATCTTTTTAAAACACCATTTATTTGTTAGAAAAATCGAGTAAAATATCCCATATTCTGAATTTGATTTGTTCTTTGTGATGCCTTTAATTTGCTTATCTAGCTCCCTTATTTCTTGCAAACCATGCAGATTAAGAGCTTGCTTAGATTCGGAAGAAATTGTTTTGGGCAAGAAGTTTTGATAGGTGATGCTAAGGTACTTCTTGCATCATACTTTGAGGCACACAGTGTCTGCCTCTCCAATTTGTTGTGGTTCTCAGGTTGATGAGTGTGTTTGGGTGAGGTCAGCTGATCTGTCCATTGTAAAGCTCCCATCCATCTAACAACAAATGGTGTTAGCAAGCAATCTCATTCATTGGCTTCATTCCATTATTTTCTTAAGGCCCTTTTGGATCTATGTTTGATGCTATCACTGGAAATTATGTTATAAGCCATCAGAGCCCATTCATTATTTGATACTATTTTTAAACTGACTTACATATTTGGCCTTGTCCTAAGCCATAGCTATAAAATTATGATGTTGATATTTTTTCTTATACACATAAAGATACCTCTATTAAAATTTTTTTTAAGTTCTATCAATATACCATCATCTGTGTACCCAGAAAAAAAACTATTTCTGAACTATTTACCAGTGTTTTTTCCAAAGTATGGTAAATAATGACTTAGAAATAGTTTTTTCATTGTTGTTTATACATTAAGGCTAGGCTTTATTCTTCTTGCCACAGAAACATCAGGAAAAAAAGACTGTCAGGGAAAATTCATTAATTTAAACAAAATCAGGATTAAAGTACTCAAAAGATATGGATACACAAACAATTAATTAAAGCTAAGATCAAGATCCCAGAAGAAAGTGAATTTTACATCAACAGTTCTCAAGTAAAATTTCAACTGTGTCCTAAGCAATCTGTTTTGTTCCTGTCAAAGAATTTACATCTGCATAGCCAAAAATTTTTAAATTATGTACATACATCTGATCATACAGGCAAACTCTTCAGTGGCTTCTCAAAACACTCAAAGTCTAAACTGTCTATCATGTCCTAAAAGGCCCTTTATTCTCCAATCCTTGTGTGCCTTTTCAGCTACATCTACTGCCACTTTCCCCCTCAATCCCTGTTCTAGTCATACTGAATCTCAGTTATACTCACAGTCTCACATTTATATCATGCATTTCCCTAACCCAAAGTCTAAATCCCACAATTAAATCATATAGTTTCTCACTCTTTTCAGGCACGGAACTAAATTAACACTGTAGTTATCTGTATCACCCCCATCCAAATGGAAGCTTCTTTGAGGTCTGGAAATACGTTTTTCTAGTTTTCCACTATAAACACATGCTTAGCATATAATAGGAACTTAATACATATGTGTTTGGTGAATGAATGAGCACTGTATTACCAAGACCAAATAAAGAGCATGTGTGCATGCGCTCATGTATATACCAAATACAGAAGCCACTAAATTTCCATTTGCCCAGGCTTTCTATCTACCATAATAAATGTAAGGGTTTTTTTTAAACTTAAAGAGCCATATTATTAATATCCTTTTATAATTAAAGTAGTTAAAATTAAACTAGGAATAATCTAAAGAACACTAATATAGCAAAGTCCCTCCAAAAATGTGACTTGTGGGATAATCTAACTTATACTTACTCAAATCATCCGTTATGTCTTCAATTCCAGAAGCACTATCATCAGAATCACGAGTAGTCTCTGTACACGTTTGTTGCTTATGAGGTCGGGGTGAGCTTTCCAAAGCAGATTTTTCTCCCTCTACATCATCAATATTCACTTTGCCCACAGAAGTAAGGGAGCTTGGAATTTTTTTTCCAGTCTGCTGTGATTCTGTCTGCCTCAAGTTTTCTTTCAAAAGCAAACTAGGTACCTTCTCTGCTTCTGCTGGTGAACTGGTCATCTTTTCTGATTTCATTTGAGAATTGGAGGCTTTTTCTGCATTCCTCTGGGAACTATGTGCCCTTTCCGCTGCTGTTGCCTGTGAACTGGGTGCCTTTTCTATTTTCACAGGTGACCTAGGTAACTTTGGTGATTTTTCTGCTTTTGCTTGTAAACTGGATGACTTTTCTCCTTTTGCCTGTGAAACAGGTACCTTTTCTGCTTTCACTGGTGAATTAGGTGATTTTTTTGCTTTGCAGTAACTTTGATCTCGAAGGACTAACCCCAAGTCTTTAGAGACTGGAAGAAGGGCAGCACTTACTTTACATGATTTAACCTCTGTTTTTTCTATATAAATATCATTTTGTTTATTTTTTTTACTACTATTCCTAATTGGAGAACTGGTCCCAATTTCTCTGCTTGATTTATCATTTCTAGCTTTCAAAGTCTGATTAGTTATAATTTTAACTGCTTTGCTTTCCTCAGAAAGAGCCCAAGCATTCTTCTTTGGTTCATGATTTTCGTTTTTAGAGGTCCTGGACTCTTCCATTATTTGAAAACCTGCTTCTTTCCAATTGTGATATTGTAAAATGGCAGATGTCCAGTAGTTTAAATTACTTCAAATCCAGTTTAGGGAAGCAAACTATTGGGTTAGAAAAAAAAAAAAGTTACTTCAAGTGCAAAAGCTATTTTTAAAATTCATGAGACATAAAAAAGCTTTTAAAAATTTGTAAAAATTTTTTAAAACCCTGAAAACTTTATGAGGAGTTAAAACTCACTTAGTAAATAACAGCCAAATGCTTACAAGAAGATTCTAATGTTATTATGGCAATATGACATCAAAACAAGGAACTTTTAGAAAAATGTTACATAACTCAAAATTTCAACTAGAAAGTAAATAAAAACCTGCAATTCATACACCACAATTAATATAAAAGGAAATGGAACAAAGAAAGCACAAGAATACCAATTTATATACAAATGAAAATCAGTGTAAAGAAGCCTAAATTAGCAAAATCTTGCCCACACTGACTGACTTCCAACTACCTGAGTTTTTGCCAAAGCATATTTAAAAGAAAGGGGGGGTGGGGGTGGAAATAAACTTACCTAGTTATGGCTCCACTGATGTAGCTTACTCAACTTGGATCTAGCTTTTAAAATTCCTATTTGCGGTAGTTTACATCCTCTGCCTTGGTTTCTGTCTAGATTAATATTGCCCTTTACTTAAATTTAAAAAAACCTTATGGGTTCTTCTTTCCAAATTATTTTATAAAGTAATATTTTAAGAAATTATGATAATTAAGATTTAAGTCAAAACCATACTAAATTTTCAGCAACAATTTTTGACTAGTGTTATTTTCCCATAAAAAGCTGTAGCATTTTTAATCTACAAAAGAATGTTTTTACTCCTGGTTTTGGATATTGGAGTTTATTTAATTTACACATTTTGCTTTCATTATTCTTGATAAGGTATTTTACAAAACTGTCAAAACAGCTGTCAAATATATAAGCTAATTTTAAAATAAAAATGGTTCTATTTCCAGAAAGTTTAGCCTTAGCCAGTAACCAAAGTATTTTTAACTTTCTAATGCTATTCTATGCTAATGACTCTTTAATATTTGTAGATGTCATCTTAATGACAAAAGCCATAAAGACTAGATATAGCAATACTGACCCACAATTCTATTTATAAACCTTTTAGACACATTATTTCTCCACTGTACATACAAACAAAAGCTATAAAGATTTTTAAGAATCAATGTACTTGGGACTTGCAAGATGGCGGCGTGAGAGGTGAGACAGAGAGCTCCTCCCAAAACGACAAATTGTACAAAAATATGGTTAATTAATATAACTAACCTTAAAACAGCAATAAGAAAGAAGGCTGAACCAGACTGCAAACAGACCTCACAAACAGAGCAGACCTCACAAAACAGGTGTAACATAGGAAAGCCTTAATCTGGAAGGACCAAAGCCCCTCCCCCACCCAAGCTCATCGGCAGGAGGAAGAGAAACCAAGTGGCGGGGTGGGGGGGAAGACTGGGACTGCTGAACACCTAGCCCTGGAGATCTGCTTTGTGAGCAGAATCCTATAGTGTGTGGTGCTCTGGATGTTGGAGGGCTCCGACAGGCGGAGAGCTTGAGAAATTGACATTCCGGCCATTTGTGAAGCAGGGGTTCCACACCCAGCTGCTCAGTGTCAGAGGAAAGGCGGGCAGTCTGAGAGGCTTCCTAGCAGTCAGAGGGCTGCTGAAGGGGCGGGGTTTGCACGGAGCTTGCTGTGTGGGAGAACAGACAGCTAGACAACATTGTCTGAGCGCGCTCTGCCCAGCTGGTTGGGAACTTTGGTGAGCTTCAGGTGCTCCATACCCCTGGCTGCCTACTCAGCTTCGAGGCCCCCCCACTGTGACACACAGCGTGACAAACCTTCCTACTGGCCTGCAGGTACCTGCTCGCAAACTGGCACTCACGGGGCACTCATGGGGCCAGCCAGAGGGGGAGGCCCCGCCTACAACACCTAGAGACACAAATCACAGATGTTTACACAGTGTGTGCTTGGCCCACTGGCTCTGACACTGGAGACAGGCACCGCAGATGGGAATCAGGAAACAGATCTTTCCTCCCCCCAGGCACCAGCTACACTCCCCTACAACCCCCAACCTCACTCTAGGGGCTGAGCAGCTCCAGACACTGGAATTTCTGCACACTAGTAGGCACCACACAGAAATATGAAACATCAAAAGAACATGGTTCAGACCGAAATCTCACAAACCCCAGAAAGAGGGCCAAATGAAACCAAACTCACCAATCTTCCTGAAAGAGAGTTCAAAATAAAAATTATAAACATGCATATGGAGGTACAGAAAAATATTCAAGAACTCAGGAATGAATTTAAGTTGGAGATACAATCATTAAGAAATTCCATATCTGAAATGAAAGATACAATGGAGGGATTTAAAAGCAGATTTGATGAAGCAGAAGAGATGGTAAATGGAATAGAAATTAGAGAAGAGGAATACAAAGAAGCTGAGGCACAGAAAGAAAAAAGGATCTCTAAGAATGAAAGAATATTGAGAGAAATGGGTGACAAATCCAAACACAACAATATTCGCATTATAGGGGTACCAGAAGAAGGAGAGAAAAGGGGATAGAAAGTGTCACTGAGGAGGTAATTGCTGAAAACTTCTCCAATCTGGGGAAGGATATAGTCTCTCAAGCCATGGAGGTGCACAGATCTCCCAACACAAAGACCCAAGGAAGACAACATCAAGACACATAATAATAAAAATGGCAAAGATCAAGGATAAAGACAGACTTTTAAAAGCAGCTAGAGAGAGAAAAGACATCACATACAAAGTAAAACCCATCAGGCTATCATCAGACTTCTCAACAGAAACCTTACAGGCCAGAAGGGAGTGGCATGGTATATTTAATGCAATGAAGCAGAAGGGCTTTGAACCAAGAATACTCTACACGGCAAAGTTCTTTAAATTTGAAGGAGGGATTAAACAATTTACAGATAAGCAACAGCTGAGAGAATTTACCTCCCACAAACCACCTCTACAGTGCATTTGGAGGGACTTCTATGGATGGAAGTATTCCTAAGGCTAAAAAGATGTCACCCAAGGGAAGACAAAGAGGACAGAACATGATTCATAACATACAAAGAATGGAGGAGAAAAAAAGAAGAACCTTTAGGTTGTGTTTGTAATAGTATATGAAGTAAGATAAATTATAGACTGTTAGATAGTAAGAGAATTTCCCTTGAACCTTTGGTAAACATGAATCTAAAGCCTGCAATGGCAATAAGTACCTACCTATCAATAATAACCCTAATGTAAACAGTCTAAATGCACCAATCAAAACATAGACAGTTACTGAATGGATAAAAAAACAAGACCCATCTATATGCTGCCTACAAGAGACTCATTTCAAACTCAAACACATACACAGACTGAAAGTGAAGGATGGAAAAAGATATTTCATACAACTAATAGTGAGAAAAAATCAGGAGTTGCAGTATTTGTATCAGACAAAATAGACTTCAAAACAAAGAAAGTCACAAGAGACAAAGAAGGACATTATATAATGATAAAAGGTTCAGTACAACAAGAGGAAATACTATTATAAATATGTATGCACCCAACACACAATCACCTACATATGTGAAACAAATACTAACAGAATTAAAGGGGGAAAAGAATGCAATGCACTCATTTTAAAAGACTTCAACACACCACTCACTCCAAAGGACAGATCAACCAGACAGGAAGAAAGTAAAGAGACACAGGCACCGAACAACATATTAGAACAGATGGACCTAACAGACATCTACGGAACACTCCATCCAAAAACAACAGGATACACATTCTTCTCAGGTGCACATGGAACATATTCAAGAACAAATCATAATCAGGCCACAAAAAGAACTTCAGTTAATTCAAGAAGATTGAAATTGTACCAACCAGCTTCTCGGATCACAAAAGTATGAAACTAGAAATAAATTACACAAAGAAAATGAAAAAGCCCACAAATACATGGGGGGCTTAATAACATGCTCCTAAATAATAAATGGATCAATGACCAAATAAGAACAGAGATCAAGCAATATATGAAGAAAAATGACAACAATAATTCAACACCACAAAATCTGTGGGATGCAGCCAAGGCTGTGCTAAGAGGGAAATATATTGCAATACAGGCCTACCTCAGGAAAGAAGAATAATCGCAAATGAACAGTCTAAACTCACAATTAATGAAACTAGAAAATGAAGAAATGAAGCCCAAAGTCAGTAGAAGGAGGGACATAATAAAGATTAAAGCAGAAATAAAAAAAATTGAGAAGAATAAAACAATAGAAAGAATCAATGAAAGCAGGAGCTGGTTCTTTGAGAAAATAAACAAAATAGATAAACACCTAGCCAGACTTATGAAGAAAAAAAGAGTCTACAAACATAAACAGAATGAGAAATGAGAAAGGAAACATCACAGTGGACAACACAGAAATACAAATTATTAGAGAATACTATGAAAAATTATATGCCAACAAACTGGATAACCTAGAAGAAATGGACAACTTTCTAGAAAAATACAACTTCCAAGGCTAACCCAAGAAGAAACAGAAAATCTGAATAGATCAATTACCAGCAAAGAAATTGAACTGGCAATCAAAAACCTACCTAAGAACAACACCTCTGGACCAGATGGCTTCACTGCTGAGTTTTATCAAACATTTAGTGAAGACCTAATACCCATCCTCATTAAAGTTTTCCAAAAAGGAGAAGAGGAGAGAATACTCCCAAACTCATTCTACGAGACCAACATCACTCTAATACCAAAACCAGGCAAAGACACCACAAAAAAAGAAAATTACAGACCAATATCCCTGATGAACAGAGATGAAAAAAATACTCAACAAAATATTAGCAAACTGAATTCAAAAACAGATCAAAAAGATCATCCATCTATGATCAAGTGGGATTCATCCCAGGGATGCAAGGATGGTACAACATTCGAAAATCCATCAACATCATCCACTACATCAACAAAAAGAAGGACAAAAACCACATGATCATCTCAACAGATGCTGAAAAAGCATTTGAGAAAAAATTGATGATAAAAACTCTCAACATATTGGGTATAGAGGGCAAGTATCTCAACATAATAAAGGCCATATATGACAAACCCACAGCCAACATTATACTTAACAGCAAGAACCTGAAAGCTTTTCCTTTAAGATCGGGAACAAGACAAGAATGCCCCACTCTCCTCACTTTTATTCAACATAGTTCTGGAGGTCCTCACCACGGCAATCAGACAACAAAAAGAAATAAAAGGCATCCAGATGGCAAGGAAGAACTCAAACAATCCCTTTTTGCAGATGACATGATATTGTACATAAAAATCCCTAAAGAATCCACTCCAAAACTACTATATCTTATATCTGAATTCAGCAAAGTTGCAGGAAACAAAATTAATACACAGAAATCTATTGCATTCCTATACACTAACAATGAACTAGGAGCAAGAGAAATCAGGAAAACAATTCCATTCCAAATCGCATCCAAACGAATAAAATACCTAGGAATAAACCTAACCAAGGAAGTGAAAGACCTATACCCTGAAAACTACAAAACACTCTTAAGAGAAATTAAAGAGATACTAATAAATGGAAATTCATCCCATGCTCTTGCGTAGGAATTATTAATATTGTCAAAATGGCCATCCTGCCTAAAGCAATCTACAGATACAATGCAGTTCCATTCAAAATACCAACAGCATTCTTCAATGAACTAGAGCAAATAGTTCTAAAATTAATATGGAACCACAAAAGACCCCGAAGAGCCAAAGGATGAATAAAGCAGGGGGAATTATGCTCCCTGACTTCAATCTCTACTACAAAGCCACAGTAATCAAGACAATTTGGTACTGGCACAAGAACAGACCCATAGACCAGTGGAACAGAATAGAGAGCCCAGATATAAACCCAAGCTTGTATAGTCAATTAATATACAATAAAGGAGCCATGGATATACAATGGGGAAATGACAGCCTCTTCCAACAGCTGATGTTGGCAAAACTGGACAGCTACATGTAAGAGAATGAAACTGGATTACTGTCTAACCCCATACGCAATAGCAAACTCAAATTGGATCAAAGACCTTAATATAAGTCATGAAACCATAAAGCTCTTAGAAAAAAATATAGGCAAAAATCTCTTGGACATAAACATGAGCGACTTCTTCATGAACATATCTCCCCAGGCAAGGAAACAAAAGCAATAATGAACAAGTGGGACTATATCAAACTAAAAAGCTTCTGTACAGCAAAGGATATCATCAGTAGAACAAAAAGACATCCTACAGTATGGGAGAATATATTCATAAATGACATATTCGATAAGAGGTTGATATCCAAATTATATAAAGAGCTCAGGCACCTCAACAAACAAAAAGCAAATAAGCCAATTAAAAAATGGGCAGAGGAGCTGAACAGGCACTTCTCCAAAGAAGAAATTCAGATGGCCAACAGGCACATAAAAAGATGCTCCACATCACTAGTCATCAGAGAAATGCAAATTAAAACCACAATGAGATATCACCTCACCCCAGTTAGGATGGCTGCCATCCAAAAGACAAAGAATAACAATGTTGGCAAGGATGTGGAGAAAGGGGAACCCTCCTACACTGCTGGTGGGAATGTAAATTAGTACAACCATGTGGAAAACAGTATTTGTAGACAATATTCTCCTACAGGGAAAAAAAGCTTACTAAGCAGAAGGAATCCACATAAACTAGGACTCCAGAGGCTGAATTACTATACATGGTATGTGCTGAATAAATTCTAAATGAAAGTATTATTAAACATTTTAAAAGTCATTAAATGATTATTAATTATATAATCTGGCATATATAATTAGTTATTATTAACACTGAAATACACTATTAGTAGTACACCAGTGTAAAATACTGATTACCTTTAAAGCAGAAGTTCTCAAATTTTGGCAATCATTAGAACCCCCTGGAGGGTCCCATTCCCAGATTTCTGGTTCAGTAGATCTGGCATGGAGCCTGAAAATTTACATCTCTAAAAAGGTCCCAGGTGATGCCCATGTGACTAGACTGGGGACTACACTTAAAGAATCACTGCTCTACGGAGTGGTCTGAAAGTAGAAGTGAAGGGAAACCATATTCTTCCCTACAGTCTTACACACAACGAAGAAATTTGTCTGTCACCCCACTTGGACCATAAGCTCCAAGATATAAGTAACCATTTCTGATTTTCCTTACCATTCAGTGCCTACTGCAATGCCTAGTTCAAAGTAAGCACTCAATAAATGTGTTAAGTGGATTAATGAAAAATTAGCATAAGTTATTTTTAATTATTGAGTTTAAAACCAAACTAAATCCAAAAGATGTTTGTCTTGCCAACGGGTTTCAGTCCCAGGCAAGTTCACCATGGATTCAATGAGACCAAAGAAATGACAGTAGAACATTCTTGAGGTGAAAGGGTTTATACCCAACTTTATTCCCACGGTGGCAGGTCAATCACTAGAATCCCATCCACTCAGAGCGAGTCTGCATGCAGCAAGCCGGTCTCTACCTCTGGGCCTCTCTATCCGCGCAGCCATCTCAGTCTCTGTCCTTGGTGCTGCCACCACTCCAGTCTCGTCTCTGCTCTCCTGCAGCCTTGCAACCATGCTACCGTGTCTCCCAGAGTACTGGGCAGAGGCTCTTTATACAGAGTCAATAACAACGTATTGCCCACACATGTGTAGTGAGCTAGCCGACCAGGGCCGGGTGAGAATCCTGACCATAGGAACCTTCACTTTGTCAACAATGTTTAATTACATAATACCTAATATTGTCTACAACATAACTAGAATGTCTTTCCTCCAGAAAGCTTTCCCTAATCCAATCCCCCATCCCCCACCCCACCTCTTACCCCCCCAGGCTAGGCTCAGATAAGTCTCTATGAATTTTGTTCTTAACCTTTCTCAGAGCAATTACCACTTAACACTTATCAGGCATTTACATACTACTGGACTGTGGGATTTTTTTTCAATCTGCTTTTTACAAAATAAATACATTTACACAGCTCAAAAAGTCAATAGCACTATAAGGCAAAACGGTATTCTCCTACCATCTACCAATCTCTCTCCTCAGAAGCAACTACTTTCAATTCTTTTAGTGTTTTCTTCTGAGATTTCTTTCCCTATTTCTAAGTTACATGCCTAAACAGACAGTTCTTACTCTATTTTAGCTTAGATTATTATCTACTGACTTTCTACTATATAAGGACTTGGCTGTCTCAAACACTCCCCCTGGAACAGACAGAATTGCACACACACATATGTTCCCATCCAACCGCCATCCCCCCAGGATGATTTTGATATAGCAATATTATTCATGGCTGAGCCAAATATTATACCATAGAACACAGTTCTCTAGATGTCCATCAAAATTCTTTTTCTCCTTTTTCTTGGGCATATGACCAGATTACATTTCCCAACCTTCCCTACAGTTAAGTGTGTCCTTAAAATCAAGCTGTCACATCCTCCATGCTCTCGCCTTCTCACTAGATAAAATTCTCCATCATCCACCTTCAATCATATATCCAATGATTATCTCTAATCCAGACCAGTTAATCTCAAGCTTTTGTGCACAGGAATCAACTAGTTCCTAAATGCAGATTCTGAATCAGTAGGTCTTGAGTGAGGACTAACATTATGCAGTTATAAAAAGCCCAGGTGTGGAGAAAATGGAAGTTCCTACAGCCAGGATCCTCACCTGATCCAAGACTACACGATGATGTAATTGGCTTACTGCTAGGCTAATACTTCCACACCTGAAGGCAATAAGCTATTATTGACTGAGTCACTATATAAAAAGCTCTGTCCAGTGCTCTGGGCTGAGACAGAGGTGGATTACAGACCTGTAAACTGCTGGATGCAGAAATGATTCCAGTATTTGACCTACCACAGGGAGAATAGAGCCAGGTATAAACCCTTTTACCCTAGGAACTTAACATTGTCATTTCTCAGCCTCACTGAATCTATAGAGAACTTGCCCAGGGATGAAGCCATCAGGCGAGACACCAGGTAAAGTCCACACTACCAATCCTTGGCCAAAGTTTTGGCTGGACAACATCATCAGTGGATCTCGGGTCCCTGAATGACCACACAAATAAACTATTGCTCTGGGTCTAATGACCACTCACCTACTAACTACTACATGAGAGAGAAATAAAACTGCTTTTTAAGCCACTAATTACTGGATCTCTTTGTCACAGTAGCATAGCCTTTTGACTTAAGTAATACATATATTATAATCACATTTTCCTTTTGGTATACTTTTTTGGTTTTACCTGGAATAAATTACTGCATTTTTCTTTAGTTTTTTTATATACCTATCAATAATTCATTGGCAGAACTGTAAATCTCTCAGTACGATCAGACACCTCAACTAATCCAGATGTTTGTTTCATTGTTGTTCTCTCCTTGGACATCCATTTTTTGGTGCTTTGTAGTCACACTTAGACTTCCACCACAGTTGTCACTATAAGAGCAATGGTAGAATTGGTCATCCTACCAATTCCCATCTACTCTCTTGTGTTGTTGACTCTTCTATTTTCCTCTTCCATGACTTTCTCTTTTTTGGTGGAGCACACCCCCCAGCAGCTTTCTAAGAAAGGAAACACTGAAGAAAATAATTATGCCCCTCCTCTAACATTTCATTCTATGTAAAGAGACATCTATTATTACAACATTCCTGACTTCTTTCCACTCCCTTCATTCATTCCTTTCCTAAGAAGAGTAACATGTTCATCAGTGAATCTGGAAAAATATGTGTAAAACTTACATCTTACCTTTTCCTGAATCCTTTTTACATCCAGCTATTCATAGTAAAGAAAATTCCATTCTCTTATTCATACTATAATATTTATAAATGCAAGCCCCACATAGGGCCTGTAGCTGTTCAGCTCTGTCTGTGCCTGAGTGGGTAAATCTGCCAAATTCTGGTACATTGTATTTATTTCCAAGCAAACTGCTTGGAAATATAAGTCATATTCTCCAAAATGAACCTTATCCATAATAAGTACAATATTCTGGTCTCCATATGCTTCCATTGTCTTTCCCAATTTGTTCAGAATTCAAGAAGAGAAAGAGAGTGCTATTTATAGGACCCCCTTAAGTTCCAACTGAAGGTAAATTTTATAAGACTTTGCAAGTCTGAAATGTCTTTATTCTATCTTCACATTTGTTTAGCTGGTATTAAAATTGTAGGTTAGAAATCATTCACTCAAATCCTACAGGTATTGTTTCAATGATTTCTAGGTTTTAGTGTTACTACTGAGAAAATTGTGCCATTCTTATCCTCCATTTTTACTAAACTGTTTTTCTTTTATAGAAATGTTTACAATATTTTCTTTGCCCTCAGTGTTCTGTAATTTCCAAGTAATAAGCCTTAGTGCAGATATTTCTTGATTTCTCTTGCTGGACATTCAGTTGGCTCTTTTAATCTCTCATGGTTATCATCTCTTATTTCTAAGAACATAAGTTTTTCTGAATTTTTTTTCTGCTCTCTGTATTGCTTCTTGAGTTCCTTATTTGCTTTCTTTCCTATCAAGCATATTAATATGTGCATAATAAGAGTCTCCAAAGAAGAAGAGAATGGGACAAAAAAAATTTTTTTTTGGATAGAGCAAATATTTTGAAAACTGGATAAATTTTGAAAAATGGATAGAGCAAATATTTTGAAAACTACAAAACATTTACTAAAAGAAATTAAACATAAATGGAACAACATCCTGTGTTCGTGGACTCCTTCCAGTCTACTTTACCTGCCTACCTCTTCCTTGATGTTCCCCTTTGGGACTCTCATCACTACCTCTAGGTATCTGGAAGCTGGGAATCAGGAAGTATTTTAGGCTCCTGTGACCTACAGTCCCAAGTGAACGGACAGCTGGAAGATACACCTTTCACAGTGTTTATCATTCACTTAAAAGGATTACGCCCTTCTATTACAATTAGCACACATAAAGTAGCGGGGGTGGGGGTGAGGTAGGGGGATACAGGGAAGGCAGTATAACACAGAGAAGACAAGTAGTGATTCTATAACATCCTTCTATGCTGATGGACAGTGACTGCAATGGGGGTATGTGGTGGGGACTTGATAATAGGGGGAGTCTTGTAACCATAATGTTGCTCATGTAATTGTATATTAATAATAGCAAAATAAAATATATATATGTTTAAAAAATTAATTAATTAATTTAAAAAAAAGGATTAAGCCCTTGGTTGTTGTTATTAACTCAATGTAAGTGAACTAAACTCTAATTAATGGCAGAGATCAGCAAACTGGATTAAAAAATACATGATCCATTCATACAAAGAAGCAAAAAACTTGAAGAAAAAGGATGGAAAAAGATATTCCATTTAAATAGTAATCAAGAGGGAACTGGAGTGGCTATATAGTTGTCAGACAAAACATACTTTAAGTCAAAAAAGTTATGAAACAAAGAAGGACATTATATATTGATAAAAAGTTCAATCCACCAAGGACAAATAACAATTATAAATATGAAGCGAAAATTAACAATTAAAAAAAGAAACAGACAACTCTACAAAAAAAGTTGGAGGCTTCAATATCTGACTTTTTATAATGGATAGAGCAAATTCAGACAAAAAATCAAGGAGGAAATGGAGGATTTCAAGACTATAAACCAGTCAGATCTAACATATATTCAGAAGACTATTCAACATCAACAGAATATGTATTTTTCTCAAGTGCACATGCAACATTCTCTGGATAGATTATGTTAGGCCACAAAACAAGTCTTAGTAACTTAAGGTCAAAATCATACAAAATACCTTTCTCATCACAATAGAATGAAATCGGAAATCAAGTCAATAACAGAAAAAAAAACTGGACAATACACAAATATGTGAAAATTAAACAATGTACTCAACCAACCAATCAAATAAGAAATCACAAGGTAAATTAGAAAATATCTTGAGACAAATGAAAATAATGCATATTTCACCACAATTTTTAAAAATGGAGATAAAGGGATGTTTCACATGATTTTTAAAAATAAGGATTATAAAAGAAAAGTATGCAAAAGCACTCACCAACAAACTGGATAACATAGATGGAATGAGCAAATTCCTAAACACAAACAAGCTACCAAAACTGAGTCAAGAACAAATAAAAAATTGAATACACCTAAATACACCTATAACAAGTAAGTAGATTGAATCAGTAATCAAAACACCTTCCAACAACAAAAAGGCCAGAACTAGAATGCTATACTAGTGAAGTCTACTCAATATTTAAGTAATTACCACGAATCCTTCTCAAACTCTTTCAAAAAGCTAAAAAGGAGGTAATACTTTCTAACTCATTCTATGAGGCATTAATTACCCTAGTACCATGAACACACATGCAAAAAATCATCAGTAAATACGCTGATGAACAGTGGATGCAATGGGGTGTAGAAGGGACTTGATAATATGGGTGAATGCAGTAACCACAATGTTGCTCATGTGAAACCTTCATAAGACTGTATAACAATGATACCTTAATAAATAAATAAATAATCATCAGTAAAATACTAGCAAACCAAAATCAGCAACATATTAAGAATATAACCAAGATTTTATCCTGAGAATGTAAGCATTGTTCAACATATGAAAATACATCAACCCGACACATAAATAAGTTGAAAAGAAAAACACATGAACATCTCAACTGATGCAGAAAAAAGCATTTGACAAAAACCCAGCACCGTTTCATGACAAAAACATTCACTAAGCTAGTAAGAGGAACATGATAAAGGTCATCTACAAAACAAAACAAAAAATAATGACCACAGCTAACATCACACTCAATAGTGAAAGACTGAAAACATTCCCCCTAAGATCAGGATTAAGACAAGAATGTCTATTTTTGCCAGTTTTATTTAACATAGAACTGTAAGTTCTGGCCAAAAAAATTAGGCAAGTAAACGAAATAAAAGGCATCCAAATTGGTGAGGAAAAAGTAAAATTACTTGTTTGCAGATGACAATCTTATATGTAAGAAAACTCTAAAAAATGCATTTTAAAAAACAGAGCTAATAAACAAATTCACCAAATCAAACAATACAGAATCAACACACAAAGATCATGTCTATTTAAACACACTAGCAGTAATCCTTAACCGCACACTCCATAAAAGAAATTAAGAAAACAATGCCATTTAAAATCATATCAAAAGAAAAAAATATCTCTAGAGGGAAGCACTCCTAAGGCTAAAAAGATGTCACCAGAGAAATAAAATCATAGCAAAGAAAGCAAACCATCCAAATACTACCTAAAGGCAAACAATTAAACACCTAGCATATAAAGAATGGAGGAGGAAGAATAAGAAGGGAGAGAAATAAAGAAACATCAGACTGTGTTTACAATAACTTAACAAGAAAGTTAAGTTAGATTGTCAGATAGTAAGGAAGCAACCTTTGAACCTTTGGTAACCACGAATCGAAAGCCAGCAACGGCAATAAGTACATTATCTATCAATAATCACCCTAAATGTAAATGGACTGAATGCACCAATCAAAAGACACAGAGTAACAGAATGGATAAAAAAGCAAGACCCATTTATATGCTGCTTACAAGAGACTCACCTCAAACCCAAAGATATACACAGACTAAAAATGAAGGGATGGAAAAAGATATTTCATGCAAACAACAAGGAGAAAAAAGCAGGTGTTGCAGTACTTGTATCAGACAAAATAGACTTCAAAACGAAGAAAGTAGGAAGAGATAAAGAAGGACATTACATAATGATAAAGGGGTCAGTCCAAAAAGAGGATATAACCATTATAAATATATATGCACCCAACGCAGGAGCGCCAGCATATGTGAAACAAATACTAACAGAATTAAAGGAGGATATAGAAAGTAATGCATTAATTTTAGAACACTTCAACGCACCACTCACTCCAAAGGACACATCAACCAGACAGAAAATAAGTAAAGACACAGAGGCATTGAACAACACACTAGAACACATGGACCTAACAGACATCTACAGAACTCTACACCCAAAAGCAACAGGATACACATTCTTCTCAAGTGCACATGGAACGTTTTCCAGAATAGACCACATACTAGGCCACAAAAAGAACCTCAGTAATTTCAAAAATATTGAAATCCTACCAACCAACTTCTCAGATCACAAAGGTATTAAACTAGAAATAAATTTTAGAAAGAAATCAAAAAGGCTCACAAATACATGGAGACTTAACAACACTCTTCTAATTAATCAATGGGTTAACGACCAAATCAAAACAGAAATCAAAGAATATATGGAGACTAATGACAACAACAACACAAACCCACAACTTCTGTGGGACGCAGCAAAGGCAGGTCTAAGAGGAAAGTATATTGCAATCCAGGCCTATTTAAAGAAAGAAGAACATTCCCAAATGAATAGTCTAAAGACACAATTACTGAAATTGGAAAAAGAAGAACAAATGAGGCCCAAAGTCACTAGAAGGAGGGACATAATAAAGATCAGAGAAGAAATAAATAAAACTGAGAGGAATAAAACAATAGAAAAAAATCAATGAAACCAAGAGCTGGTTCTTTGAAAAAATAAACAAAATAGATAAACCCCTAGCCAGACTCATTAAGAGAAAAAGAGAATCTACACACATAAACAGAATTAGAAATGAGAAAGGAAAAATTACGACGGACCCCACAGAAATACAAAGAATTATAAGAGAATATTATGAGAATCTATATGCTAACAAGCTGGAAAACCTAGAAGAAATGGAACTTCTTAGAAAAATACAACCTTCCAAGACTGACCAAACAAGAAACAAAAAAACTAAACAGACCAATCACCAGCAACGAAATTGAATCGGTAACCAAAAAACTACCGCAGAACAAAACCCCCGGAAGAGCTGGATTCACCTCTGAATTCTACCAAACATATAGAGAAGAAATAACACCCATTCTCCTTAAAGTTTTCCAAAAAATAGAAGGAGGGAATACTTCCAAACTCATTATATGAAGCCAGCATCACTCTAATACCAAAACCAGGCAAAGACTTCACCAAAAAAGAAAATTACAGACCAATATGCCTGATTAGCGTAGATGCAAAAATACTCAACAAAATATTAGCAAACAGAATTCAAAAATACATCAAGAGGATTATACACCATGATCAAGTGAGATTCATCCCAGGGATGCAAGGATGGTACAACATTCGAAAATCCATCAACATCATCCACCACATCAACAAAAAGAAGAACAAAAACCACATGATCATCTCCATAGATGCTGAAAAAGCATTTGACAAAATTCAGCATCCATTCATGATTAACACTCTCAACAAAATGGGCACAAAGTGCAAGTGCCTCAACATCATAAAGGCCATATATGACAAACCCACAGCTAACATCATACTTCATAGCGAGAAGCTGAAAGCTTTTCATCTAAGATCGGGAACAAGACAGGGAGGCCCACTCTCTCCACTGTTATTCAATATAGTACTGGAGGTCCTATCATGGCAATTAGACAAAACAAAGAAATACAAGGCATCCAGATTGGTAAAGAAGTCAAATTGTCACTATTTGCATATGACATGATATTGTACATAAAAAACCCTAAAGACTCCAGTCCAAAACTACTAGAACTAATATCTGAATTCAGCAAAGTTGCAGGATACAAAATTAACACACAGAAATCTGTTGCTTTCCTATACACTAATGATGAACTAACAGAAAGAGAAATCAGAAAAACAATTCCATTCACAATTGCATCAAAAAGAATAAAATACCTAGGAATAAACCTAACGAAGGAAGTGAAAGACCTGTACTCTGAAAACTACAAGACACTCTAAGAGAAATTAAAGAGGACACTAACAAATGGAAATGCATCCCATGCTCTTGGCTAGGAAGAATAAATATTGTCAAAATGGCTATACTACCTAAAACAATCTACAGATTCAATGCAATCCCTATCAAACTACCAACAGCTTTCTTCAATGAACTGGAACAAATAATTCTAAAATTCATATGGAACCACAAAAGACCCCGAATAGCCAAAGCAATTCTGAGAAGGAGGAATAAAACAGGGGGAATTACACTCCCTGACTTCAAGCTCTACTACAAAGCCACAGTAATCAAGACAATTTGGTATTGGCACAAAAACAGACCCACAGACCAGTGGAACAGAATAGAAAATCCAAACATTAACCCAAACATATACAGTCAATTAATATTTGATAAAAGCCTTGGATATACAATGGGGAGGTGATAGCCTCTTCAGCAGCTGGTGTTGGAAAAACTGGACAGCTACATGTAAGAGAATGAAACTGGACTACTGTCTAGCCCCATACACAAAGGTAAACTCAAGGTGGATCAAAGACTTGAATGTAAGTCATGAAACCATAAAACTCTTAGAAAAAAACATAGGCAAAAATCTCTTGGACATAAACATGAGCAACTTCTTCATGAACATATCTCCCCGGGCAAGGGAAACAAAAGCAAAAATGAACAAGTGGGACTATATCAAGCTGAAAAGCTTCTGTACAGCAAAGGACACCATCAGTAGAACAAAAGACATCCTACAGTATGGGAGAATATATTCATAAAAAACGTATCTGATAAAGGGTTGACATCCAAAATATATAAAGAACTCATGCACCTTAACAAACAGAAAGCAAATAATCCAATTAAGAAATGGGCAGAGGACATGAATAGACACTTCTCCAAAGAAGAAATTCAGATGGCCAACAGGCACATGAAAAGATGCTCCACATCGCTAATCATCAGAGAAATGCAGATTAAAACCACAATGAGATATCACCTCACACCAGTGAGGATGGCCAACATCCAAAACACAAACAACAACAAATGTTGGCGAGGATGTGGAGAAAAGGGAACCCTCCTACACTGCTGGTGGGACTGCAAATTAGTTCAACCATTGTGGAAAGCAGTATGGAGGTTACTCAAAAAACTCAAAATAGAAATACCATTTGACCCAGGAATTCCACTCCTAGGAATTTACCCTAAGAATGCAGCAGCCCAGTTTGAAAAAGACATATGCACCCCTATGTTTATTGCAGCACTATTTACAATAGCCAAGAAATGGAAGCAACCTAAGTGTCCATCAGTAGATGAATGGATAAAGAAGATGTGGTACATATACACAATGGAATATTATTCAGCCATAAGAAGAAAACAAATCCTACCATTTGCAACAACATGGATGGAGCTAGAGGGTATTATGCTCAGTGAAATAAGCCAAGCCGAAAAAGACAAGTATCAAATGATTTCACTCATATGTGGAGTATAAGAACAAAGAAAAAAACTGAAGGAACAAAACAGCAGCAGACTCACAGAACCCAAGAACGGACTAATAGTTACCAAAGGGAAAGGGACTGGGGAAAATGGGCGGGAAGGGAGGGATAAGAGGGAAAAAGGGGCATTACGATTAGCAGATGTAATGTTGGGGGGGCACGGGGAGGGCAGTACAACTCAGAGAAGACAAGTAGTGATTCTGTAGCATCTCACTACGCTGATGGACAGTGACTGTAATGGGGTTGGTGGGGGGGACCTGATGAAGGGGTAGTTTAATAATCGTAATATTGCACATGTAATTGTAAATTAATGATAATAAAATAAATTATATTAAAAAAAAAAGCAGTGGCCTTGATAGAGGCACTTTCTGTCCCTCATGTCTGGGAGAATGCTCAGAGTCTGAAGGACTCTGAGTAGTTATTATCACGGTTCCCTTATGCCTCTCACACTGTTCTATGGGAACCAGACTAAGAAGAGAATTTCTAATCTTTTTTCACATGGAAAGAGGTTTCCCCTACTTCGTGGAGTGTCAGGAGTTCATAATCCTGACACTCTGGAAGTGTTTAGTAGCTAAACTGATGCTAACTGTAAGTTAAGTTTAAAGAGCAAGCCCTGCCTCCAGGCACAGACAAGGTGGAGGCCAGAACAAGAGGGGCACACAGCTTGAGCCAGGAGGTGCCCCATGCTGCTTGGATAATCTGAGGGGTTTGCTCTGGCTTTGTGTTTACCTGAGCCAGGGACCGACCTTCTTTCAGTTACCAATCCACTTAATCACCTGCTGAAGAGGAAAGGGAAGGAGAGGTCCATGAGCTTTGCTTGAGGGTCCAGCTGCTCATTGTGAGGCCCTGGCTGTGGGCCTGTGGGTGAATCCTTTCTCTTTCCAGAGACTCCTGGCCTGCATGGAGGGAGCTGGATATGACTCAGATAAATGCTTTTCAGTCAATCAAAACAAAAACAGTGAATGTCTTCAGGACCTAGGTCTGAGCTTAGTGGCCGCAGATCAAAAGGTCATAGATGACTAATGAGTTGAAGTAGTGTGGATGTATGTGTCAACCAGGAAACCTGTTGGAGATCACTTTTGTAAAGTTGCCTGTGACCCAGGCTTGGGTAGAGAGGCATTGCTGCTTCTGGCTTCACTGGCAATGGGCAGAGCTCTGAGCATCTACTATGTGTCAAGCACTGGTTAAATAGTGTGAAATAGGGATGATTCCTGCACAGAAGGCTGAGTAATTTGTCTTAGGAGGTGGAGGAGGCACGACTGAAACTCAGTTCCATGTGTATTCAAAGCCCATGTTCTTAAGTACACTCCACAAGAGAACTGGGTTCTGGCTGAGATTCCCTGACTCTGTGATTTAGAAGGAACCTCAGGGAAAATTTGTTTTCAGTCACTCAGGATCCTTTGAGAGGCAGCATGGCACCATGTGTGGGGTCTAGAGCCAGCTTGCCTGTATGGAAGTCCTGGCTCTGCCAGCTGAGCATGCCTGGTCTGAACGTGGTGGCACAGAGCCCACATGGGGCTGCCACAAAGATATCACCCTACAGTAAGCTGTTCTGTGGTGCGGTAGTTAAGGGTCTGAAGTTGGAGTCAAACAGACTTGCCTTGCACATACCAGCTGCGTGATCTGGAGCAAGCAGCTACAAACTCAGTTCTCTCATTTGTAAAACAGGGATAATGATAGAACATCTGCCTCATAGGTGTGAAGAGTAAACTAGTCAATTCATGTGAAGCACTTAGAACAAAATCTGGTGCATAAACCCTAGTCAACATTATTCATACTATGGAAATTCATGATTCCTTTGGTCTTCCAGTTCTTGGACATCCTAAAAATTCTTCCTTATGCTTATCAGAAAACTTTAGTTTGATTGTGTAAGGACCTTCTCATTCAGAGATGGCCAGGATGTGGAGAGAGGGGAAATGGTAGACACACAGAGACCTCATTACTATGCATTTGGCTTACAGATGAGATGAGGCTTTCAGAGTGGGGTCACAATTCTACAAGAAGAGACCTTGCAAGACATTTCCTCCATTTCTTTAGTTTATAGACTGTGACCCAAGAAAAGGAAGGAATTTGGCATCACCTGTGAGAGAGCTGGGGCCCCCATTTATTGAGTGATTCCTATGCTCACAGCTCTACCCCCTTCACCTGTTTAATCCCTGCCACAGAGCTGGGCAGCTTTCCCCAGAATCTGTTTCCTGACTTCCATGGTTCAGACAGTACCTCAGTGTCTCCTAGCAGCCACCACTCAAGGGCATGGGCAGGTCCCCTCCAAGGGGAGTCCCAGGTGAGCCAACCTTCTTTGTCCATCAAGGCAGCTGCTCTCCCTTCTTCAGGTCCCTTCTCTCCAGCCACACTGGCAGCCCTGAGGGCCCTACACACACCATGTCCTTCCTTGGGCCTTAGTACATGCGTCTCCCTCCCCAAAAGCTCTCTCCAGCCCATGCCTTCCCCACTTTGCTTGTCCAGTTGCTGCTCCTCCTCAGGTCTCAGCTTACATGTCTTTTGCTCAAAAAATCTTGTCTAACTTCCCTTCCTCAAATGAGATCTCTTTGATTATCCCTTTTCAGAACAACTCATTTTGTTTCCTTTATAGGACATATCCCAGTTTGTGAATCTAATTTTAGCTGTGGACCTATTTTCTGAATTCCTCCCCTCTGCTGAACCATGAGGTCATGGAGGTGGGACAGTGATTATCTTATCCAATGTAGGATGCCCTTTGCTCAGCACGGTGCTGAACACAGAGTGGGACTCACTAGACATTTGTTGAATAAATGAGGTCAGAATGGGCAGAATATGAGTCACTTAAGTCTCCATCCCTACCACTAGTTTCTGGAGTTCTGGCTTAAAAATAAAAGTTATGGAAGAAAACTGCTGAACTTTGTAAAAAATTGATCAAACTAGCTAGAATTCAAAATTGGATTTGGGGGTCTAAGTGGAACATTGACTCATAGCTGTCAAAGGCTATCAGGAATGCAGAAGTTGATGTTGGGGGAGGTGAGTGACAGCTCAAGCCGGGCTGTCTCCAAGTTGAGATCATCTCGGGGAAAAGAAAGTAGGGCTATTGAGTTGTCTTAATTAGGTAGAAAAACCCAATCCACAAACAGCAAGATATGAAGAACAGGGTGCCCCATTTCCTAGTGGTGAAGGGACAGTTGTTCTGGAAGTTGGAGGTATACAGCAACACCGTGCCATCACAGAGCTGTTTAAGAGCTTCTGCACAATAGAAAGCTGTTTAGCGTAGCCAGTAGCTCCGTTATGATCCTCATTTATGATTTTATTTACTTAATAATTCAGTCTTTCATGTCATGAATTTTTGAGAGAGACATTCAATTACAAATTATGACTGCAGTTTAGAGAAATATATCTGCTCACTTCTGAGGTGGGTGCCAACATTCTTTTATGGGTGTGCTTGGATGCCTTCCAGAACATTTGGAGGAAACAAATTTTAGCATTTTTTCTCCCTGTCTCCCTCAAAGCTTGGGAGCTGTGCCAATTAGAAAAACCTTCCTGAGTCTCCTCCCTTCTAGGTGTGGTGTTATACTGGCAGAACGCAGAAGGAGTAGGTGACGCCTCCCACCTAGTTCACCTGATAGATCCCACCACTTCTAAGTGCTTCCTCAGACTGCACACAGGCAGGGGGGTCCTCCCATTTTAATAAGGTTTTTCTCCCAGATATTCTCATTATGGTGTTTACTTCCAACACATCGCATCTCACCAGACCCAGAGAATTCATCCTAAACTTGCTTGCCCCCAGGAACACTCACGAACCCAGTTTCCATCAGGACGTGCTCTGTTAGTGTTCCTTGGTTATATGCAATGGGACCGTACTTTGTCCAACAAAGAGAAAAGGAATTTAGCAGTGGTTCACACTGGCATTGGGAGGTTGGAGGTCCAGACTGAGAAGGTGAGGAAGGAAGGGATTAAGGTGACAGGAAAGCTGGACCATCTCTCCAGTCAAAGCAAATGAGCACCGATCATCATCTGTATCATTCGGCTCGAGTGGAAGCTTGCAGGGAGAACAGCTGACTGGTTGAGCCTAGGAGGCAGAGACCAGGGCACTTTGATTGACAGTTCCATTGGACAGGCTAATGGCAAAGGTGGTTCCCGTCAAACAAAACAGTGTGCCATTGTCCAAAGAAGAGCATACTCTAGGCACACAGGCAAAGGGCAATACAAATCAGCTAAAATTGGGAGGGACCTGGGCACATGCCACCCAAAGAGTGACAGGAAGAGTTGAGACCTGTTGTCCTGGAAACAAGAAAACTTGGTGTCAGTCCAGCTTTAAATTCTTGAAGATCTGTTTGTATATATATTTTTCTCAATCTTTACAATGATGTCCGGTAGATAGGGTCATTATCCCCATTTTATTGATTCAGAAAGATTGAGTAGTTTACACAAAGTTGCATTTCAAGTGGGCAAAGCTGGATCAAACCCAGGTTTATTTGACTCTCAAATCCATGCTGGCAGCAGAATGTTTCTTCTTGACTCTTTGAGGGAAGAGTTAAGAACAGTGGGAAGAATGTAGAAATAATAGGCAGGGCTTGGCTGAATATCAGGGAGAACTTTTCTTTTTTAAACAGAGCTGTCTAGCAGTGTTCTTTAGAAATAATGATCTTCCTGGGATGGATGATTGCTATTTTTGTTTCTCAGCCCCATCCCTCCCTTGTTTTGGTTACCTTGGGCCAGTTTTGCTTTGTAGATGACTTATGGATTCTCCTTGGTGGGGTGGGCATTTGAGACCTCATCCCTTGTGGAGTCTACAGTAGCTGATGTTTTAAGTACTTGTTTGCCAGACACTATTCTGACTGCTATTCATCAAGGAACTCATTTAATTCACACCAGGTTTATGAAACAGAAATGATGGTTATTCCATATTTACAGAAGAGGAACCTGAGGCATAACAGGCCCAAGGTTACAGAGGCAGTTAAGTGGCAGAGCTAGAATCTGAACCCAGGCCACCTGGTCCTGAGTCTGCATAATCCCAGTTATGGCGATGCAGGACTTAAACTGAAAAGTAAGCCAATCACACTGCAGCTGACATTTCAAGAGCAGAGAGGTCACATGACAGCATAAAATGGCAGTGTGCAGTGAGCACCAAGGGGATGGAGCAGATGTCTGGGGGAAAGCAGGGAGGAGGTATGAGCTGCACCATGAGAGGGGGCACAGGCATGGACACCGGCTGTCTAGTCCCAGGCGCCATGTGGCTCAGCTGTCCTTTGTCCCTGTCCTTGGCCCATCACACCCTTCCTGCGCCCCTGTTACCTGAGCTAGTTTGAATGATCCTGTTTCTCGCCTCTGTTTTCCCTGCTCAGGACTAATTCAACATGCCCTTTTCCACCCAGGGGCAGTCACCAGCATCTTCCCTCTACCCAAGGGCTGGGGTAGCCCAACCAGAGATTGAGGATAAGGCACCCCAGGAATCCTAGAAATTCTTCAAGGGAGGTCATAGAATGTTTTAATCATCCTCAACTATGAAACAACTCTGGAAATATCCTCCCCGCAATGGCAGTTTTATTTGGTGAAAATTGATGGATACTTAAAGTAGTTTTAAAAAATCAAGGCCTTGCTTCCACCCACACTGTTGGAAAGAAAAACATGGGCAGCTGACCCTCAGCTGCCATCAGGCAGACACATTCCTAGACCGCCTGCTGGGACTGGGCCAAGTCCTCATCTGAGGTGTTGAGGGTTTGCCCAGGCTGCTCATTGATCCCAATGCACATAGAGTGTGGCCAATCAGTTTCTTTTCCTAGGACACTGTGTTCAATAGAAAGAAAAAAAAAAAGCTTGATTCTTGATTCTCTGACCTGAGACGTAGGGTCTTTTGAGGCCTGGAAGGAAGGTGGCTTCCATGACCCAGAAGGGCAGGGGGGAGGGACAGCCCAGTCCTCTGAAGGAGGGCTCCAAGGTCAGCATCTTGCCCTGTGTGAGGTTAGAGGCTTGTCCACAGCCAGGGAGACTCGCCTGGGTTTATGGTTGTTACTATTTGGAAATGCCTGTTACCGTTACAAACCAGTAAAGAAGACAGGAGGCCCCTGGCCTCTGATGGCCACCTTTGCGCAAGAACAATCCTGTGAACTCTTCCTGTGAGACTGAACAGGCTCTGCCTTCCCACACCAGACCTGAGGGTGTTGACACTTGAGTGATTTATTTTCCCAGCTCCTTCCTGAATTTCTCAAGAGAGGATACTTGTGCAGGGTAGAGAAGACATTTATGTCAGGGGCTCAGGAAGGCCCCCAGAGAAGCTGGCTTAGAATTGCAGCTTCTGACATGAGAAAAACAGCTACCTGCTGGGCACTGTGCCAGGCCCTATCCACACCATTTCTCTAAATCCTCCCTACAGCCCTAAGAGATAAGATGCCCTGTCTAGCAGTGAGGAAACTGAGGCTCAGAAAGTTTGATTTATTGCCCCAGGGGTAGAGCTGGGAACTGGGGTGGTGAGCCTGACCCTAGAGAGATGGAGCTTGCCCCCAATTTTCATTCTGGAGAAGGTCTTACTACCCTACCCTGGTTCACTAATTCCCTTCCTTTTGGCTCTTCCTTCCACTTCTCCCTACTTTCTGTGACCCTAATAGTCCCAGCAACACCCTGCTTCATGTCCCCAAACCACCAGGTTCCCCAAGCTAGAGACTAGAACACGACCACTCAGACTCTCAAATTCTGTTCTGTCACATCCCTCCTTTCCTACCTAAGTCACTGATTCCTGTTCCCTCTCCTCCTCCACTCCGACACCTCTGGGTAAAGTTCTGGATTCTTGAATCATCCATCCATGCACTCATTCCTTCATTTCATTGAAAAATTTTGAGCACCATTAATAGATTGGATCCTGTTCTGTGTATTGGACATACAACAATAAATAATCCAGAGAAGATCCCTGCCTTCTAAAGTTCAAGTTTAGACAATAGACCATAGACAAGAAAGAGATAAATAAGCAAGAGTCTTGAACAAGTGTCTCGAAGGACAGACCCGCCATGAGGAGATGAAGGAGCTGCAGAAGGCATGACTGGGCTGCACCTTTCTGTGGGGTGACTTGGGTTTAAGGGGCTGAATGGGCTCCTGTTGCCACATGGGTGGGTCCCAAGCAGGGTGTGAGTTGTTCAGGTGCTTTCTCCCGGCAGACACTTCTTCCTTCCCTTGGTCAGTCAGGAATCCTTAGAAAGGGAGTGAGTTAGCAGCCAGACTTAATAAAACCTGGTGGGAGGAAAGGCTGCTCATTTAACTCCATCTGTTCCTGCCCTGGAGGGAGCGCTGGCTCATTCTTCCTTTCCTGGGAGACCATTTTCTCCGGCTCCAGGGGTCATGGTAAGTCATCTGCCTGCAAGGTCACTTGTTGGTGGAGCTTAAGGTCAGCCTCCAACTCCCTGAGTTTTTCAGGGGACGGTAAAGAAAAAACCTGTTTTTCACTTTTGTCTTTCTAGTCCCCATTTTGTAACTGTCTCCTCTGAACTTCCACTAGGATGTGTTTATGAGCACCATTCATTTATCCTCCGTGGCCCTGGGATCCAGAGGGATTTGTAGTGTCTTTGTCACAGAGGGAGTTTATCTGGGATGTGGCTGTTTTTCTCTTCTCTGCCAACCTGTGAAATAATAAGAAACACATACAGGCATACCTCATAGATATTGTGGTTTTGGTTCCAGACCACCACAATAAAGTAAAATGAATTTGTTGGCTTCCCACTGCAAATAAAAGTTACGTTTACACTACAATGTGGTTTATTAAGTATGCAAAAGTATTATATCTAAAAAAAACAATGTACATATCTTAATTTAAAAATGCTTTGTTGCTAAAAAATGCTAAGTATCACCTGAGCTTCCAGGAAGTCATAATCTTTTTGCTGGTGGAGGGTCTTAGGGTCTTGCTTCGATGTTGATAGCTGCTGACGGATCAGGGTGGTGGTTGCTGAAGATTAGGGTGGCTCTGCAATTTCTTCAGGTAAGACAACAACGAAGTTTGCCACATCGATTGACGCTTCCCTTCACATGCTATGATTTCTCTGTAGCATGCAATGCTGTTTGATAGCATATTACCCATAACAGAACTTCTTTCAAAATTGGAGTCAATAATGTCAGACCCTGCCACTGCTGTATCAAGTTTATGGAATATGCCCTATGCTTTGTTGTCATTTCAACCGTCTTCACAGCATCTTCACTTTGAGTAGATTCCAGCCCAAGAAAACACTTTTTTGCTCATCTGTAAGAAGCAACTCCTTATCCATTAAAGTTTTAGCATGATATTGGAGCAATTCAATCACATCTTCATGCTCCACTTCTAATTTTAGGTCTCGTTATTTCTACTGCATCTGCAGTGACTTCTATTGAAGACTTGAACCCCTCAGAGTCAACCATGAGGGATGGAATCAGCTTCTTCCAAATTCCTGTTAATGTTGATACTCTGACCTCTTCCCATGAATCAAAAATGTTCTTAGTGTCATCTAGAATGGTGAATCATTTCCAGAGGTTTTCAGTCTACTTTTCCCAGACCCATAAAAGGAATAACTATATTTGGCAGCTATAGCCTTATGAAATGTATTTCATAAGCAGTAAGACTTGAAAGTCAAATTTTTAGGAGAGGCATGAAAACATTAATCTCATACTTTTCCATCAAAGCCACTGAGTGACCAGGCGCCTTGTCAATTAGCAATGGTATTCTGAAAGGAATCTTTTTTTCTGAGCAGTAGGTCTCAACTGTGAGCTTAAAATATTCAGTAAACCATGTTTTAAATAAATGCTATCTTCCAGACTTTGTTGTTCCATTTTTTTTTCCTACAGGCAGGGTAGATTTAGCATAATTCTTAATATCTAGGATTTTCAGAATGGCAAATGAGCACTGACTTCCACTTAAAGTCACAGTTGCATTGGCCCTTCCTAAAAGTCTCCTCTTCAGCTATGAAAATCCTAGATCCATCTTCTTCCAATAGAAGGCTGATTCATCTACATTGAAAATCTGTTGTTCAGTGCAACCACTTTCATTAAAATCTTAGCTCGATCTTCTGGATACTTGCTGCAGCTTCTCCATCAGCACTTGGTGCTTCACCTGCACTCTGATGTTGTGGAGATGAGTTCCTTCCTTAAACCTCATCAACTGCATTTCTCAGCCTTCATAGAATTGAGAGCTAGGGCCTTGTCCTGGGTTAGCCTTTGGCTTAAGGGAATGCTGTAGCTGTTTGATCTGTACAAATCGCTCAAACTTTATATGAGCAGTAAGGCTGGTTCACTTTTTTATCATTTGTGTGTTCACTGGAGTAGTGCTTTTAATTTTCTTCAAGAACTTCCTATGCATTCACACCTTGGCTAATTGTTTGGCATGAGAGGCCTGGCTTCCAGCTTATCTCAGCTTTCAGCATGCCTCCCTCACTAAGCTGAGTCATTCCTAGCTTTTGATTTAAAGTGAGAGATGTGTGACTCTTCCTTCTACTCAAACACTTAGAGGCCATTGTAGTGTTATTAGTTGGCCTAATTTCAATATCGGTGTTCAATTTCAGCCCTGTGTCTCAGGAAATAGGGAGACCCAAGGAAAGGGAGAGGGATGGGGTAATGATGGAGCAGTCAGAACACACACAGCATGTGTTGATTAAGTTCACCATCTTATATAGGCATGGTTCTTGATGTCCCAAACAATTACAATACTAACATCAAAGATCACTGATCACAGTTCACTGTAACAAATAAAATAACTATGAAAAAATTTGAAATACTGTGAAAATTACCAATATGACACCTGAAGTAAGCAAATGCTGTTGTAAAAAATGGTGCCAATAGATGTGTTCAATGCAGGGTTGCCTCCAACCTTCAATTTGTAAAAAAATGCGGTATATGCAAAGCATGATAAAACGAAGTACAATAAAATTAGGTATGCCTGTATATTGGTCTCTACACTCAGTTCCTGACACAGGGTTCCTAAAACCTTTGTACATAGGGGTGCTAGGAGAATCTTTTGTTCCAACATTTAGTCTTTGACTCTAGTTGCTGATGCAGAGTTACTAAAATCCTTATAATTTCTTGGGTAATAGCAGTGTCTTTTGCTCTAATGAGGTGACTCTTAGTGGGCTCCTGGATGGGGGCTGGTTACCAGAAAGACCAAGCCATGACTAGAAGCTTGAAATTTTCAGCCACACCCCTCATTCACCAGAGAGGGAAGAATGTGGGGCTGAAATTGATTTAATGATCAATCATGCCTACGTGATGGAGCCTCCGTAAAAGTCCCAATAGTGTGTGGTTTAGAGAAATTCTGGATTGGTGAGCAATCTATGTGCCAGGAAGGTGGTGCACCCCATCCCCACAAGGTTGGAAGCCCTTGTGCTTGGGATCCTTTCAGACCTTGCCTGTGTCTCTTTATCTGGCTGTTCATCTGTATTGTCTATCGTATCCTTTGTTATATAATAAACTTGTAAATGTTCATAAGTGTATCCCTGAGTTCTGTGAGATGTTCTAGCAAATAACTGAACGCAAGGATGGGAGAGGGGTAAAGGGGAACCTCCAATATGTAGCCAAGTTGGACATAAGGTGTAGGTCACTTGGGGACCGGCCATCTGAAGTGGGTGCAGTCTTTTGGGACTGAATCCTTAACCCATAGGGTCTGCACTAACTCCAGTTAGTGTCAGAATTGAATTGAATTGTAGGACATTCAGCTGGTGTCACAGAGAATTGCTTGGTGGGGAAAAATCCTTGCATATCTTGTGGCCAGAAATGTCAGAAGTGAAGTGCACTGTGTGAGTAAAGGAGAGACATGGAGAAGTGAGTTTTTCCTTTACAGAAGCTCTCCACCTTCCACAAAATGTTTCTTTCTCTGGGACTGCTGGTTAACGGCTGCTGCAGCCGACAACCCCCAACTCCCACGCCGGTTAAGACAATCAGAATGGTGTTGCCCATTTAGACTATACTCACGGGTTTGAACCTCTGAACCCATGAACTAAAAGCATCCATTCACTTGCAAAAGCCCAAGCTGTATCCAAAGCAGGTCAGAGTTTTTTCTCTCTTTATAGATTTATGTACTGAGCCAAGATAATTTTATTTTTTCTAACATTAGCAGAAGACCCTAATTTCCACTAAGCCAATTAGTATTTATCATGAACTTAAAATTGTCTGAAGCTTTTGAACCAGATTATCAAAATAGTCTCTGAAATGAACCCAAACAACTATTGCCGCTGGGCTTCCAGGCTGGCTTACCGGTGCCACTTCTCAGCCTGTGCCCTTTACCTACTGCCCATGCTGTTTTTAAGTGTTTCTTCGCAAGACCTTCCAAAGAGTGGCGAGGTGCTGAATCACCATAATACCAACCCTAAGCTGGACCCCACTGAAGAACATCACAGGTCAAGAGCTTTGGACACCATGTAGCCCACTCCTCGTGTTAGAGCTGGCACAAGGATGTCCAGAGGGGCTGGGACATCTTGTCTTCTGTACTTCACATCAATGCATTTGCTGGACCTTCCTCCACCCCAGTAGTTCTCATCAGAACCAATCAGGAATAAAGGACCCCTTCTAGCCAGAGGGGTAATTTTATTCCCCAGCCCAACCCAGAAGGGGCCACAGATCTCACTGACCCATCAAAGGCAAGAGCTGGTCCTGAGGTGGGCTCAGCTGATTCTGTTAAACTCAGAACTTTCCAAGGTGAGCCTTGGCTGCCTCCAGTCATTCCCCCAAACCCCAATTCCATTTTCCCAGCTGTAACATGAAGGGCCTGGTCTAAGGTATCTTAGCTGCTGCACCATTCTTGAATTTCAAGGAAAGGCAGTAAAGCTATGTGAATTCAGGGCCCTCAAATGTCTTGTTCATCGGGCATCTTCAGTGCCTACACAGCTCCTGGAACATGGTGGCACAAAATAAATATTTGTGTAAAAGTAAGTGAGTGAATGAATGAATGAGCAAGCACATGCATAAGAATAGAAATTCCCCAGGCATAGGAAGACCTGGGCCAGTCAATCCCTCATTCTTTTCAGGGCTAAACAATTGCTGTGTATATCCTACATATACTGACTGTCTCTGGCCTCCTTTACAGCACTGACTCTGCCCAACTGATTTTCAACTCTTAAAGAGTTATAGTCCACGTGTTAAGGGTCACATTTGTACTTTCTTTTTGGTTACTGGAGCTACAGCTTATCAACAGCTCTCTTAAATTCTCCATGCCATTTTCTATCACTTGTCCCCCAGAACCATCCGGTTGGCAAAGTTCTCAGCTCTCCCTCTCTCTGTATTTTTTTCTCCCAGTCACCTGATTTTATGTCTGTCTCTTCTGTTGTGTTTTGTTCTTCTCAGCTTGTCCTCCTTCTTTGGAAGAAATAGTAAAAGGTGTTCATCTCACATGCCAGCTCAGATATCTGGGAGAGCTACACTGAGGATTCTAAGGCCATTTCTGGAGTCAGTGGATCAGAGCATCATGGTTGGTCAGCAATGTCTGCCACTGAGGTGGGAGGGAAAAGTAGGGCTGCGTATGGTAGCCATTTGCCCTCCTTATTTGGGCAAAGGAAACACTGTGACATCTTTATCCAGCTTTAGTATAAATCTTCAAGCAAAATCAAACTCAGGCTGAAACACAGAGTTAAATCATCTAATACAGTATACCACAACTTGGACAGGTGCTAAAAAATGATTTCTTTTCACTCTCTCTTAGCCAGAGGGAACATCTATATTCCTCTGTCTTTGGGGAGCTGGATAGCCTTGGCAAAGAATGGCCTTCCTTCTCTGAACAAAGCACAGGCTATGGTAGAAAGACTGTTCTTGCCCTAATATTAAATTTGCTGAGAAACTCAGGGATCTGTTTGGTTAGAGGAAGAGCAGGCTCCTAAGAGATGGCAAGCGAGGCCTGTGTGGTAGGGACGGCACCACTGGCTTAGGGCCAATCCTGACTGGAATGCTTGCTTGCCTCCTGAGAGGCCTGGATAAGATCACCTTGCCTGTATCCCTACTTTAAGAGGAGGAGGTACCCAGGTTAATGCTTGCTTGGAAGCAGAGGACTTAAAAGTATCCATGCCAAGGTGCTAATGATCTTACCACATTTCCTGAGGATCTCACCAGAGACAGACAGGGTGCTGGATGCCCATGTCAGGTTCTGAAACTGACTCATTCTGCAAGTCCCATGCTTAGACCAGACTAAAGAGATTGGCCTTGGATCTTTTGGATAAAGCCTCTGCTCGGGTCTGTATACGCTGCTCCAGCCATGGGCCCAGGCCCAAGTCTTGAGGTCTTGCTCAGAAACCTCTCCTCTGTAAAGAGGCACATGGCCAGCCAGTCCAACCGTCCTGCCTGCCTGGCCATCTTCTTTCAGCTACTCACCTGAACTCTCCCATCAACAGTGACACCCTTGTCTGTGACTGCAGCTGCAGCATCCATTGTAGTGTGCACGGCCTTGCACAAGCTTTCCAGCTGCTCTGTGCTTCAGGGTCATCTACAGGATGGAGATTAAACTAATGGTACCTACTTTGTAGGGTTGTTTTAAAGATTAGAGGGGTTAACAAATGTGAAACTCTTAGAATAGTGCCTGGCCCATGGTAAATACTTCAAATGTTAACTATTATTATAAGCACTTTTCTTCCTGTCCATTCTGATCTTTATAATACTATGAGGTAAGCTGGGCCAAAGGTGTTAGAATCCTCTTCATAGGAAGCAACTGAAGTTCAAGAGGGTGAGGTCCTTGTCCTAGGGCACCCTGCCCGCCAGAGGAAGCTGGACCAGAGCCCCATTCTTTTGAGTCCATGTCTAAGACTGTGTGATTTTTAGTTCTTGACCCCAGAACACACTAGTGGCTGATTCTGATTTGCTTGTTAATTTTTCAGAAAGAGGGTTCTATGAACAATCTGAGATCTTGACCATCTCAAAGTCAGAATGGAATATGTAACTCCATTATATATGTGAACATGTTGAGTATACACTGTCACGTTACTGCTGATAGTTTGCGATTCTTTGGAAAGAGAATGAGTGAAGATACATCCATCACCTTTTATGTTCGTGGAAGACTTCGGCTAATTTCAGGGGCTATAAAGCCATGCTTCCTCCTTTATTACAGCACCCTGATTTCCTATAACAAGCCCCATCTGTTATGGAGCATGGGGCAGAGCTCTTAGCTGATGTGAGGAGATGATCTTCATCAATTGTAACCAGAGAGCCTTGATTATGCAATGCTTCTCTCTCCAATAGTTTGGCAGAAAACAAGGCTAATCTCAATTTGCTGGTGAGACTCACTGTCATATCCTGCCCTTGTTATCAGCTTATTTGCCATAAACATCAATTCCAGCCATATTCTATCACCCTAGATTTCCTACAGGGACAGTTTGAGTCCTATCTGTTGAGTGGACTTGGGATACTTTAATATAATAATTAATCACAGAACTTAACATGGTTGTGGCAGGTTTTACCTTTACCACATTTTACATGATTCTGGCGCTGATCACCATTTCTATTATTCCCTCAAAACACATCAGAAAGGTGCCCACATTATTCCCTATGACCCCATGCACTACCCCTCATTATGACTAGGAGAAAGAGCAGTCCAGTCTGGCCCTGATCGTCATCATTGTCATCAACATTTTTCTATGATTTTCCTTTTTTTTAAAGTCATGTCAGATGGATGGCAAATATAAACCTAAGGATATGGTGGAAGGAAACATTCATGTTCATATGTGAACCGAACTAATACTAATGTAGTGTCTGCCCAGGGCGCGGTTTCAGAAGGGGCTCCCTGAGGTGGGTGTTCACCCAGTCCTGCAGATGCAGAACCAAAGCTCAAAGGTCATGAAATAACTCAGCAGTGCTCATGACCGTCAGACTCACATGCGCGGGCTCCCGGCCACTGGGCTCTGCTGCAGCCCTCCGGGCAGAGGGCCCAGGGAGCAAAGAATGACTTCGTCCTCCATAGCTCATGCCAGCTGGGAGTAAGTTCTCTGTCCTTTGAACATCCAGACGTCCCTGCCTGCATTCTCTCTTTGTCTCTTAGCCTATACCTCTTACCGTGAGGCATCTTCCTCCACTGTCACCCCAACAGGTTGTGATACAATTGCTTGGAAAACCCAAGTTGATAGGGATGAAATCAGGACAGACGCATTTCCAGTACTCAGTGAGATCACAAAGGTGATACTCAGCCTTTACAGGTACTTTTATTATTATTATTATTATTTATTTTATTTTATTAAATAATAATGAATTAAAAATAATTCTATTTTTTTATTTTAATATTTATTATTATTTTGTAATTATTATTATTATAACTTTTATTGCTGGTAATGCATGTACATATGATGCCTGCTGGGTCTGAAGCCCTTTACTGTTCTTATAAACTATACCTGGAACTTGGCGGTGATAAATACTGTTGGGATGGAGCAATTTGGCACTATACAGCAAGCTTAAATGTGCAAACATGACATATTAATTTGCTAGGGCTGCCATAATAAAGCACTAACAACTGGGTGGTTTAAACAATAGAAATTTATTGCCTTATAGTTCTGGAGGCAGAAAGTGTGAGATCAAGGTGTCGTCAGGGTTGGTTCCTTCTGAGGGCTGTGAGGGGGAAACTGTTCCATGCCTCTCCCTTAGCTTCTGGTGGTTTTCTGGCAATCTTTGGCATTCCTTGGCTTGCAGAAGCACCATCCCAATCTCTGATTTCACCTTCATATGGGATTCTCCTTGTGAGCTTGTGTCTGTGTCCTAATTTCCCCTTTTTATAAGGACACATCATATTGGATTAAACCCCACCTTAATGACCTCATTTTAACTTAACTAATTATATCTGTAATGACTCTATTTCCAAACAAGTTCACATTCTGAGCTCCTGGGAGTTAGGACTTCCACATATAAATTTGGGGAAGGGGACACAGTTCAATCCGTAACACCTGGAAAT
Source organism: Smutsia gigantea (assembly GCA_032199065.1). NCBI lineage: Eukaryota > Metazoa > Chordata > Mammalia > Pholidota > Manidae > Smutsia > Smutsia gigantea. The sequence continues at coordinate 478,523 of JAVSCE010006894.1, read as the reverse complement.
TTCACTTTTAAGAATCTAGACTGGAAATCTCCTGGCATGTGTTCACAGAGCTATTTCATAAAATGGTTTGGAAAATGCAAAATTAGAGGTCTATGCATTAAGACAAGATGTAGATTTATATGTACCACTATGAAATGATTTCTAGGGCATGTTTTAAATAGAGAAGCATCTTGTAAAAGGTGGTGTGATCATAAAACAGACAAAACTGATTTATGTAAAGGCCCATATTGCTGATCAGAAAAATGCATGAACAAAACTGTTGAGCTCTAGTGAGAAAAGAGGGAGTGGGGGGTGATTCAACAGCCATTTGGGACTTTCTGGCACACTTATGATCACTCCAATCTTTTATAATGAGCCTGCAATCACATATTACTTTGAGTAATACAAGTAAAAACGATTTCGCTTCCATCCTCAGTGGTCAAGCTGGACCCAAAGAATGCAGTTCTTAAATCAGACAGCCCTGGAAGGTCTCCAGGACTTCGTGGAGAAAGTGGCTCTTCGAGCCTGGGCTTCGGAGTCAGGCACGTGTGACTTTTCCGTGGCCTTTGAACTTTGGTTTTACACCTGCAGTATTGGCTTCGCACCACTCCAGGGGAGCCCTTCTGAAACCACACCCTGGGCAGATGCCACATTAGTATGAGTTCACATTTCATTTATGGGCCAGATACGATGTCTAACATTTGCCTGAAGCATTTTTGAAGCACTGTCCCAGAAAACTGGTATCCCAATAGGGCATTTGTGAACTCTTCAAGAAAAAGCAAGGCTCTTGAATTGGGCCTTAAGAAATGGGTAAGATTTATTAGGTGGAGAGAGGGGGCCGGGGGACTACAACAGGAGAAACAGAAATAACCCCTACCTTCTCCTCAGGTATTCTTCTGCCTTTTCTATATTAATTATTTTATGAGTATAATTCTTCATCTATTTTCCCAATTTTATTTTATTATTTATGTACATATATACTTGCACGTAACCTTTATATTTATAGGAATGATATGTATGTGATAGGTATGGACACTAACCTGTGTGTGTGTGTATGTGTATACTGTGAAAACTGGGGAGGGAGACAGAGGGAGAGAGAATTTCTAATTTCTATTTATCTCAGATTGGTTAATAAATGGAGAGATGGGATCAAAACTAATTAAGAAATTCTGATTCCATAAGATATGTTACAAATATCCCTCATAAATGACCAGCTTTCAAAGAGATAGAGTCCAATAAAATGTCCTTAAAATGAGCATATTCAGATACCTTCTGACCTCTCTCTCAGGGTTCAGAAAGACCTTCAAGGACCAATGTTTGTTAGGGTCACTGTTATAAACATCTGCAAGCTTTGAAAACCGTTCTGGTTATTTGAATGTTCTGGGTTTTTGGATCTGGATAAAAGGGAGTTGGCATTTCTACCTTATTCATCCAGCTACCTGGTGGGTTACTGCTCTGTCTGCTGCCTGTGTAATTAATTGTAGGGCTTAGCTAATGCCTCCTAAATTAATGCAATTATCAGTGCTCTGAATAACCACCTTCATTCACTGCTATCAAAACACACTGCTGATAGATCTGCAGCCAAAGCAGGGACGCTCTGAGACTGGAGTTGAGATTGATTTTAATTAACTTGTTTCTCATATTACAAAGGTGAGGAAAATACTGATTCTCAGTAGCTACAGATTAAAAGAATGGGAGAGGAGTATGTGGATGGGCAGAGACTCATGAAAATAATAGCTACAAGGTGTTTTTGTTCCAAAGCCTCTACATGCACACACTGAGTTTTATTACCAGAGTTGGCCCAGGATCAGCCCAGAACCCTTTTGCTTGCTCTCTTTTTCTCATCACAGGGAAAAATGGGGAGGGAAATGGGGAGTGGGGAGAAAAAAGGGTATGGGATGGGGAAAGAGAGAGAAAAAAGGAGAGATAGACAGTCATACACACACACACACACACACAGAAAGAGAGGAGAGAAAAGGAAAGATAGAGTATAAAAGGAAAGAGGTGAAGACACACAGTAAAAGAGAAAGAGAGAGAAAAGGAGAGAAATACAGAGACACACACACTGAAATAGAGAGATAGTATCTAATTTCTATTTCAGGCGGCCTGCTTTAATTTTCTCTGGGCTAAAATGTGGCACAGTCTTGGGAACAGGGCAAACTTGCTTCTCCTCTCCCATTCCATCCTGAAATATTTCATTAAATATAGAGTTCTGGAAACAAAGTAGGGTGAGAGAAAGAGCATTTCATTAGTTTGAATTTGTTTTATGCTGTCCCCTCCCTTTTAACGGCTCATGTTTCCAGAAACTCAGCCCAGTCTCTTGGTGTGGAAGGAGCTGCTTCTATCCTGTGAAGACAGTTTGAAAGGGGTATCCATTCTTGAGGCTGGGTCATGAAGCAGCATTGTGTGACACAGTGTTTTCCAATATGTTCTGCTGAATGTTAGTCTGCAAGATGGTCGTTGGAAAAATGAAAGGTCAAATAAGTCTGTAAAATACGGTATATCCTAGTGTACGTCACCCCTGACCCAAACCATGAGATTTCCCATGTACTGTAACATATCAAAGGCTGTGAGGAGCCCTGCATCAGGCAAGCATGTTTACCCTTGCTTAATCCAGTGTTTCCTATGATAACTGGCCACAGACCTCTTTACTTGGATTTCATGCCTATTTGCTCTGGCCAGAAGTAGTGTTCGGTGGGATTCATCTGGGAGCCTCTCCTGCAGGGGAAAGAACCTAATTGGGTTGGGACCTTACCTGGAGACCCTGGTTTGCTCCATCTCTGTAACTACGTGCTGTGTAACGATGGAAGTCCCTTCACTCTCTGGGCATTAAACTTCCCTGATGCAAGAAGAGGTTCTGCTCTTGGATTTATGCCTCCATTCAGTCTACAGACTCATCAAATCAGTTCACAGTCAGAGAATATGAAGGATGGGGAAAGAGGGGAAGAGACTGATTTAAGGAAAGGAGAGAGAAAAGATAGGGACCAGGCTTCATAAAAAGACCATCTTAGGAAGATGTTTTTCTTTGGAGAGAGTTAGGATCGGGAGTAAAGAGCTTAAGTCCACCCTCCCTGGAGGGGATCTCTGATGCTCTGGGAAGGGGAAAACTGACCATCTTCCATGTCTGTGATGCCAATGTGCCTTCTGAAAAGCTCTTCCACTGCCGGGAGCTGCTCGTTTTGCTGCCAGAATTTCCGCCACCCACCCACCATCGCCAGCTCCCAGCACCATCAGTGACTCATCTGATCAGAGCACAAGTGAGGACAGAACATGACACAGCCCAGTGGGAGGGACCCCTGGTCCCCAGTGTGCTGTCATTCCTGTAGCTTGAGGCTGCTCCTCTTCCAGGAGAATGCTGTTGTCACTGCCGTGGAAAAGTCCTACCCAAGAGGTCAGCCAACTTGGCTTCAGGCAATCTCAGAGGAAGAGTGTGTCCATGTCGCACAACAGTTGAAAATAGAGGATTAATGATTCTCAGTGTGACCCTTGTGATAAACTTTTTCACATGTCCCTAAGCAGTGCATTGGGGGCTGGATATTGGTTAGCCTAAACAAAACGAAGAATGGAGCAGCAGACAGGCTTGTGTTCTCAGCATCACTTTCTGAGCCACCTCCTCTCTGCTCAGATCTGTTCTTCTGGCCAATAGGTCTGACTAGTAATAATCACCATCTTAATAAATCTCAAAACTTAAATCAAAATCATTTTTTAAAAGGCTAGCCACGTGGAGACTTAGTTGTGGGCCAGACACTGAGCAGGCCATCTGTGTGGGATTTTACCTATGCTTCCTGCAGCCCCATGTTTTCAGTACTGTTATTCTCCCATTGCAGAGATTACAACCAGAATGCCAAGATTCAAGGCCTGAGAAGACAGCCTCTTCTCATTGCCGGCCTCTTTAGAGCAGACGCTCTGGCCTGGGCTGTCCCGTCATCTCATCTGCAGGGTTTGAATGCCCCATTGATTAAGGGGGAGATTTTGCCTGACTGGTCCTTGTGGTCTTTAAATGTTCTGACATTTCAGATGACTAGCTGTCTTTGAATGTCCAGACTTCTTTTGTTAATGGTCTCTGTTTACTGTCTAACACCATGTCCCTTCTGGTCCCTGGTATCACTGACAGATGCTCCTGGGTGGAACCTTCAGAACTCTCTGCAACAGTGACAGACAGGTGGACCTCCTGACCTCCAGTGACACACTGACCTCCAGTTCTACAGCCCGGGGCCAGCCCTCCTCACCTCCTTCTGGGGGTTATTTCCAGTGGGCTGACCTGCTCTATACCACATGATCCTGCTGCCCTGGCCACAGCTTGTTGGGTCAGCCAGTCCCTGGACAGGCCAGTAAACCACAGAAAAGTTTGGTGTGCCACATTCTACCAGCCAGGGCTTCCTATACTGTGTAGCCACTGGCTGAATCTATTAGACTCTCCCTTTTGAGGACTTTGAACTTGATCTATGGAGACTGAGAAGTTGTTAGCAGGTGGGGTCTGAGATGAAACACCACAGAGAGAAAGGAGTGGAGGTCTTGAAGGAACAGTAGACAAAAGGAAGGTGGTGGTGGTGGAGATGGTGGGAGCAGGGATGAGCAGAGTGAACCAGCACAATGGAGAGAGACATGGGACTAGGGAGTAAAGGATGATAGTGAGGAGGGAGCTCGAGGTCCAGGGGCTAGAGCTGTCCCCTCCCCGTCCTGTCTTTCTTGGGTCCTGGAGTGGGGCTAGTTAGCTTTCCCTACTCTGCCCTGTATCCTAACATTAAACATTAATCTTCCATGACCCTTATGAGGAGGCTTGACCATGACTGGCCCCAGAAGCCAAAACTCCCTGTGTGATTCAGGACTCTGCTAATGACTTCAGCTCATTAGGTGACTGGCCGCTCTTCCCTGCCCACCTGAACCACTTCTCCAGGCCCTTGCTGTCCAGTCCATCATCAGAGGAGACCTGATGTGACTCAGATTCTCACTCTCTTTGCCTGCCCCTCCCAGGTCTCCCTCCTTCCCTCCTCCCCTTCTTTCCTCTTTGCCTCTCTTGGTTTTTCTCTCAAATGAGACTTCAGAGCTGTTCGGCGTGGGACAGTGGAGCAGCAGTGCTCTTTAAAAACATTGTCTGACAAAGGTGTGGGAGGATTTTATTTGATAAAGAGAGAGCTAGAGAGAGAATTTCCTGGAGAAACCTGTCAAGTTAGCTTCTTATACCAACCTGCACGTCCTGTTGGCTGGGCTGTCAGTCTTTGGCAGAAGCAGAAGGAAAATCTGTGTTCATTGCACTGAAGGCATTTACGTCCCATCAGTGCTGCCCTCTGAGTACCCCAGGTCCCCTTTTAAGAGTGCCAGGGCCCAATGGGTCTGAGGGCCTTGAGGCTTTGAGCCTGGAGACGCAATGTCCAGCAGAGAGCTCTCAATGCCGCCCCCATCTTACTGATTTAGTATTTAGAAGCAGTAATTGGGGAGGGACATACTGGTGTCCTTTCTTCTGGTCTAAAAAATCAGTCAGATTCTCCTGTGTATCTAGCCACTAATAACCACACAGCAAGCTACCGGCGAGGTAACTCAGAAACTGCCTAAGACCCTAGTACCTCCAACCGTCCTAACCCTTGATCTTGTATTAGTTAGGAATATCCGCTTGTCAGTGACAGAAATCACTCTGGCTAATCTAAGTCTAAAAAAAGAAATTTATTACAGTGATAGGGGTTGCTCATAGGAAGAGCTTTACTACAAAGCTTGGGGGAGACAGAACCAGGCCAGTTGGTGGACAAGGCAACAGGAAATGATGGAGAATCTGTTCAGGTCATCACTGGTGGGATGAGACAGCAACCAGCATTTTCTGTCCTTATGTCACTGCTTAAGGCTCACATTCTCACAAGAGAAAGGGACTAATTGGCCTGGTCGGGGTGATGTGCGAGGCATTGCCCGGGATCACCTTGCTTGGCAGTCCCACTCAGACTGCATGCAGCAAGGAACAGGAGAAATCAAGGTCTGTCACAGGAGGAAGGGGGCCTGGGTGCCAAGCAGCCACAGTGTCATCTCTCCCGAACTCATCCCGATTGTTCTATGTCTGTCTGTTCTATCCTCCCTGGTCCACTGTACCAGTCACTGAACTGGGCACTCTCCAGCATTTCTCCTGATATTGGTGCAATTTCCATTCAAATTCCCATTCATTCATTCATTCATTCACTCACCCAACAAGAATGCACTGAGCACAAACTAGGGACTTTGCACTGAGTAGGAGCTCAGGCTTTGTGCCACCTTTGACCTTAGCACCCTTTGTGGTCCCTTCCAGTCCCTGGCTCAGTGAGACCACCGTGCTTTACCTTACATTAGTCCGTCTCTTTGGCTGATGTTCAGGTCTGGCCAATTCTAGACCCATATGATGTGAGAAGGCTGAGGCAGGATTTGGAAAAGTGTGACTCTCTGTGTGAGTAAAGGTTTTGTGATAACCTTTAGGCACCAGCATCAGGGAGTGAGTCAGCATGTGTCCCTTAGATGGGCAGATTAATTTGGGTGAAGGGATGGGTCAGAAAAGGTCTGCTGGTTGGTACCCGACAAAGGCAGCTCAGTGGGTGATGGGAACATGCTAATGACACAGGTACCTAAGTGGAGGTAGGAGAACATGCAGTTAGAGGTGAAGAGTGAGACAGGATGATGGAGAAAAATGACACCTGATTTGCAGTCTGAGGGCCTAGCTCTGTGTCTTCAGTGTACCATCTCCCAGCTGAGTGACCTCAGGTCCCTGCCAGGGTTTGTCCTCTATGTCCTGCTCAGCTGGAAAAACCCCAGTCTTCAGATCTGATGTATTCCTTCCACTCCAGATGATGTTGGATTCACATTTCCTCTTTATGCCAAAGCCAAAGGAAATAATCGCAACAGCTTGTTTCTTAAATCACAGGAGATTCATTACTTTCAACCAGACAGAAGCCTGTCAGGAGAGGAGCATCACACATGCCCGTGAAGGTGGAAGCCCAGCCCGCAGTGTCCTCGGCGGCCTGTCAAGGGGTCACCCCTCACCGCCATCACTCACACCCACCTTTGTGGCAGTCACAGAGGTGGAGCAGTCTTCTGACCTTTGGTGTGGAGCCTAGGAAAAGAATTCAGAATTGTGTCTTCTGAGAGAAAGGGATATTTACATCTATAGACTCTTCCATATCTCCTACCCTAGATACTTATTCTCTGGTCAGTCCATAGGGAATGGAATACAACTGCCCTTCCACATACACACAGTCAGAGAGGGCTGGCCAGGTTGGATGCTCCCTGGGCCACAGGAAGTCAGAAAGCCTGCGGTCAGCTGCTGCACTTTGCAATGCTGTTTGGAGATAAAAGCAGACCTGGAGGAAAACAGGGAGTTAAGAGGCCAGTGACATGCAGAGAACTAGGGGGAATTTTGTACCTGCCTTTGGCTGAGACACCTCACCAGTATCTTCTTAGACGGTGGACCAGGAACATGAAGACCAGTTGCCAGGTGAAGGGTATTCAGAATGGCAGATGCCAAATCTTAAAATTATGTCTGGAGGTGTTTGTGATGAGTATTAAAAACACAGCCTGTGGAGGACTACAGCAAGTCACAAGGCATCTGTCTTGGTCTGTTTAGGCTGCTGTAACAAAATGCCTGAGACTGGGTAGTTTATCAACAATAGGCATTTATATCTCAGAGTTCTGGAGACTGGTGGTCTGAGATCAAGGTGCCGAGCATAGTTGAGTTCTAGTGAAGTTTCTCTTCTGGGTTGCAGCCTTCCTGCATCCTCACATGGTGGAAGGGACGAGGTAGTTCTCTCGGGGCTCTTTTACAAGGTCACTAATCCCACTCATGAGGGCTGTGCTCTCAGACCTAATTACCCCCCAAAGACTCCACCTCCTAATGCCACTTGCAGCCTTAAGTTTTCAGTATTTGCATCTAGGGGGACATAAACATCGAGACCATAGTACCATCTGTGAGCATCTGGAAGTAGTATCTACCTCTCTAGGTTGTGGAAAGGACTCAGAGATCTAATGGATAGGAAAGTATATTGAAAACGTTCATGTACCACATAAATGTTAGGTGCAAGGCTATACAAGGATAAACAAAGAGAGATAGTTTACACTGGTCTCGTGTTTCCCCACAACAGAGAGGAAGGCTTCCTCCATGGACTCTTATCTAGCCAGCCTCCATGTCCCTGGAACTAAACTTTAGGCTCTTCAAGGTGAAGGCCACACTTTATTTATTTTTTTAATATAATTTATTTTATTATCATTAATCTACAATTACATGTGCAATATTATGGTTATTAAACTACCCCTTCATCAGGTCCCCCCCACCAACCCCATTACAGTCACTGTCCATCAGCGTAGTGAGATGCTATAGAATCACTACTTGTCTTCTCTGAGTTGTACAGCCCTCCCCGTGTCCCCCAACATTACATCTGCTAATCGTAATGCCCCTTTTTCCCCCTTATCCCTCCCTTCCCACCCATCCTTCCCAGTCCCTTTCCCTTTGGTAACTATTAGTCCGTTCTTGGGTTCTGTGAGTCTGCTGCTGTTTTGTTCCTTCAGTATTTTTTCTTTGTTCTTATACTCCACATATGAGTGAAATCATTTGATACTTGTCTTTTTCGGCTTGGCTTATTTCACTGAGCATAATACCCTCTAGCTCCATCCATGTTGTTGCAAATGGTAGGATTTGTTTTCTTCTTATGGCTGAATAATATTCCATTGTGTATATGTACCACATCTTCTTTAGCCATTCATCTACTGATGGACACTTAGGTTGCTTCCATTTCTTGGCTATTGTAAATAGTGCTGCAATAAACATAGGGGTGCATCTGTCTTTTTCAAATTGGGCTGCTGCATTCTTAGGGTGAATTCCTAGGAGTGGAATTCCTGGGTCAAATGGTATTTCTATTTTGAGTTTTTTGAGGAACCTCCATACTGCTTTCCACAATGGTTGAACTAATTTGCATTCCCACCAGCAGTGTAGGAGGGTTCCCTTTTCTCCACATCCTCGCCAACATTTGTTGTTGTTTGTGTTTTGGATGTTGGCCATCCTCACTGGTGTGAGGTGATATCTCATTGTGGTTTTAATCTGCATTTCTCTGATGATTAGCGATGTGGAGCATCTTTTCATGTGCCTGTTGGCCATCTGAATTTCTTCTTTGGAGAAGTGTCTATTCATGTCCTCTGCCCATTTCTTAATTGGATTATTTGCTTTCTGTTTTATAAGGTGCATGAGTTCTTTATATATTTTGGATGTCAACCCTTTATCAGATACGTTTTTTATGAATATATTCTCCCATACTGTAGGATGTCTTTTTGTTCTACTGATGGTGTCCTTTGCTGTACAGAAGCTTTTCAGCTCCATATAGTCCCACTTGTTCATTTTTGCTTTTGTTTCCCTTGCCCGGGGAGATATGTTCATGAAGAAGTTGCTCTGTTTATGTCCAAGAGATTTTTGCCTGTGTTTTTTTCTAAGAGTTTTATGGTTTCATGACTTACATTCAGGTCTTTGATCCACCTTGAGTTTACCTTTGTGTATGGGGCTAGACAGTAGTCCAGTTTCATTCTCTTACATGTAGCTGTCCAGTTTTTCCAACACCAGCTGCTGAAGAGGCTGTCATCTCCCCATTGTATATCCAAGGCTTCTTTATCAAATATTAATTGACTGTATATGTTTGGGTTAATGTTTGGATTTTCTATTCTGTTCCACTGGTCTGTGGGTCTGTTTTTGTGCCAATACCAAATTGTCTTGATTACTGTGGCTTTGTAGTAGAGCTTGAAGTCAGGGAGCTTAATTCCCCCTGTTTGATTCCTCCTTCTCAGGATTGCTTTGGCTATTCAGGGTCTTTTGTGTTTTCATATGAATTTTAGAATTATTTGTTCCAGTTCATTGAAGAAAGCTGTTGGTAGTTTGATAGGGATTGCATTGAATCTGTATATTGCTTTAGGTAGTATAGCCATTTTGACAATATTTATTCTTCCTAGCCAAGAGCATGGGATGCATTTCCATTTGTTAGTGTCCTCTTTATTTTCTTTTAGGAGTGTTTTGTAGTTTTCAGAGTATAGGTCTTTCACTTCCTTGATTAGGTTTATTCCTAGATATTTTATTCTTTTTGATGCAATTGTGAATGGAATTGTTTTTCTGATTTCTCTACACTTTATTTTTGCATTCCTCACTGCTTAGCATAGGACCGGGAACATGAGAGAGGGTCAAAAACACCTATAGAATGAGCTATGAATACTCAGAAGGAATGCAGAATTAAAACTACAGAATATGAAACAAAAAAGAGACTAACATCACAAGCTTACATGCTTTCAAGGGTCACACAAATAACTTTGATGAGTGAAGATGGTTTGGTAGACTATGGTAGAAATGGTGGGGACCGTGGTGAATGAGAAGGAGCATGTCCCTTCTCTCAGGGGCAGCTTCTCTTCTGCAGCTAACTGTTGTCCTGAGGGAATGTGGGCCCCACTGAGACCAGATTTTCTGAGCAATTTGAAAGAAGGCTGAAATCTACATTTTCAAAATGATGACTCCACATTTTTAAAGTGTTACCAACTAATCCAAATATAAAAACAAAACAAGACAATGTATTATGTGGAGCCCTCACAACACATCTGCTTGCCAGGTTTGGTGTGAGAACCACCATTATGAGACTTTAGAAACTATTTCTTCCTTTCACGGATGAGGAGACAAAGGCCCAGAGGTGGGGAGTGACTTTCCCAAGGATGCAGAGCTGGTGAGAAGGAGAGAAGTAAGTGCTAGGGAGCATCCACGTGCCTTCTGGGAAGGCGGGACACCTCTCCTTTCCTCCCTGGGGTCCCTTTGCTTCCTCGTCCAGCCTGGTGGGAACAGGTGCTGCACTGATCACGCTCATGGGCTCACTGTGGGGCCACCTTCCCGATCAGAGCGTCCTGGGCACTGACAAGTGAGCCGAAAGGAAAGGACACAGCAGAGGGAAGAGGTTTCCCGGGGACCTAGTCACCACCTCGGCCCTGGGCATTCTGCAAACAACAGCCCTGCAAGACGGTTAATTCTGTGCAGACAGCAGAGGGCAGGGAGGAGGGACCCAGGAAGCCACAGAAAAGAGGAATGGGGGTGAGGACCCTCCCCCTCCCCCTCCCCCTCCCCCTCCCCCCCCCTCTTCCCCACCCCAGGAGCTATTTCCTGAGACCCAGGGATGGTTTGTTTTCGGACAAATCCGAACAGGATGACAAGCACATCATCTGACTGGCTGAGAATGACTGCTTAATTAGGAAATGAAATCAGGGCCTGTGCACTCAGAGCTGTTGGTGGGTTTGTGGGAGTTTATTTGCTCTGTTTTATGGAGTAGGTAGCTCTCACCGTCATGATAAGAGAGCTGATAAACAGAGAAAGCGCAGGAAATCATTCGGCTTTCAGCCCATGGTGAGGGCAGAAGGGAAGAGGGTTGCAGTGCTGGAGGGGGACCGCAGCTGTTCTTGTCACTGCAAACCGGGCCTGGCCTCTTCTTGGCCAGAACAGACCTCACAGCCCAGGACACCCACCCGGACTCCCTCACAAGCTTCAGCTGCCCACCTCAGCCTCCTCATTCAAGTCCAAGTCCAAGCTGATAATCAGCTGTGGGGAAGAGATCCGTGGGGAAGCTTGTACCACTTAGGAATCCTCTTTAAGGAAAAAAGAAAACAAATTTAAGTGTGGAAGTGAATATTGATTTGGAATGAAGAAAAGAAATCATAATGAATAAGAAAGCTTAAAAAATTGACAAGCCCCATAAATAGCAGAACAACCAGAAAAATAATATAGTGTTTGTATTAACTGCTGGCACACCTCTAAAATACTTTCTTATTCTCTACATATTTTTGCTTTATATTCTTTGATTGCCTCCTCATATGACAATGATTAGGTAATAGGATTTTTCTAAAGAGAGAACAGAGGAGTTCTTTGGGCAGAAGAAAGCTTTCACGTTGCTGAGGTGTCAATGGGACCAACCCCCTCACTTTCTGTTATATGTAGGAAGATTAAAACAATGTCCCAGAGACTAGCTTCTAGCTCTACTTCCTCACTCTCTTTTGGTGTTGAGCATGATTGGACAAGGTTTGGAGATATGACCCTTGGCCCCACAGCTTCATGTGTTGCACAGGTGAGTCAGTAAGACAGAGTAGGAATATTCCTGGAAGTCATTCCCACCCTAGAAAAGCTGGCAATAGCTTAGCTCTATGTGAAATCAACTGGAAGCCATATGCATATATCCCACTACACTTCTGCTAAATGTGACTCTTACTCAACATATTCTTAGGCAGATCCCCAAATGCCCACAGCTTGCCAACATCACCTGATGGGAGTACCTTGCAAGAGAAAGAAACAACAGCCTCTGCTGGCTGAGGTAGACCCACTATCTTACTCATGCAAGCTTTACAGAAACCTCTCAGCATGTGACCCCATTGTTAGGGCCTCTCCCAGGGCCTTGAAAGGGCTGTTGCATGAAAGGACCTCGAAGCTTCATCAACTTCATGATGATTCTACTTCCATTAATAATCAAACTCTGCTGACTCTTTTGTCCTGCCTCTCCTCTACCTCACAGCTTCTCAGGTTTGTTGGAGTGAAACTCAAATTCCCAGGCCTGACACACACTGGCTGCATAGCTTTCAGGAAGCCACCAGCCCTAGGTAAGCCATGGCCACCTGAATTTGGTGATGGGAAAACTCTAGTTACAAAGAGAAGGCATGTTTTCTCCATTTCGTAGGGTGTGTGTTTGGCAAAGAGAAGAGCAGAATCAGTCGAACGAGGAAAAGCACCATTTGGGAGCTGCTATAGAATTTTGAGATGATTTGGCTCAGTATCGCCCAAAGCCTATCCCATGGAACATCAGTCAGCTTCTTGGACAATATTTATTGAGCATTTGTTATAAGCCAGACACTCATATAGGCAGTAGGATTGTAGCAGAGAATAACAAGACAAGGACTTGCTCTCACAGAACTTGTTTCAGTTAAGAGGGAGGAAGGCAAGAAACTTAAAAAAATAATATTTGAAAAGATAATATTGTTTCAGGTAAATATAAATGTAGGAGATATAAATAAAGGCTACTATAGAAGTGGTCAAGGTTGCCATAGCAGGCCAGCTGTGACTTTCTGGAGACCTGAATGAGGAGGAGGGACAGCCATGTGAGGACCTGGGGACGTAACCATCCCGGCTGAGCCCTGATAGGTAGCAGTCCTGGTGAGTTCAGGGGACAGATGGGAGTCACAGCAGATAACAAAATATAAAAGGGAGCTGGGGCCAGAGCATGCAGGACCTTAAACTGAGGTAGGGAGTTGGGATTTATTTAAAGTTGGCTGAGAACCCACTAGAACAAAGAGGAGCATGATGGCATCTGCTGTGAAATTTAATAAAATATTTCTGTCTGCAAGAAGAAATTTTATGTGGGTTTAAGAGTGAAGCCAAGAGAGTTTTTAGACCACCGTGTCAGCCAAGCTGAGGGATCATGGTGCCTGGGTGAAGGTTATAGAAGAGGAAATGGACAACAATTCAGGATCCAGTTTGAGGGAAAGTCAACAGGATGAATACTTGGACTGCACATGGGTTGTGAGGAAAATAGAGTATTCAGGGATGACTCTGATGGTTTTTTTTTTTTTTGCCTGAAATGCTAGATGAATGCTGCTCCCCTTTAAATGTTGAGGAGCTATGAGGGTTGGGGGCTCCTTGTTGGGGCAGCAGATTTGGGAGGTAAATTAGTTATCTATTAGTTATTTATTTCTGTGTAAAAAAATTATTCCAAACGCAGTGACTTCCAACAATAATTTTTTTCTCTCCCACAGTTTCTGCGGGTCAGGCATTTGGGAACAGCTTAGGTGGGGATGCTGGCTTGGGGTCTGTCCTGAGGTCGCAGTCTTCTGAAGGCTTTATTGATGCTGCAGGATCTGCTTCCAAAGTAACTTTCTTACATGGCTGATGATGTTTTGGAAGTCTCAGTTCCTCCGCACGTGGGCTTCTCCACAGGTGTTTGAATGTCCTCACAATACAGCAGCCTGTGTCCCCCAGGGGACACAAGCCAGGAGGGCACAAGGTGGAAGCTATAGGGTTTTCTGGCTTAGCCTTGGAAGTGACACCCTGTGACTGCTGCAATATCCTGTCAATCACAGCCTGTTCAGGGCAGCGGGTGGACTCCGCGAGGGTGACGTATACCTGCCCCTTCTTTTCATGTCCACTGGGCTCCTTCAGTTGCAAGTGACAGAAAGCACAGTTGATGCTGGTTTAAAATGTAAACACACATATTGGCTTAAACAGATGGGGAGTCCAGTGGAGCATACATGGCTGAACCTAGGAGCTCAGACAGAGCCATCAGGACCCGCTGTTGATGCTTGCCTTCTCTCGGCTCCCATTCTCACCCAGACCAGCTCCTAAAGGTGACGAGATGGCTGCAACCTCACCAGCTTTATATTCTCATAAGGCCAAGTCCAGTTGAAAACAGAGGCTGTTCCCCCAACAGTTTGAACAAAAAGTCCTGGGACTGATACTTGCTCCCACTGATGGACTTAGGTCTGGGTCCCCCAGCCACCTCTTGGAGACGGGAAGTGGGGACAGACCCCTCAAAAGGATGTAGGCTAACAGTGGGAGATACTGCCTTTGTGATCTGCAGGCATAGAGGGGGCTGAAACCAATGGCTCACCCTCACAAAGCTCAGTCTAGTGAGAGAACCAATACTTACGTAAATCATTAGAATACAGTTGAGAAGTGCAGTACTAGAGCGGGCAGTGCACTTCCAGGAACATACGAGGCCACCTGAGCTGGGTCTTAAAAGATGAATAGGGCTTAATATGACAAAGGGAAAAGGGTAAGTGTGTTCTAAGCAGAAGGCACAGCATAAGCAAAAGCAAGTCAAGAAATAATGGCATGGAGGTAAGTGGAGAACTACAGCCAGTTCCCTGTTTCTAGGGCATTAAGGCAGAAGTGACAGAAATAACCCGGACTACGGAGCCAAGCTCAGACTATGAAAGGCCTTGCATGCCACGGTGGGCAGCTGGGATTTCCCTGGAGGTACTGGAGAGCCTGCGGATAGGCAGCAACAACCCTATCAGGTTTTCATTTTCTGTGGGTCTCTCCAGCAGAGAATAGAGGTGGATAGGAAGGGGCCAAGCCTGAACATGGAGGGTAGGCAGTGGTCTATGCAGGAGGGGTGTGGGTATGAAGGAGAGAGGAGCAGTAAGACTGACAGCAGGAGCTGAATTTCGAAGCAAGGCATGGATCCTGGCCAGCACTGGTGATTGGCTGGAAGGGAGAAGGAAGACTTGTGGGTTCCCTTGACTGGGTGACAGGCAAGGAGGATAGAATTGGATTCATTCTTTGGGATCTGGCTGGCCCAGCCCTTAATGCTTATACCAGAGGAGTCCTTGCACATGTCAAAAGAGCCTTTACAAGGAATATCCATGCAATGATATTTGTAATTGAAAAAACCAAAAAGGAATACAACCTAAATGTTCTACAGTAAGGATAGCTAAATCAATTATGGTATAGGCAGCCTGTGGAATACTACACAGCAGGTAAAAAGACTGAGATAAATATTCTGATGTGAAAAGATGGCCAAGACATCTTAAGTAGGAAAAAAATGAGTTGTCAAATGATATGTAGAATACAATGTCATTTAAGACAAAAACACCCATCCATCTATCTATCTCTATATTTATTTCTGTGTGTGTGTATGTGTGTGAACATATCCAGAAAGGTCTGGCAGCATATAAGCCAACTGATAATAGTGTTGACCTCCAAGGAAAGTATCAGGAATGGGAATGTTGTCCAGGGCGCTTCAACTCTACCTCTAATGTTTGCATGTCTACAGTAGGATTGCTATTGAGTTGAGGAGACCTGTAGGACCCCACGTGGGAGATCACCAGACAGCTGGATGTATAACTCTGAAGCTCAGAGAAAACCCAGATTGGAGACTTGTTCAGTATGTGCATGTTGCACAGTGCGGTGCTTTAATATACTTTCTTAAGACTGCTGTGGTTGCAAGAAACAGAAACCTACTCAAACTACTTAAGCAAAAAAGGGAAGATACATCATGAGGACACAGGTCTGAGACATCATAGCAAGAAGCATGGCCTCAGCAAAATCTAGAATCAGGGGCTGCAGAGCCACCAGGTTCAAAGCTACTTTTCTTTCTCACATGCACTCCCCCTCTGGTTTGGTGAAAGCTTGTTAAATATCTTTCCCTGCCCCAAAGCAAAAAATTGGCTTAGATGGGTTTTTTTCATACTGTCCAGATCCAGGTCTCTAGAGGTTACAAACCGGGTGTCTAAACTATAGTTTCCCCAAATGCAGTGGGAGAAGACCCTTGGAATCCCACTGGAAAACACAGGCTGCTGCCTCCATCCTTGTGAGCTCTGGTCACAGCAGTACTTGTGGCTGTCCACTGGGTGCCACATGAAGATTTCCCAACTCCCACCTCCTTGTTGCTAATTCAGCACCAACTTGGTTGCCAATGCTTTGCTGGCAACTTCATGGAAACTAAAGGGAGGCATCAAGCAAAATGGGAGAAAAAGCTGCCAGAGACTTTCCTGTGACTCACTGCTAATACAGTTGATTAGACTGACAAGTCTCTCCTGACAGCTTGTGTCCTCATTTTGATTTATCAGCACCACACCTACCTGAGTCAGGAGTGGAGATTAGCCCAAATTAAATAAGCATGGGTTACATAGGCGAGCTGAGAAATGACAAGTGGGGTTGGAGGGTGAGAGGGTGAAGGGACAGCTACCTTCTGTGGGCAGAGTGGAGACAGGCCAAGGCGGCCTCCTAGGAGCCAAAGATGGAGGCCCAAAGAAGGAGGATTGAATTCCTTCTCTTCATCTGGAAGAAGTGAGGATTTTACTTCTGTGTTTTTCTGGCCAGGGAAGAAAGTCCATAAATAAAGCTTGTGGGTGTTGTGTGTCGCTCTGTCAGTCTCAGGAGGGTAATAAAACTTAAACAAGACCTATTTCTGCAGACACCTAGGAACATGAGCAAAATTATCTCCATTATAAAGTTGTACATTCTTCCCAAGTTATCTTCCTCCAGAAACACTGCAACTGGGGCCATAACCCAAAAGTTTCTATGTGTAGGCTGGCCAGAAATGGAAAGGGATATTATACTTAATTTCCTGAGGGAAGTCTGGAACCTATCTGCAGACCCTCTGCGTGGAAAATGGAAGTTCCTATGGCCAGGATCCTCACCTGACCCTAAACTACTTGATGAGGTAGTTGGCCTGCTGCTAGGCTACTGCTTCCCCACCCATAGGCAATAAGCTATTATTGTATTATTGACTGAGTTACTATATAAAGAGCTCTACCCAGTGCTCTGGGTGGGGGCAGAGATGGAGGAGGATTACAAACCTGTGGACTGTTGGATGCAGACATGATTCTAATTCTCAACCTATCACTGGGAGAATAAAGTTGGGTAATAAACCCTTTTACCCCAAGAATGTTCCATTTGCATTTCTCAGCCTCACTGAAACCATAGTGAACTTGCCTGGGGCCAAAGCCCTCAGGCAAGACACCCTCCACAGCACCCCTAAAGAGCCTATGGCTGCTCACAGTCACAGTATTTATCACTTAGCAGCAAATTTTGGCCATTTGACCCATGCCTTCCGGTGCCCCCAAAGAAGCCCAATTCCAAAAACCTATCAAAACTCTTCAAAGAACACAGATAGTGAGTGCCATGCCACTGGAGGTACTCATGTTTGGTATAAGGAAGCACTTGGAAGAAAGTTGAGTAATAACTCTTTAAGATTCCTTTGTAAATGAGCTACTGTGATACCAAACTAGGAAACTCCTGAATAAATAAGTAGAGCATTGATATTCACTAAGACGGCCATTCAGCAAGGAAAACAAAATCTAGAGTGGCCCATACACACCAAGGATAAAGGGTTGACTTTTCCGTCCTTCATGACAGGGTCATGCCTCAAAGCTCATTCACTTCCTTGTGACTCACTGAGCACAGGTCCCAGAGCACAGGAGACAAGAATGCTTGTTGAGTGTGCTGACCAGAAGAGAGAAATTCAGAGCTAGATGGTTAAAAGACTGGTTCAGAGAATTTAAATCCCCTACCACTGAGCTCTTGACTTTTATGTTCAAATGCCTTCCTGACATCTCCACTTGGATATCAAACAAGGATATCAAACATTAGACATCCAAGATAGGCTCCTGAATTCTCTTCTGTCTACCTCATCTCAGGAGTAAGTAGACATCCATTTAACCAAAACCTCTGAATCAGCAGAGTCATCTTCAAATTCTCTATATGTCTCCCACACAAAGAGCATCAGCAAGTCCCATTAACCATACTTCCAAAATGTACTCCAATTCCAGCCACTTCTCACTCCTTCTCTGCTTCCACCCTAGTTCAACTGTTCATCACGCCTTGCCTAAACTACAGCGTCAGCCTTTGTCTTGCCTGAAGGTTTCAGCCATGGAAAAGTTCACTATGGATTCAGTGAGACTGAAAAATGACAATGGAATGTTCCTGGGGGAAAGGGTTTACATCCAGCTTTATTCTCCTGGTGGTAGGTTGAGCATTAGAATCATGTCTGCATCCAGCAGTCTGCAGGTATGTAATCCACCTCTGTCTCTGCCTCCTCCCAGAGCACTGGACTAAACTCTTTTTATATAGTATCTCAGTCAATGATTATTGTTTAGGGTGTGTAAGCAATAGCACAGCAGTAGGCCAATTACATTATCAAGTAGTTTAGGGTCAGGTGAGGATCCTGGCCATAGGAACTTCCATTTTCCCCACAGCCTTCTAATTGTTTTCTCTGCTTCTACTCTTCCATACCACCCACCCCCAACAATCATTAACCATGCAGCAGCCAGAAAAACCTTTCCAAATCATAAGAGCTATTGTTTCCCATCACATCTTATCATAAAAGCCCACAAGTTCCTATATGACCTTTATTTTCACTAATTTTTAACCATCTCATATGATTCTCCCTTACTCATTTGTAGGGCAAATGAAAGAGCCTATGGCCAGGATCCTCACCTGACCTTAATCTACTTGATGATGTAATTGGCCTACTGTTAGGCTAATGCTTACACACCCATTGCCGATGAATCATTACTGTTGGTGTTACTATATAAAGAGCGCCTGCCAGTGTTCTCCCAAGGGACAGATACAAAGATGGATGGATTGCAGATGCCTCGGGGTTCTCATCCCTATTTTATGGATTTTGTTTTTATTAATTTTGCCCACCCACCTTCTGAAATAGGACTTTGCTTCAGGCTTCCAAATCTCATATATTGGATGAAAGCTGATTTGCCTGATTGCAAACTCAGACCAGCATGTGGAAGCCCAAATTGCAAAAACAGCCAGAAAGTTGAATTTTCATCAGAGAAGATAAAACTTGTTATATTGATTGGGACAAGGGTAGAATGGGATGAGGGAGAGCAAAAAAAAAAAAAAAACCAGCCAGAAGCTCCTATTTCTATGTGATTATAATCAACTCAGTGGTTTAGCTTCTCTGTTTCAAACCACTAGGGAAAAAAAAGAGCCAACTTAACCCCACCCCTACAATCTAACACACCTGCAGGTAATATCTCTAGCTTTCCAAGTCTTTTTTTTTTAAGTGTTTTCCTTATTAAACCTGCACTGGTGAATCTCCATTGGTCTATTGATTTGAGTATTAGACTTGTGTATCAAAGATATGAAAATATAAATTGTTTCAGAAAGAAATAACTGTCTATATTGTTTCTGTCTCCAGGGTTCCATATATACCTTAGGGTTCTCAGGCCAAAAAGAATGAGAATGAGGCATTTTCTTGGCAAATGTGTAATGAGAAGATTCTCTGGGTAGAGTCCAAGCAACCCTTTGGTGTTGCTGAGGGCTCCAGTGCAGGTCAAAGATTTTTCTACTTATATTTATTTTTAAAACTATAGAGTCTTGTTAGGGATCTGCATCAAAACATTTCCTGAAGATGTTTCAGCATTTAAATTGGTAGTAGCCTCTGTGTGGGATCCCATCTACTGGTTAACCACAAAGCTAAGAAGCCCGCTTCATTCATCTCTTCTGTATCTCAGAGGGCTGGTGCATGCAATTGCCTTTGCGCAATTGTGGAGAAAGTGAAGTTTCCAATGGACAGGATTCTCACTTGGCCCTGGTCGGCTTGCTCACTACACATTGTTATTGACTCTACATTGTTGTTATTGACAATACGTTGTTATTGACTCTATTTAAAAAGCTCCGCCCAGTGCTCTGGGCTGCTGCAAGGCTGCATGGCTGCAGGAGAGCAAGGACTGGAGTGGTGGCAGAGCCAAGGATGGAGACTGAGACAGCTGCAGAGGCAGAAAGTTCCCAGAGAGCAGAGACTGGCTTGCTGCATGCAGACTTCCTCTGAGTGGACAGGATTCTAGTGATTGACCCACCACCATGGAAATAAAGTTGGATATAAACACTTTCACCCCAAGAATTTCCACTGTTATTTTTTTTTTGTCTCACTTAATCCACAGTGAACTTTCTCAGGGTTGAAACCCACTGGCAAGACAGCCACTGTATGTGTTATGGCTGTGCTGTTGACCTGAAACAATATGCCTGGCTTGGTGAACACATGGGACCGAAATGTAGCTGATGCTTTGCTCACCACACTGTGTAGTCCTAGCTCAGAGCTGTGTCAGCCTTAACAAAGGAGTGCATTTTAAAATAACCGTCTTTATAATAGTCCTATGGTTGAGATATTTCTCTACAGTTTTCACAAAGACTCGGTATGCTCCAGCAGCTGCCCTGAATTTATGATTTCACCTTCCATTCCCAAAAAGTTTGCTTTCATTCCACTTTTGCAAAATACCCTAAACTAGGATGCTCTTCATATCCTTCATATCCTGGAGCTCTTTAACTCCCTCCAGAATAGTTTTTCATCTCAAAACATGTATTTTTTATGTCTAGAAGTTCAATTTTGCTCTTTTTATTTTCCATGTTTTTCCTTAATATGTTCATGCTTTATCCTACCTTCTTGAGCACATAGAGTATATTTATAATAGATATAATGCCCTTCTTTAATGTCCTTGTTTACCATTTATATCTCTATCATTTCTGGGTCTGTTTTTATTGGTTGATTTTTCTTTTCATTATTGGCTATACTTTCCTTACTCACCATGTCTGATAATTTTTGGTTGAATGTCAAAATGGATTTTTTTGTGATCCTTTAAATGTTTTTGAGCTTTGTTCTGAGACTCACTGAAGTTACTTGGAGACAGTTTGATCCTGTTAAGACTTGCTTTAAGTTTTGTTAGGCTGGACAACATCAGTCTTTGGTATAGAGCTAATATGACCTCACTATGGAGGCAATACTTTTCTGAGTACTCCACCTGATGTCCTGTGTATTTTGAGATTTCTTTGTTCTGGCTTTTAGTGTTGTGATGTATTTCCAGTGTTATTTGAGCTCTAGAAATTATTTTGCTTGCTAATTTCCAGTGGTTCTTTCCTTAACTTTGGATATTCTCCCTAATACATACACATTTCAGTACTCTTCATATTAGAATATTAGGGTGAGAATCTCTAGAATTCTTTATGCAGATCTCTGTGGTACTCTGCTCTGAAAACTTTAGTTCCTTTGGCTTCTCCAAACTTCCAATTCTACCTCTTCAGCAAGAGAGACCACCAGGCTCTGCCTGGGATGGCCCTCCCTGCACTGCAGTCAGACTCAATTCAGACAGTAAGCTAGCAGAAGTGAAGGGCTAACTTGCTTGTTTTCCCTTTCTTAGGAATCCCACCACCTGAAAAAATGCCTGAAAAGCATTGTTCCATGTATTTTGTTTGTTTTTTTAGTTGTTTTAAGGTACAAGGATAAATCTTTCTCTGTTTCTCTAGACCAGAAGCTAAATGTCTCATATCAATTTATAAAATGATTTTCAATCAGCCAAATATATGTTGCTTTTAATATTTGAAGCACCTTTTTTGTTTGTTTTGCAAACAACCAGGCAACTTCAACAGGAAAGATATGAATACCCTCCTTTTAAAGGTAGAAGAGCTAACAGCCAGAGAGTTCATGGTGCCTGCCTGAAAAGACCATGCACTGGGTAAGTGGCAGACCTGGAATCTGGAGCCCAAGCATCTCAACATGGTCTGGTCCTCTCGGGTTACTTCTCCAGGTCTCACTTAACACTCACCTCCTCAGAGACCTACCTCTTACTACCCCTGATAACCAGCACATTAATCATGCTTATGATTTTTCAGACAAAAAATGTTCCCAGTAACTTTCATAGGGGTTCAATAAATATTTGTTGAATGAGCGGAAAAGACAACACATTTGCAGTAAAAAAACTCTGATCTTCAAGGGTCCAAGACAGTTTTCTTGGACATGTGAGCTGGGTTCCTGCCACCCCATTTGTGTCATCAAGACTCAGTCACAAGTGACAGAAAACCCAATTAAATTGGTTTAAGAAAAAAAAAAGAGAATTGATTGGTTTACCAGATTAGGTTGGCTTTAGGCATGGCTAGCTTCAGCCACTCAGACGTTCCTTGATCATCTCCCAGCTCTGCTCTCCTGGGCTGGCTTCACCCTCTGACAGGTCCTCTTCATGAGGTATCAAAATGGCTATGGGCAGCCATGGGCCCACTTCTGTGTAAAGGGAACTTGTATTCCCAATAAAGTCATCAAAAGATTCAGGTTTTACCCTACTGGACTAGCTGGGATCACCTACTTCCTCCTAATCAGATCATTGTGGGCCAGGGGAATGGAATGGGATGACTGGTTAATCCTGAATTAAATGCCCACCTGTGGAATAAATGGGGATGCGGTGTCAGCCACACCTTAATTGCATGGATGAAGATGGGGAATGGGTCCTTCTGTAGAGGACAGTTAAGTAGTCATTTCCAGAACATGGAGAGAATGAGTTTGGGTGGGTAGAAACAATAGATATCCATTGAGCGCTCTTAGATTGTGTGTATGTGTATATTGGCAGAGGGGGTGGAGGAAATAGCCAGAACCTAAGACTTTCTCTGATAAGGATGCTTTCCAAGTGCTTCTAGAACTGTATGACCAAGTGGACCTCTTTGTAAATACTGCTGTGGCCCAAGGAAGGGAAACCACCCAGAGGAGAAAGCATATTTCTGGAGGAATTGATGTCCATTTCTGGAGTCCTGGCTGCCCATAGATAGGGACACCTCAGACATCCCATGGGCCAACCAAGACTTCATGTATTTCATCATCATTCATGGGGGCTATAGTAGACAGTTAGTGAGATAGGAAACTGCTCAGGCAATTCATTTATTAATAATCTATGTGCTGAGAGCTTACCATATGCCAGGCACCATGCTTAGGGCTGGGCTTGTCTAGGCTGGTCCAGGCTGGGTCATGAGGTCCACTGAAGAACAGGGTTGCGCTGGGGGCTGGGGAATAGCTCCATGGCACTTAAAGTTCTGGCCCAGACAGAGGAAATGGTAGGCTGCCTAACTCAGGAATCTAAGAATAAGACCTGAGCTCTTCTAGCCTCCAGGACCACACTGCAGATGTAGGAACAAGGACAAGATCATGTTCAACAGAGAGGCTCAGACTGTGGGTTCTTTTGCTTCTGCAGGGTGGTCACACCAAAGCCTGGGTGGTTAGAGCAACAGGAATGACACTGGCTCTAGTTCTTGAGGTCTACTGGCCTTACATCTCAAACAGCATCTTCCTCACTATCCCCACTTATTTTCCAAGGTCCACCTCAAGTGCCTCCTCTTCCAAAAAGCCTCTCTGGATCCCCAGTTAAACTCTTTCTTCACATTCCCATAGAACTTTTTTTTTTCTGGTTACACAGCCTTTTTATTTTTATTTCATTTTATTTTTAAAAATAATTTATTTTGGTATCATTAATCTACAATTACATGTGCAATATTATGGTTATTAAACTACCCCTTCATCAGGTCCCCCCCACCAACCCCATTACAGTCACTGTCCATCAGCGTAGTGAGATGCTATAGAATCACTACTTGTCTTCTGAGTTGTACAGCCCTTCCCGTGCCCCCCCAACATTACGTCTGCTAATCGTAATGCCCCTTTTTCCCTCTTATCCCTCCCTTCCCACCCATCTTCCCTAGTCCCTTTCCCTTTGGTAACTATTAGCCTGTTCTTGGGTTCTGTGAGTCTGCTGCTGTTTTGTTCCTTCAGTTTTTTTCTTTGTTCTTATACTCCACATATGAGTGAAATCACTTGATACTTGTCTTTTTTCGGCTTGGCTTATTTCACTGAGCATAATACCCTCTAGCTCCATCCATGTTGTTGCAAATGGTAGGATTTGTTTTCTTCTTATGGCTGAATAATATTCCATTGTGTATATGTACCACATCTTCTTTATCCATTCATCTACTGATGGACACTTAGGTTGCTTCCATTTCTTGGCTATTGTAAATAGTGCTGCAATAAACATAGGGGTGCATCTGTCTTTTTTCAAACTGGGCTGTTGCATTCTTAGGGTAAATTCCTAGGAGTGGAATTCCTGGGTCAAATGGCATTTCTATTTTGAGTTTTTTGAGGAACCTCCATACTGCTTTCCACAATGGTTGAACTAATTTGCAGTCCCACCAGCAGTGTAGGAGGGTTCCCTTTTCTCCACATCCTCGTCAACATTTGTTGTTGTTTGTGTTTTGGATGTTGGCCATTCTCACTGGTGTGAGGTGATATCTCATTGTGGTTTTAATGTGCATTTCTCTGATGATTAGCGATGTGGAGCATCTTTTCATGTGCCTGTTGGCCATCTGAATTTCTTCTTTAGAGAAGTGTCTATTCATGTCCTCTGCCCATTTCTTAATTAGATTATTTGCTTTTTGTTTGTTAAGGTGCATGAGTTCTTTATATATTTTGGATGTCAACCCCTTATCGGATACGCCATTTATGAATATATTCTCCCATACTGTAGGATGTCTTTTTGTTCTACTGATGGTGTCCTTTGCTGTACAGAAGCTTTTCAGCTTGATATAATCCCACTTGTTCATTTTTGCTTTTGTTTCCCTTGCCCGGGGAGATATGTTCATGAAGAAGTCGCTCATGTTTATGTCCAAGAGATTTTTGCCTATGTTTTTTTCTAAGAGTTTTATGGTTTCATGACTTTGATTCAGGTCTTTGATCCACCTTGAGTTTACCTTTGTGTATGGGGCTAGACAGTAGTCCAGTTTCATTCTCTTACATGTAGCTGTCCAGTTTTTCCAACACCAGCTGCTGAAGAGGCTGTCATCTCCCCATTGTATATCCAAGGTTCCTTTATCAAATATTAATTGACTGTATATGTTTGGGTTAATGTTTGGATTTTCTATTCTGTTCCACTGGTCTGTGGGTCTGTTTTGTGCCAATACCAAATTGTCTTGATTACTGTGGCTTTGTAGTAGAGCTTGAAGTCAGGGAGTGTAATTCCCCCTGTTTTATTCCTCCTTCTCAGGATTGCTTTGGCTATTTGGGGTCTTTGTGGTTCCATATGAATTTTAGAATTATTTGTTCCAGTTCATTGAAGAAAGCTGTTGGTATTTTGATAGGGATTGCGTTGAATCTGTAGATTGCTTTAGGTAGTATAGCCATTTTGACAGTATTTATTCTACCTAGCCAAGAGCATGGGATGCATTTCCATTTGTTAGTGTCCTCTTCAATTTCTCTTAGGAGTGTCTTGTAGTTTTCAGAGTACAGGTCTTTCACTTCCTTCGTTAGGTTTATTCCTAGATATTTTATTCTTTTTGATGCAATTGTGAATGGAACTGTTTTTCTGATTTCTCTTTCTGTTAGTTCATCGTTAGTGTATAGGAAAGCAACTGATTTCTGTGTGTTCATTTTGTATCCTGCATTTTTGCTGAATTCAGATATTAGTTCTAGTAGTTTTGGAGTGGTGTCATTAGGGTTTTTTATGTACAATATCATGTCATCTGCAAATAGTGCCAATTCGACTTCTTCTTTACCAATCTGGATGCCTTGTATGTCTTTGTTTTGTCTGATTGCCGTGGCTAGGAACTCCAGTACATAACAAAGGAGAGAGTGGGCATCCCTGTCTTGTTCCCAATCTTAGATGAAAAGCTTTCAGCTTCTCGCTGTTAAGTATGATGTTAGCTGTGGGTTTGTCATATATGGCCTTTATGATGTTGAGGTACTTGCCCTCTATACCCATTTTGTTGAGAGTCTTAATCATGAATGGATGCTGAATTTTGTCAAATGCTTTTTCAGCATCTATGGAGATGATCATGTGGTTTTTGTTCTTCTTTTTGTTAATGTGGTGGATGATGTTGATGGATTTTCGAATGTTGTACCATCCTTGCATCCCTGGGATGAATCCCACTTGATCATGGTGTATGATCCTCTTGATATATTTTTGAATTCGGTTTGCTAATATTTTGTTGAGTATTTTTGCATCTATGTTCATCAGGGATGTTGGTCTGTAATTTTCTTTTTTGGTAAGGTCTTTGCCCGGTTTTGGTATTAGAGTGATGCTGGCTTCATAGAATGAGTTTGGAAGTATTCCCTCCTCTTCTATTTTTTGGAAAACTTTAAGGAGAATGGGTGTTATTTATTCTCTATATGTCTGGTAGAATTCAGAGGTGAATCCATCAGGCCCGGGGGTTTTGTTCTTGGGTAGTTTTTTGATTACCAATTCGATTTCGTCACTGGTGATTGGTCTGTTTAGTTTTTCTGTTTCTTGCTTGGTCAGTCTTGGAAGGTTGTATTTTTCTAATAAGTTGTCCATTTCTTCTATGTTTTCCAGCTTGTTAGCATATAGATTCTCATAATATTCTCTTATAATTCTTTGTATTTCTATGGGGTCCATCGTTATTTTTCCTTTCTCATTTCTGATTCTGTTTATGTGTGCAGATTCTCTTTTTCTCTTAATGAGTCTGGCTAGGGGTTTGTCTATTTTGTTTATTTTTTCAAAGAACCAGCTCTTGGTTTCATTGATTTTTTTCTATTATTTTATTCTTCTCAATTTTATTTATTTCTTCTCTAATCTTTATTATGTCCCTCCTTCTGGTGACTTTGGCTCTAATTTGTTCTCCTTTTTCCAATTTCAGTAATTGTATCTTTAGACTATTCATTTGGGAATGTGCTTCCTTCTTTAAATGGGCCTGGATTGCAATATACTTTCCTCTTAGAACTGCGTTTGCTGTGTCCCACAGAAGTTGTGGCTTTGTGTTGTTGTTGTCATTAGTCTCCATATATTCTTTGATCTCTGTTTTGATTTGGTCGTTAACCCAGTGATTAATTAGGAGAATGTTGTTAAGTCTCCATGTATTTGTGAGCCTTTTTGATTTCTTTCTAAAATTTATTTCTAGTTTTATACCTTGGTGATCTGAGAAGTTGGTTGGTAGGATTTCAATATTTTTGAAATTACTGAGGTTCTTTTTGTGGCCTAGTATGTGGTCTATTCTGGAAAATGTTCCATGTGCACTTGAGAAGAATGTGTACCCTGTTGCTTTTGGGTGTAGAGTTCTGTAGATGTCTGTTAGGTCCATCTGTTCTAGTGTGTTGTTCAGTGCCTCTGTGTCTTTACTTATTTTCTGTCTGGTTGATCTGTCCTTTGAAGTGAGTGGTGTGTTGAAGTCTCCTAAAATGAATGCATTGCTTTCTATTTCCTCCTTTAATTCTGTTTGTATTTGTTTCACATATGCCGGCGCTCCTGTGTTGGGTACATATATATTTATAATGGTTATATCTTTTTGTTGGACTGACCCCTTTATCATTATGTAATGTCCTTCTTCATCTCTTGCTACTTTCTTCGTTTTGAGGTCTATTTTTTCTGATACAAGCACTGCAACACCTGCTTTTTTTCTCCTTGTTGTTCGCATGAAATACTTTTTTCCATCCCTTTACTTTTAGTCTGTGTATATCTTTGGGTTTGAGGTGAGTCTCTTGTAAGCAGCATATAGATGGGTCTTGCTTTTTTATCCATTCTGTTACTCTGTGTCTTTTGATTGGCGCATTCAGTCCATTTACATTTAGGGTGATTATCGATAGATATGTACTTATTGCCGTTGCTGGCTTTAGATTCGTGGTTACCAAAGGTTCAAGGGTTGCTTCTTTACTATCTGACAATCTAACTTAACTTTCTTGTTAAGTTATTGTAAACACAGTCTGATGTTTCTTTATTTCTCTCCCTTCTTATTCTTCCTCCTCCATTCTTTATATACTAGGTGTTTTATTCTTTGCCTTTTGTTAGTATTTGGATGGTCTGCTTTGTTTGCTATGATTTTATTTTCTCTGGTGACATCTTTTTAGCCTTAGGAGTGCTTCCCTCTAGAGCAGTCCCTTTAAGATATCCTGTAGAGGTGGTTTATGAGAGGCAAACTCTCTCAGCTTTTGCTTGTCTGGAAATTGTTTAATCCCTCCATCATATTTAAATGATAATCGTGCTGGATACAATAATCTTGGTTCGAGGCCCTTCTGTTTCATTACGTTAAATACATCATGCCATTCTCTTCTGGCCTGTAAGGTTTCTGTTGAGAAGTCTGATGATAGTCTGATGGGTTTTCCTTTGCAGGTGATCTTTTTTCTCTCTCTAGCTGCCTTTAATACTCTGTCTTAATCTTTGATCTTTGCCATTTTAATTATTATGTGTCTTGGTGTTGTCTTCGTTGGGTCCCTTGTGTTGGGAGATCTGTGGGCTTCCGTGGACTGCGAGACTATTTCCTTCCCCAGCATGGGGAAGTTTTCAACAATTATTACTTCCAAGACACTTTCTATCCCTTTTTCTCTCTCTTCTTCCTCTGGTACTCCTATAATGAGAATATTGTTCCGTTTGGATTGGTCACACTGTTCTCTTAATATTCTTTCATTCCTAGAGATCCTTTTATCTCTCTCTGCCTCAGCTTCTCTGTATTCCTGTTCTCTGATTTCTATTCCATTAACAGTCTCTTGCATCTCGTCCAGTCTGCTGCTAAGCCCTTCGATCGATCGCTTGTCTGATTTCTGCATTGTCTTTCCTCGCTTCCCTCACTTCCTCCCTCAGCTCTTGCATATTCCTCTGTGGATCCATCAGTATGGTTTTGACTTTTGTTCTGAATTCTTTTTCAGGAAGATTGTGCATTTCCATCCCTTAAGGTTCCCTCTCTGGTGTTGTCTGGGTCTGGGTAAGTTTTGTTTGTACCATATTCCTCTGTCTTTTCACGGCGATAGAAGTGGTTGCTGGTAGGTGCCACATATGTCAGCTGGGCTCTTTAAGACTTTTAAAAAGAAAAAAAAGATAGAAAAGAAAAGAGAAAAAAGAAAACAAAACGCAAAACAAACAAACAAAACGCTGGCTGGGAGTAGATTCTGTGAAGATGCTGTAGGTGGTGCTGTTGCTCCACTATTCCGCAGCTGCAGCCGTGCCGCTGCGCAGGGCCCTTTGTAGCTCTGGCCGGGGCGGGAATGAATGGGAGGCTGCTGATCTCTGTGGAAAGTCTTGGGTCGGCTACTTTTTCCCAGTCGCCATCCAAGGGGTCCAAAATTCCCCAGGACTCCCAGCCTGCTGGTTGAGTGTGCTGGGATGATCCTGCTCCTTCGTTGGGCCCCTGTCTCTTTAAGACCCCTGAAAAAGCACGCACTTTTCTTTTGTCCCGGGAGCCAGCTGTGAGGCCCCGGTGCATTCCGTCTCAGTTCCTGTACCTTCTGCCTCTCCAATCTGTGATACACCGTGCAATATGTGTCAGCGCTCCCGGCGCAGATCAGCAGGGCTGGTTATTTCACAGGCCTATACTTCCACTCCCTCCCAGCTCTGAATCCTCTCCTCCCGCTGGTGCGCTGGGGTGGGGGAGTGCTCGGGTCCTGCCGGGATGCGGCTCCATATCTCACCCGCCTCGTGGGGTGCTGAGTCCTCTCGGGTGTAGCTGCAGGCTGGGTGCTGTCCTGTATCTTCTGGTCTCTCTTTTAGCAATAGTTGTATTTGTGTATTTTCATAAATATATATTTTTGGGGGAGGAGATTTCCGCCACCCTGCTTACGCCGCCATCTTCCCGGAAGTTCTCCCATAGAACTTTGACTTCCTTCATGGTTTATTCCAAAGTCCTCATTGCAGTTTTGGTGATAATTAAAGAAATAATCACTGAGATGATGATGATGATGACAGCGACTATGACAACGCAGATACCGTTTGCCAAGCATCTCTTCCCTGCTGGGAGTTTAACATGTGTTATCTGACTTAATTCTCACTGCAACCCTGAGGCTGGTGCTATTGTCACCCTCATTTCGCTGTGAAGGAAACAGGCACCAAGATCACAGAGGTAGGTTTCTTGCTAAAGAAATGCAGCTTATGTCTCTGTCTGGCTCCTGCCTGCTCATAGGTTGGACCAAGCTGGGAATTTGAACCTAGGAATTCTGATTGCAGAGCCCTGTTTATAACCTCAGTGTGCTACACCTATCATTGTACTACACACCTACCTAGGTGTATTGCACTACACCCAGATGAGGTGGTTCTCATCCTCCCAAATGGCCCGTGTTCCTGGAGAAGAAACCCAGGACTCTCCATTCCCACAGTGCCTAGGATGTTATTCAACACCTAGTGGGTATGTGGCCACCTACCCTGAACTGAGTGTCTAGACCAGTATCCTGAGATAGAAATCTATATCCTGAGATAGAAATGGCTTTGTTTATGCCACAACCTCCCCCCTCCCAGGCTCATCATTGCCTACGTTGAGACTAATATCTCATGTAAACAATATGAATCTTTTGGAATAGCCAGCAGCCTCAGCAGAGAAACTGTAAGGATCTCATCACAGGATCTACGTGTATGGGGAGCTGGCTGCTGCATCTTGGCCCAGCATGGTCCTTTTGAAGTCTCATTCCATTTATCATTCATGGAACAAGTGGTTGGCCACTGTTAGAAACACATCTCAGTTTTCAGTATCAGATTTTTAAGGAAGAATTGGAAGGGGCTCAGAATTTCACTGGGACCAGAACCCAGGGGTGTGAGCTGGGGATGACAGCTTAAGTGCATAGGCCCAGTTCATTCAGTGTAAGCTATGGGTTAGTGAGGGAAACCCAACTCAAGATGACTCAAGCACAGAGGCGGTACTGTCTTATGTAACTGGAGGCCCAAGGCAGGTCTGCAGAGGCTAAGATGAAGCTTCCTTCTCTGTTTGTCTCTTATCTCTCCCTGGCTCTCATTTCTTGGATTCTCTCCAGTATCGGCCTCAATCTCTCCTACCACTGATGGATTCTCTCCTTGCAGTATAAAGAAAGTAGGCATTGCCTTATCTAGCTCTAGGTTTAATACCATCTAACTCAGCAATATCAAAAGGAAGAATGCTTCTCTAGACAGTATTGGAGGAAAAAGACATCCATGATAGTATCTTATTGGCCCAGCTCTGGTCACAAATCTAACCCTGGGCAGTGAGTGCTGCCTGTAGAGAGGGAGACTGTGGTTAAGCAGGCCTGTGTCATATGCCCATTCTTTGGCTGATGGGTAAGGCAGTGTGATTAGTAGCCCATCCAGAGCACATGGAATGAGAAAGGGGGAGCTCACCAGTAGAAGCAGTCTGCTTTTGCAGTATAGAGGGGTTTTTCAACATATAAAACAAGCTACCTCCTTTGGGAGGACTCTGAAGGGGCCACAGAGCTGGTGGTCCTAGTAGATGAGACATTATTCCTGGGGTCTGAGCCTCCAGTCTGGTGATGCTTTAACAGCCCTCAAAGACCTCCCTTTGCCTTTTTAGCATGAGGACCTCTGGCCTCCCCTGTACCCTCTCTGACGACTGTTGCCTACATACATACATAGGACCTGACAGTTTCTGATCAAGTCCTCAGTGTGAGAGTAGGCAACTAGATCCAAATTTTTAAATTGTTATTGAGATCATTGTAGATTCACATGCAGTTGTAAGAAATCATTCAGATGTCAGTTGTAAACTTTGCGTGCTTTTCCCCAATGGTAACATCTTGTAATAATAACACAATTGGGATATTATCACTGATACAAAAATAAGATCAAAGCTCCAGAAGTTTGACTTTTCCCAAAAGTTTTTTTTTTTAACCTCCTCCTCATCTAGGAGCAAGAACTAAGAGGTAAGGAGACTTCCCCTCATGATAACCGGCATATAAAAATCCCAGAGAAACTTGACCCAAAGTTTAAAACAAGCTGAATCCTGTTGTCGGAAATCTAGGGTGCACCTAGCTTATACAACTAGGTTATCAAGGACTTGGAGGTGTTGTTAAAGAATTCATCAGTGAAAACCAGCACCAAGGTTTGGATCATTTTCCCAAGGTGGGAAGCCCTGAGTTTCTTACCTTTCTTCTCGCCTTCTTAGCAATGGCCAACTATCACTTCCACATAGCAACTCCTGGGAAATGGGGATTCTCGGTCAGCCCCCTTTCCCTGTGAACAGTCTACTCAGAAAACAGTCAAGCCCACACTTGACTAACTCACCCTGACATCCAATTTGTCTTTCCACTCAGAGGTGATATTCAAAATATTTAACCACCTCTGTGGCAGGAGCACAGGTAATCAGAATGAAAGCCAATCAGTTATAGCACCAGGGCCCTGCTCTTCCAAGTGTTAAACCTTCAGGTGTTGGGCTGTGGGGAGATATTGGACCCCGAGGAGAAGGCCCAGGGAAGCTGAGGTTGTAGAGGGGCTCTGGGGGAGTACAAGGGAATAGCTATTTAAAAATAAGTATGGAATTATTTTGGTATCTTAACAATGGATATACCTCCACCTGTGCACATGGGCTGGGTGTCTTCTCTGCTTCTTCCTTTACCCCAAGCACTCTTGATTGCTGGTTGTGCCCTCATTTACCACCTCTGTGTCTCAGCTACCACTGGACCTAGTGTCCGTCACTATGGGTAGGTGCCCCATAGATCTTTGCTGAATTGATATATGCAAAGTAAGGCCTGCACATGCCAGGAAACTACCTCTAATCACTTTGAGCAATTGTGATGTTTCTCTCTTCTCTGACCTCTTGTGTAATATAAACCAGATAAACATAAACAATAAGGAAGAACAAAGAGTAGGATATAGCAAGTTCTCGATGCTGGGGGGCCTGCCTTTGTCTTCCTTCTTCCCTCCCTTCCTTTCTTCCTTTTTCACATCCTTTCTTCATAAGACAAGAAACAACGCCTGGTTCTATGCAGTGGGGAAGGAGCAGCAGAGCCGACTAGACACATGCCCACACAGAACTCATTCTGGAAAAATAGAGCAAACCAGAAAGTGCAGGAGCCATCAGGGAAGGCTGCGTGGATGAGGGGAGCTTACAAAAGGAGTAGGGTTTGGGTATTAGGAACAAAGTGTAAGAGACCTGTGACATGGCAGCAATAGTAGGAACAATAGGATGGGAGTGGGAAAAATATCGTATGTGAGGGAGACTGAGAGGCCAGCTGAGTGGGCTGGGAATGGTTTGCCTCGGGTAGTAATGAGGCACTGAAGGTGGAGATGCACACATGAACTCGTCACAGCTCTGGATCACCAGGACTCCAGTCCAGAGGAGGAGATGGGCATATGTACAACTGTCAGATAATGAGATCTGTACGCTAGTAGGCCCGCATGTGGAAAGAGCTCTGGGGTGTGTGGGGCAGAGGAAGAGGAGGGGGGCAATGGAGCCGGGTGGGGAGGGCAGTCAGCGGAATGGGATTGGGACTAGATTGGCACTAACTTCCCTGAAAACAAGGCAGAGAAGTCATCAAAGATTTTTGAGCAGGGGATAAAGGATCGGGATGGTGCCTTGCAAAGAGGATCTGGAGGCATTGTGAGGAATGACTGGAGATGCCAGAGCCACTGGATCGTGTGGGAGATTGTCAGGGTAGTTCAGGTGAGAGATGGACAGCTGGGCTAGGGTGGTGGCTGTAGGGGAAAGAGGCAGGGCACATTGTAGAGGCGTTCAGAAGCTACAGGTGGAGATCCAGTGCATGCAGAGGATGCCGCAGCAGTTTTGAGGAAGTGCAGGAAGTATCAATGGGTGGCGATGGAGGGGAGGAAGTGAAGAGCTGCATTTCTGACAAGTTGACTTAGAATTGCCCTCTGGGCCTCCTGGTGGGGCGCTCCATGGATACCTGCTGGCTGGATGGAACAGAGACAGGGTGGGTGATCACCAACCACAGAATGAAACCATTTGTGTGGGAAACCACAGGTTCTGCCCTTCAGAAACCAAGAAGTAGAGTGGGAAGGGCAAGGGGCGCCACCTCAGCCTTTCCAGGATGGCGATGCACTGTATCGATAGGCCAGCCTGTGATGCTGTGACCTCTAACTGGGGTCCTCGTTCTTCCTCCTGGAGATTGTCTCCAGAAAAATACGTGTTTTATATCTGCCTCATTCCGACATCCCCAACCTCCCAGCACAATTAATGTACCAATGGGCCTGGGGAACTTTCCCCCAAGACGTTACTACTGCTGGTGACATCTTTAATTTTATTTGGTTTCTTCTTTTTTTCCCAAGGAATCCTGAAGGGAGCAGATGGTAATAAGGAAGGGCAGATCAATGCGAAAGAAGGTGCTCTGGTTTGCCCTTGGATTCTCAGATTCCTGTTCCCCATTCTTGAGAGTGGTTGTTAGAAATAAGCTCCTAAGGCTAATAATTTGTGTGTCCCAAATAGCTCTGGGGATTCTAAGCTTATTTGTTTGGCTTGTTTGCAGCTATATTTCCAGACTTTAGCTCAGGACCAGGCCTGCTTGCAGATGCTCCAGAAATTTGTTCATTTATTCAACAAATATTGAGTGCCCACCATGTGTTAGGCACTCTTTTGGGCACTAGGGATTCAGCAGTGAACAAAACAAAAACATGTGCCCTCATCCAGCCTACATTCTACTCATTTGGTTGAGTGGTCATTGACAATCAAATTTTTTATTGCTATTTTATGTCAGAGCTGGGGATATGAAAGTGAACTCCTGCCCTCCAGGTTTATGTTCCAGAGGTAGTACAGGTTGGCGCCAGGCCTGAACATCAGTTAAGATTCCTTGTTTGCAAGCCACAGGTACAGACACAGGTTTCATCCAACAAAAAGTAATTTATTGGAAGGCTGTTAGGGAAGGTGGGAGAGGAGTGGGAAGCAGTAGGCCCTGCTGGTTGCCTAATGCCCGAATTTTCTCCCCCTTTGCCTTTTTCCTGGATGGTAGAGCCCTGTTGTGGACATGTGTTCACAAAATTAATCAACCTTGATGCTGCTAAACCTCTGAACTGCTGGTCTTGTGGGATAATAAAGTCTCCATACCATTTTCAGAAGGCTGTTACTTGCAACCATGAGCAGCCTAACTGAAAAGAAGTGGTTGGGCCAGATTTAGAGGCAGACAGGAGCCATAAGAGTTTGGGAAGATCAAGGAGCAGGAAATGACACAGAAAACAGTATTCTCATAGCCAGAATTAATTACATTTCCACCCAGAACATGCAAAATAGGAAAGCAAGCTTTTCTCCATTAAAAATACCATTGTAATTAAGGAAGGAAATTGGTTCTGGGAGACAGAATTGAACACCTTGCATTATACTCTGTAAAGTGAAGGTGTGAAGGACCTGCCCTTTGCTAGGAGTTACTCTGAGTGACACCTGCCATTTCTGGAGACACAGAAAGCGTGGTGGCAAAAGGCCTAACTTTTAAAAATTTACATACAGGGAAACCAACCCCTTTTTTTGAGTGTACAGTTCTATGAGTTTTAACACACAGACACCACTAAAATCAAGATACAAAACTGTTCTTTTGCTTTAGCAATTCCTTCATGCTGACCCTGTGTGCTGAAACCCTCATCCTATCCTATTCTTGGTAACTACCAACTACCATCTATTCTCCATTAGAATAGTTTTGCTTTTTCATATAAATGTCATGTAAATGGAATCATGGTAGGCAACCTTTGTGACTGGCTTCTGTCATGCAGGATGATGCTTGGGAAGCCGTGTGAAGTGTCTATTCAAATGTTTTACCCTCTTTTTGAGTTTTCATTTTCTTATTGTTGAGTTTTGAAAGCTTTTTATACATTCTGAGTACAAATACTTAGGTAATTTGTAAATATTTTCTCTCAGTCTGTATCTTATCTTTTCATTCTCTTAACAGTATCTATTGCAGAAAAAAATTTTAATTTTAATGAAGTTCAATTACATCTTTTTATTTTTCTCCTATGGGTCATGCTTTTGGTGTCATATGTCATGTGTAAGATCTTTTTGCCTAAAACAAGAATTTTCTCCTACATATTCTTTTAAAAGTTTCATAGTTCTATATTTAGATCTGTTATCCATTTTGAGTTTATTTTTATATTAATTATGAGATACAACAATGCTCTTCCCTTCCTTCTTCACAATTTTTTTCCATTGTTCATTCTTTCTTTCTTTAGGCATAGGGATTGTTCAATTGTTCCCACATCATATGTTCAAAAGACTATTGTTTCTCCATTGGATTGCCCTTGCATCTTTGTCAAAAACAATGGACTATATTTGTGTGAGTCTGTCACTGGACTCTTCATTGGGTTTCATTGATCTACGTGTTTATCCTTTGGTCAGTAAGTACCATGCTATCCTGATTACCATAGACTTATAAGTCTTAAAGTTGTATAGCATGGACTCTCCAACTTTGTTCTTTTTAAAAAATTGTTTTGGCTTTTGTAGCTCCTTTGATTTTCTACATAAATCTTAGAATTAATCTGTCTATATCTAAAAAAATTCCCTACTGGAATTTTGACTGAAATTACATTCAATATCTAGATCAAATAATTAGACTAGAATTGCATTAAATATCTGGAAAGAATTGGCATCTTAACTATGCTGAGTCTTCCATTCCATGAGCATAGTATATCTCTCCAATTATTTAGATCTTCTTTGATTTCTTTCATTAGTGTTTTGTAGTTTTCAACATACATAACCTACACACATCTTTGTTAAATTTATATCTATTTAGCTACTTCCACTTTTGGGGGAGCTATTATATGTGTTATTTTTTAGTATTTCCATTTCTAGTTACTCATTCTCCACTCGTATGAAGTGGAGAGTTTCATCCACTCACAGAAATGGAGTGGATTTTTTTAAATGTTGCCCTTGAATCTCATGACCTTGCTAAACTCACTTGTTAGTTCTAGATTTTATTTTTCAAGGATTCCTGAGGGATTTTCTATGTAAACAATCATGTTATCCACGAATAGAAATGGTTTTATTTCTTCCTTTCCAGTATCTATATGCCTTTTTTGTTTCTGGTCTTAGTGCTTGGGATAGATTTCCAGTATGATGTTGAAGAGGAATCACGTGGGGAAGCATCCTTTCCTTGTTTTCAATCTTAGAATGAAAGCATGCAGTTTTTTATCATTAAATATGACATTAGCAGTAAGGTTTTAGTGGCTACACCTTATCAGGAGGTTTCCTTCTATTCCTGGTTTGCTGAGAGCTTTTATCATCATGGATAGACATTGAATTTTTTTAAATGCTTTGTTTGTATCAATTGACATGGCCATGTAACTTTTCTTCTTTGATCTGTTGATATGGAAGATTATAATGACTGATTCTCAAGTGTCGACCAAGCTCTGCATTCCTGGGATAAACTACATTTGGTTATGATGCATCGTTCTTTTTCATATATTGCTACACTCAATTTGCTCTTATAGTGATGAGGATTTTTGTATCTATATTTATAAGGGATATTGGTCTATAGTTTTCTTATATTATCTTTTCCTGATTTTGGTATCAAGGTAATGTTGGCCTTGGAAAATAAGTTGAGAAGTGTTCCCTCTTCTTCTAGTCTCTGGAAAAATTTGTGTAGAATCTTCTTTATATGTTTGGTAGATTTCACAGAAAAGCTAGCTGGGCTTGGAAATGTCTTTTTCAGAAGGCTTTAAAACTGTAATTTAAATTTCTTGTAGATAGGACTACTCAGGTTATCTATTTTTTCCTTGGTGAGCTTAGTAGTTTGTGGCTTTCAAGGAATTAAGCAATTTTATCTAAGCTTCAAATTTATGTTTTAGTAACTTCTTATGTCTGGGTAGTCTATACTGATATCCTCTCTTTCCATTCCTAATAATGGTAATTTGTGTCTTTCTTATTTCTTTGAGAGTCTGGCTATAGGTTTGTCAATTTTATTGATATTTTCAAAGAGTTAACTTTTGTTTTCACTGATTTTTTATTTTTCTGTTTTTAATTTCACTGACTTCTATCCTTATGATTATTCTCTCTTTCTACTTGTTTTTGCTGTATTTTCCCTCTTCTCCTTTAGCTTTTTTTTAAAGTAGAAAATTAGGTTATTAATATGAGGTCTTTCTTTTTTAAAATATAAGCATTTTAAGGCTTTACATTTCTCTCGAAGCACTGCTTTAGCTGCACTCGATAAACATGGTATATTGTATTTAATTTTTACTCAATTATTCATTCAAACTATTTTCTATTTTCCCTGAGACTTTCTTTTGATCCACTGATTATTAAAAGTGCATTGTTTAATTTATAAGTATTCGAGGATTTTTTCCAGATATCTTCATTATTGCTTTTTAGTTTAGGTCCAAGATTTTTATGTTTTGAGTCTCATAGCTGGAGTCAGAAATTGGAGTTATCTTTTGAGAAGGCAGCTTGATTATTGCAGCATAAGCCTTAAAAAATATTCATATACTTTGACCCAACAATTGCACTCCTAGGGAAATATAATTGGGACTTCTTTACCTTCTCCAGATTTGTGCTGTTAGACTTTTGCCAACTTGGAATTAACCAGGTGAGTTGACACTGGATGTCACTGAAGAGCACTTATATTTAGGGAAGTTTTTCTGGAACCCAGATATTGGGAGATGTCTTGACCCTGAAGGGAACTTTTAAAAGCTGATTGTCCTTGCCCACCACAAGTTCAGTGGGAAAGAATGGTGTGAACCCTGAGGTCCCAAACCCCCTTACCTGACACCCACTCAGCCTCTGGTGCTGCCCCACTCTTGGGGGCCTCTCTCCGGGACAACAGCTATCTCTCCTTTGTGGTACATGTATCTGACTTGTTTCCATTCTCCTACCCAACTAGGAACATTCTGAAAGCTGGGACCACATCTCAGCTGTCTCTGTACACCCAGCTGTTTAGTAACTAATCATGGGAAGCAGGAATTAAGGATGAGTTCATTCCGAATTTATAACCACTTTGTGCAAAGGAAAGCAATGCTCCCATCGCCACACACACGCCTGAAAATATGCACCCTTCCAAGGGAGGTTTGGCAAACGAGCTTTGTTCTTGGGCACAGAGCTGGTGAGCAACACTGCATTTGAGTGGCTCTTCTGCCCCCTCTGCCTCTGAGCGTCCAAGCAAGGTGTTTTGCTTTTCATTGCCACTCTTCAAACAGAAAGTTCTTGTCATAGTTCTGCCTCTTTTTAATAAAGAGAAACAAGGAGGGATTTGTACATGCAAAATTAACACAAATCAAAACTGCTGTTATTCTTTGATCCATTCTGGACTCTGATCCATGTCAGCCTTTTTATTTTCCCACTGAGAGTGTACTGCTCAGGAAGGATTAGAGAGGCAGGAAAACCGCTTACCACCTCCCATTTGATTAACACAATTTAATGCAGCAATAATGCCAGGGAAGTTCATTACTTGGGAAAGGCTCTCATACAGCTGCCCGTGGTGTCTGGGGACTGGGTCTTTTTATTTAAAAAGCAATCAAGCACCTATGATGAGAGGTCTGTGAAATCCTGCCTAAGCTGGGGAAGGTGGAATTTCCACTTAATGTAGATGGACAAATCCCTTCCATTTATACAGTTTTTGCCAGTTTATTCATTCTGTCTACAAATATTTTGTGTGGCTTATTAAGTTCAAAATGTTGGGATGAAAAAAACAGCGTAAGACCCTACCCTTGTGATGCTTACAGCCGAGAAAGGAAGGGAGATGTTATCCCAGGGGAGCACCTGGTGATAGACTCCATAAGGGGAAGGGCAGGGAGTATGAGAGCAGGTGACAAGGTGACATGGCACCTGCCTGAGAAATCCGGGAGGCCACCCTGAGGAGGTGACACACGACCCAAGATCAGAAGCAGGAGACTTGATTTGGAATAGGTGACGAGGGATGGGGCAGGGTTTTCAAAGCTGGGAAATGACTGTGTGATGCTGTAGACCAAGCAGCAGGCTGTGCTGTGAGCAGAGCTGTCAGGTGGCCGCTGTGTCTGGACAGATGGAGGGTGGGTGGCAGATGGGGGTGGAGTTGGAAAGGAGTTTTTTGATGAACCCCAGCCTCCCTGCCTCCAGCCAGCTACAGCCTGATGTGGAGAAAGGAAAGCCACCCTTATGGTCAGAGTATGGTTAGAAATGGGTGGCCTCCACCTCAGAGCTCCCCTCAGCCCTCAGCCCCACAGGGATCGTGTCCAGGTCCTGGTACAAGTACACAGCGGCCTAGAAAGCCCAAGCTGGAGGCCAACCCTGTGTCCTCATTTGTGACCTTGGCCATGTCACTGAGCTCAAGTGTGCCTTCATTTCTGCCTCAGCCAAATGGAGTCACAGCGGTACCTCTTTGCTTGCCTCACAGCACTAAAGAAATAAAACAGGGGACTCAAGACATTCTGGAGAATTCAGGGCCCTGGCTCTCATTCACAGGACACAGTGGGGCTTGAGCTGGGGTGCTGCAGGCTGGGCATGAGCAAGGAGCCATGACGTGCATTGAGACTGGGAAGATTCTGCCCAGACTCTGGGGGCAAGGTCAAGGCCTCATGAGGAACTGGGCTAGCTGAGGCAGCCCCGTGCTGGCCGCGATCAGGTGAGCTATGCTGCAGTAAAAACAACCCCCAAGCCTCTGACTTCGTGCCACAGAAGTTATTTCTTGTTCACACAAAGCCAGTCAGCCCTGGGCGACTGTCCAGGGCAACTCTCCTGTGCACCGTGAGTCAGTGATTCGGTTGAGGGAGACTGCAGGCCACAGTGGCTGGTCCTCTTGGAGGTCGCATACCAGCTTTTCTGTGCATCCCCCAGAAGGGGTATATGAGGCTTCTGCTCTCCTTCCAGCAGCCAGCGCCAGCCACGTGGCTACAGCTAGCCTCAGGCAGGCAGAGATGTGCCACGGTCTCCTGCGCTTATAAGGAGAAGGGAGCAGGAGACCCCGCCATCACCCCTTCCCACTCACTCTCAGTCACCTAACTGCAGACATGGTCCTTCCACAGCCTTCTACTTCTGATTCAGTTGTCCGAACCACTGAGCAGCTTTAGAATCTCATCTCCGTTCTCGTCGAGCTCATCCACTGAAGCACTCTTGGCTCCCTTCCCTTGCTGTTCTCTCTCTTCTGTGATGTCCCCCCAGCCATTCCCACTGCCAGAACATGATCGGCTCGCTCCCGCATGGAAACAACGTCCTCTGAAAACCCATCGCAGCCCCAGCCCTGGCCCTTCCCCTCTCCAGCCCCAGACCCTGGCCTGCCACTTCTCCCTTTGTCCCCACAGCACCGACTGCCCTCCATGCCCTGCCCGCCGGCAGTCCTGCTTCCCCTTGGCCCCCGCCTTCCTTCTTTCCCCTACAGCTTTTATCGCCTTATGACACAGCACACAGTTTATCTGTTTCTTATGTGTAATTCTTATTTGCTGCCCCTATCCCACAGTCATCTAGGATCTGGATTCCCAAAGGGCAGGGATCTTTCCCTGTTTCATTCACTGATGTATCCCAAATGTCCAAGGTGGTGCCAACACATATCAGGTGCTTGATAAATATTTGTGGAATGTCCAGAGGACATACCCAGTAATGCTCTGGTCCCCCAGGGAACCCTGTGGCCCAGAGAATGGAAACCTCTTTTCTGGATTATCATGTTCTCATTTAGGGGAATTAAAATTCCTCAAAAGAAATTCCATCTCTTGGTCAGCTTCTCTGCCTATCGGGATGTCAATAATAAATGAAAATAACTAACTGAGGCCCAGGGAAGGGAAGGGAATGGCTAAAGCTACCGTACAGACCAAGGGAAACCAAAAGAGAGGCTAGGAGACCGTGATGGGCAGCCCAGTGGGTGGGGAGCCACATCTCCACCCCTGAGGGCTCATGAAAGGCGGAGAAGGGCCGGCTCTTTCTCATTTTCCCTGAATGGCAATAGCAGAGGCTGTCTTGACTGAAAACAAATTGTCCTGATTCGTGATAACTGAAGTAGAGGCTAGAGAAGAATCAGTCACATGGAGCCCGCCGGGTTTGACTCTGGGGACCTGCGGCAGGAGACCAAACTGGAAGGCTTGGAGGGGTTTCCTTCTCATTTCTGACCTCAGGTGAATTCAGCCTTCTCATCCCAGATATTGCCACATGCAGCTTTAGAAACACACTGCACTTCCCTCTTTTAGGCTGAAAATATCTGTAATTAGCCTCTGCTGTTGGGGAGAGCCTGTATGAGCAAGGTTGACTGAGGAGGAGAGCCTTTCCTAACTGGCTGTGAGCCTGGCCCGTTGGGCTCCCTGGGTCATGCTGGGTGATGGGAACTCTTTGCTGACAAGCCCTTAGTCTGTGGGAAGGTGTATCTTCCAGACCTTTAACAAACTCTCCACGGTAGCAGCTCACACCCGGTGACCTTTACCCTCTGCAGGGCCTCCATGTGTCACCTGCTATTTATGTATGGCCTTGAGAATTCAGGCAGTAAGGCAGAGACTTGCCGTAGTCCGATGAACAGTGGAGATGTAAATGACCCAGCCACCTTCTCCCTTCTGGACAATAGAAATAGTTTGCTGATGTGTGGTGTTTTCCCCCAACCCTGTCTTATTCCTCCATGTTAACAGTTGCACTCTCCCTTCTTTCCTTTGAATTTTCATCAGTGACGGTGGAAAGGAGAAGTGGGCTTGTGGTTTTGACTCAGGAGGCATGTGAAGAAGTGGTGATAATGTGGTAGCTGATGTTGTGTGATGCTCTGACCTTTCCAACGAGTCTCCATGTTTATGTTTTACCCTCACAGCTTCCCTGCCAGGAAAGCAGGACAAGTATTGTCTTTCTATTTGCCGGTGGAGCTGTTCAGGCTCAGAGAGAGTAGGGACTTGCCTCAGGGTCCAGAGTGAGTTAAAGACAGACAGCGAGAACCCAGCTAGCCTGGATTTTGTTTATTAGCATGTTTGACAAATACTTAGTGAGCTGCTACCATGGGCCAGGAATTTTTCCAGGGGTTGGTGAGACGCTGATAAAAGGCAGAAAAGGTCTGTGCTCTCGTGGGGCTTACATTCTCAGGGACCCAGCTAAAACGGAGGTAGTTTTAGAATATTCACATGCTGTTGCGCAAAATGATTGTCTTTTCTTGATTGGATTTTAGGACAAGGCTCACAGTAAGCACTGTCACTCTGTTCGTCTCTCTTTCTCTCCCTTCCACCTCCTTCTCTTCCTTTTTCTCTTTCTCTTTCTCTTTCTTTCCTGTTAGGATTTGGGGAGATCCAAATTCATTGCCATAACGGTCTGCTGCTTTTCTTTCTTTCCTAATGATTTCAATAACTTTGATACAATGCAGCCACAGGCTTTTCCTGCACAGGAACAAAAGGTGAAATGTTAATATGATTTTATTTGGGCTCAGATTGGATAAGGAAGACCTTTTGTTTCCTACCTTTCATCCTCAAGTCAGCACTCGTTAATTAAATTGAACCTGTGGAAAGTGACCTTTAGGGGAGGGGAGCTCCTGAGAATATAATACGTTTTTAATCAAATATGGGCAAAAATAAGTAAGCAAGAAAGGAGCTATTAGACACCCTGAACACTTCCAGATGAGAGCTCTTGAAGGAAAAGTAGTTTGCTTTTTTCTTTGGGTGAAAGTACACTGGTGATGAGTCACAATGGTCCTGAAAATGGGGATACTTGGATAAATCATTCACCACCCCCAGCCCAGATGCCCTTGGGACGAGCAAGAGCTCCCTGCTGATTCTGCATTCCCCAGACCACTGCACTGGTTTCCTGGATTGCAACTCAGGGCTGTCAGATTTCTCTGAGCTTATGCCGCACCTGGCCACAAGGGGGCGTGAAAGAGTCACTTTCCTCTGCAGGGAACGGCAAACCTGGGAGGCCTCGCACCTCAGGGCCAGGTGTGGCTTCGTGACTTGATCTGCTGAGTTTGGGGACACTAAAAGGGAACCGAGCAGCTGCCTGCTTGAGGGGAGGCAGGCCCACCCCAAGTCTGAAAACTCTTTGTGCCAGGAACAGAGACCAAATGGGAGCACCGTCGCGAGTGACAGCGTGGGCTTTGAAGACTCTGAAACTTGCTTTGTGTGTGTGATGTCACCTGAGCTACTCAGCCTTTCTGAGCCTCTGTTTATTAATTCATAAAACGGGGATATGAGAGCTTATGCGGTTGTTAAGAGGAGGCTATTAAATTACAAACAGAAGTTGAAAGTTTTAGGTGTTCCATGCAAGGTGGTCCTTAAGACACCTCTGTCCCTCACTAACCCCAGCCTAACCCCCAAAATGTGAGACCTGCAGGGAATCCAGACATAGCCCACTGTCTTTTTTCTTTCACATATTTATTAACAAATATATAATTAAAGTTATAATTAAACATATGGCCTTTTAATGGTAGTTGTCTTTGAGTCTCAAATATATATATTCATGCATTCATGCGACTATCGAGTAACTACCTCAAGCACATGCCACTACCGCGTGTCAGGCACTCTGTGAGTCGCTGGGCATAAAATGGAGAGCAAAAAGCAGGTTGAGCACGTGCTGTCCTGGAGCTTCCCCTCCAGACCAACGCTATCCGTAGAACTTTCTATGATGACAGAGATGTTCCATATCTGCTGTCCAGTATGGTAGCCTCTAACCATGTGTGGCTACTGAGTACTTGAAATGCAGCTAATGACACATGTCAAAATTCATAGAGCTGTGCATTAAGATTTATGCATCTTATTGTAGGTACCTCAATTAAAAAAAAACTAAAAATTAAGCTGCTGCTATTACAAATTATAAGCTGTTCAAAGCTCGACATTCAAGACCCAAACCATGCTCCTTAAAAATAACTTAAAAAAAAAAACAAGAAATATCTCTAGTAACAGATGAAATTGTGTTTAATTTTAATTGATTTAAATTTAAATACCCATACGTAGTACTTAAATTTGTGGCTACTTTATTAGTGCAGGTCTGGAGGATAAAAGTGAAAGTGTTTAGTACAGAGTCTGGCACACAGTAAGTACTTAATAAGTGCATATTTCCTTTCCTTACTCCTACTGGGTGGTACCTGACACTTTGTTGCGGGTATTACATCTTCTTGGGGATCAGTGAGGTCGTCCAAATAGACACTAAAAATGCAGGCACTAATTCAGGTTACTCTATGTAGGCCTCACAGGATTTTGTACACATTAGGTATTCTTTA
Source organism: Smutsia gigantea (assembly GCA_032199065.1). NCBI lineage: Eukaryota > Metazoa > Chordata > Mammalia > Pholidota > Manidae > Smutsia > Smutsia gigantea. The sequence continues at coordinate 433,533 of JAVSCE010006894.1, read as the reverse complement.
AATGCCTGTTAAGTCAAATAGACAGTGTGGTATAGGGAAGGAAGCATGGTTTGGAGCCAAGCAGAAATAAATTTAAATCTTGTCTCCATCACTATAAGGTGGGAGCAAGTTACTTAACCTCTCTGAATCTCAGCTTTCTCTTCTGTGAATCAGGGTGGTGATAGCCACTTCATGAGGTAGTAGTGAAGACAGGTGAGTCATGCAGGAAACAAGCCCAGCATAGTTCCTGACACAAAGTTGGTCTTCAAAGATGGGAAACCCAACTGGAAGCTGAAAAGAGTTGCCCTGTGATGATAATGTTTCTTTGGATATTGCCAGCCTAACAGATGTGCCCCTATTGTGTGACTCTGTTGTCCTGGCCTTGCTGATTGGCGCAGGGGTAAGCAAGCACCTGATTCCAGATAGGTAAATCATGCTCCTTACCTGGGATTTAAAAAATACTAGACTTAAGGGCAGTTAAGCCCTTTATGCTGGTAGAAGCTGAGAGATGTGATGATTGAGAGCTCCCCCCAGAAGGAAGAAGCTAGTCCGCAGCAGAAAACAATCAAGCCAATACATGTACAGAGAAACTGAAATAAAAAGTGGGGAGAGAGAGAGAGAGAGTAAGTGAGCCTGGAGGTATCTATGCTCTGACCCTGCTGATCCCAAGACCAGTGCAAGCCTAGGGCTCCCAGGGTTCATGAGGCTACTTTCCATCCTTTTCAAACATTCTCTTTTCTACATGAGCAAATTTGGGCTGGGTTCCTCTCACTTGCAGTGAAACAATTTCTAATCAAAACAGAGATCAATCCAACACCTTATCTATCTTCTGCTCATTTTCATCCCATCAGAATTTTGCCTTAAACTTTGTTCTACCTTCTATTTCCACATCTGTTGTGGGATAAATCAGAACCTGGAGTGGTTTTGGGGTTGGGGGGAATGCTAAGTCCCTGGAAGTTAATTAGTGCAGTTGGAGTTATTTTCTGTAATGTTTATGTGATGTTGCCTCAGGACAATTTAGTAGTAAAAGAGCAAATGCAGGTGTCTCTGAGGTAGTCCTTTGAGAGGCAGTCCAATGTGCATAGCAGAGAGCATGTTGAATCTGGAGTCAGAGGACCCAACTTCAAGTCTCTGCTTGGCTTCCCACTAACAAGAACTTGAGCAAGCAATGGCCTGGTCCTCGGTTTCCTAGCTGGTAAAGGGGAGATGATAACATATGTTATACTTGTCTCATGGACCTCTGTTTTGGATGAAATCATTCGTGAATTCACAGACCTTTGTCAGTGGCTATTCTGAGCTGGCCCTGCGTGTTCCTGCAGAGGGCTTTGAGAATTGTATACGCTCTCACCCATTTGATCTCTGCTCCCTTGACGAAGATCTGGGAGGCATGACTGGGGAAGAAGGGCATTTCCTACCTGCCTTTTCCTACTCCTGATGGGCCATGGAGGACTTACAGAAGTCTCCTGCTTAAGTGAGAACATAACTGTTTGCCTCTGAGACTTCACAGCACCTGGATATTTTGCCATTTACACCCCAGCCTCACTTTTATATGGGATAAACACCCCAACTGGGGAACCACCTCCTCTCCATTCTTTTATGTTGAGCACCAGGGCCTCCTTCCCTTTTTGAGGATTCAGAATCAGCAGGCTTGCTTCTCACACAGCTCTGTGGTTTCTTGCCCGCGCATATTTCCCAATTGGCCAAAGCCAAGACCATTGTTGCCTTTGGCACTGTGGTGTTTTGATTTTACAAATTCATACTTCCTGGGGGCCTTTGAGAATTCCTACCCACGGCTGGCTTGCTCTAGGCATGGGTGAAGCCATCCAAACTCTCAAGTTGGCAGCCCTCCCTGGGTCGGGTCCTGCTCCTAGCTTTGCTCTCAGACCTAGGGTAGGTCATATCTCACACTCCCCGTTCCTCAGAGTCCCCGTCTATAAGACAGGGATAAAAATATCTGCCCTCCTGACCTCACAGATAGGAAATTAGATTAGAGATGTGAGACACAGCAAAACACTATGTGACTGCAAGGTGCTAGTGTTATTTTTTTTATAACCTTAAAAATGTTATTACAAAAGTGATATATGCTCATTGGGGAAAACTTAGAAAATGTAGATAAGAAAATACTGAAAATAAAAATAGTCCGTAATCTCATCACCTAGAGAGACACTACCATAATAATTTCATGGATATCATTCTTAGATCTACATCTATCTACATGAAATGGGACACCACTCTTTGTGCTATTTTGCAATTGGATTTTCCACATAATAACATGTAATCCCCAGAGGTGTGCTTTGCCAGAGATTAAGTTTGTGGAATTTCCTCCCTCTATTCACACCTTGGAATCATTGAGGGTCATCTCCATCCTCCAAAGCGTAGGTGTAGACCCCTTGGATTTACTTGGACGCCTCCCTCAGTAGGAAGTGCTGTGGCCCCCAGTCTGTAGGAAGGTCATGTATCAGACCTTGTGTGCCTACATGGTAAAGAGGGAAACCTTGTTCCCAAGGTGGGAGGATCCAGGGGAGGTAGGGACTGGTGGCTCTGGTTCTAAGAGGTGGTAAGAAATGAATCCAGGTTGACCCCTGGGGCAGCCTGGATCTCTGGAGGTGGTGTGGGGAGAGACAATGAACTGCATTCTTGCATGCCTGATTCTAGGCAGCCCTGAGCCAAGCTTGGCACTGGGGTGATATTGCTGCCCCTCCTCCAGGAACAAAGCAGCCTCTACAGGGATCGGGAGGGAGGGATTGCAGCTGCTGGTTGGCATCCTGGGAGTGAGTTCCCCTCATTGTATTGGTGGGTGATCTACCAATGACAAGTCTAAGGATGAGAGACTCATCCCTAGAGATTATTCTGTGGGAAGCTGGGTTGACGATCTGTTAAGTCCCTAGGATTCTGGAAAAGCCATAATTGGGAGAGTTCTTAAAAAGGAGACACGAACTGTTCTTCTAATTATGAAGGTGAAGGTTTGAGCAACTAGTAAGCAAAGTGAAAGAGAAATCACTGTTCGTAGTGAGTTGAATGATTCACCCACAGTAGTGGGTTGATATGCCCATCTGGAACCTGTGAATGCAATCTCATTTGGAAATGGCATCTTTACCAAAGTAATTAAGTGGAGGATCTTGAGATGATTTCATTCTAGATTTAGGGTGGGCCCTGAGTCCAATGATAGATGTCCTTGTAAGAGAAAAACAGGGATATTTAAAACTTGAAGAGAGAAAGGAATCTCTCTGTATCGACGTCTACTGAAAGAACTAAACGAATGGGTGTAGTTTGGAAAGTCAGAGCATCACACAGCGAAGTGCAGAAGGGTGGATCTGAAGCAGACACTTAGCAGATGTGGTGTCTGTCAAATGAGCCTTGGCTCTGTCCATATCAGTCTTGGTTTTTCAGTGTCCTGTACACCCTATGAACCCCTCTGTGCTTCTAATGAATCTATTTTTGTTCAGGCAGCCAGACTTTGTTTTCTGTTGCTTGCAACCAAGAAACCTAGCAGGTATGGACGTTAGCTTATGTATCTCCAAACAACTCCATGAAGAAAGTAGCTAGAAAGTGTGATACCCATTTTACAGATGAAAAATCGAGGACTGAAGAGACTAATTCTTTGACTCAGTCTGGTCAGTGGTGGTGCTAGGACCAGAACCCAGGTATTCTTAGTCCAAGACCTCTCCAGAGCTCTCACTTTGCTCCTCACCTGAACTGCTAGGACTGGAAAACAGAAGCAGCTCCTAAACCTCCCAGGCTGGTGATGCTGTAGAAAAGAAAACAAAAGACTTATGGATATTCTTCAATCAGCCAGTGTGGCAAGTCTGTTTAAGCAAAGTGTCAGTTTGCCCATTACTCTGATGGAAGAGGAGTGTAACAACTTAAGTTGTTGAAGAGGTGGCAATTGAATTTTAAAGAAGTGGCCTTTAAATTTCCTCCCAGAATGACTTTGAGATGAGTCAGAGAGACAGGGAGTGTTGCATTCCTTCCAAAGCCTCTCCGCTCTCTTTCAGTAATCTCTCAAGTGTCACGAAAAGCCCTGGAAAAGTCTGCTCCCCAGGAGCAAGGCCCTCTCCTGCAGTTTCCAGGTGAGGGAGGAGGTTTTCAGTCCCTAAAATTAATCTCTGTAGGCATTCTTGCAAGTTGGCTGTAAAGACACATTTATAGGGTAAGGTACCTGCAAGAACTCTGAAATGGAAGAAAATCTCTTCAAGGTTTAGAAAATAAAAAATGACTGAGACACTGTTCTATTGATTTTCTTCCCCTTGTCTCACACCACTGGTTGAATAAATTATTCTTGGAGGTTTTGTACAAATTACTCAATAAAGTCACAGGCAATGTGTCTGGTAAATGTGGTCTGCTTTGAGTCCAAGTCCATAGAGCAGATTACAGCAGGAAATGCTAAGGTGGAACAGACCCTGTGAGCCGTGGAATTCAACTCTCTCCCTTTCACAGGCATGAACAACGTGAGATAGGGAGATTGGCAGACATGCTTGGGGTCACACTCAAGTTGAGATTATAGCTCAGAGCACTGGACTGTACCACGCTGTCTCCAATTTGAAGATAGATAAAGATAGAGCCTTGGCAGGTCCCTGTGAGGGTTATTTTATGTGTGAACTTGACTGGGCCATAGGGTGCTTGGAAGTTTGTCAAGTGTTATTCTGGGTGTATCTGTGAGGGTGTTTCTGGACAAGATTAGCATTTGAGTCAGCAGAGCGAGCAAAGCAGATCGCTCTCCTCTCTGTGGGTGGGCCTCGTCCAGCCGTTTGGAGACTTGGATAGAACAGAAAAGCCAAGAAAGAGGGATCTCCTCCTGCCTGACTGTTGAGCTGGGGCCTGGGTCTCCTCCTGACCTCAGATGTGAACTGAAACATTGGCTCTTTCATGTTGGATCTTGAGCATGCTAGAATCTGGACTGGAGCACATACCCTCATCCCTCCTGGTTACGGGCCTTGAGACTGAGACCTACAGCACCACCACTCCTGGGGCTCCAGCTGGCCAGCTACAGATCTTGGGACTTCTCAGCCTCCATAATCATGTGAGCCACTTTCTTACAATAAGTGTTATATATTAAATATATATAGATAGAGTGAAGGTTCTCCAGGGAAACAGAAGCAATATATATATCTTGAAGTACAGGTTCTGAAGCAGTAGCATATATGTACTGGTTTCTGTTTCCCTGGAGAACCCTGACTAATACAAGGCTATGAGTTTGAGAGAAAAAGTGATGATTTACCCAAAAGCTTGACATCTGAAGGAGCTCAAAGAAATATTCAGCATTCTTACCTGAATACATAAATGTGTCATTACCAAAGGGCCAAGATACATTTCCTCCATGAGCTCCCATTTTATTTGTTTGTTTTAATATATAGCAATGTTGGCCCATTGAAATTACTATACCATTTCTTCAACTACATCTGCAGACATGGTTGCAAACAAGAGCTTTAGGCTGGTGTTGTTCTGAAGCCCTGAAGATCTCTTCTGTTTGACCACATTGTGGGTTTTTCCCCACACGGTATTTTCGCAATTGTTTTTAGCATACTTGGTTTTAAGCATTGTTAAACTTACATTTAATAGCCAGGAGATGGCACATAAGAATTCTACCTTTCTTGCTTTAAAACAAAAAGATTTGGTAATACATGGCTCCTCAATGGTCACCATCAGCTCCCATTAAGCAGTAGCTGTCCTTTCTAGTGCCACCAGTTAGTGTCTGTGTCATCAGTTCAATATCACTCCCATACGTCTCCCTGATGCTGAAGCTGAGGATCAGCGCCATTTTTCATCATGCCTGTTCTGTCCAGATCAAATCATCAAATAATTCAGAATGTCTTTGAGATAAGACATTGAGTCCCTCAACTAATACTTCTTAGCTGCTGATTATATTCCTAGAACAGTGTGGGGAGGTGGCAATGCAAAGATACATTTTGCCCACGGTAAGATGTGTGTATTCCTGTCTCAGTCATGTTTTCTGTGCTCTCATCAAATATGTAGGTTGCTGGTTTGGCTGAAACACGTGTATATCGTAAAGAAGTGAGGATGGGGGGAAGAGTTCGGGCTGTCAGACTGGGGTAGGTTGAGGCAAGTGGGAGCTTTATCCATGGATGTGGAGTTACAGAATAGTTCTGAGTGGTAATATTGTATGAAAATAAAAAAGAATAATTGTGGCAGAGACCAGCTGTCCACCAAGCTACTCCGCTCCCTCCTGGTCACTAAGCTAGATTATATTTCCCAGAATTCTCTACAGTTAGGCAAGACCATGTGATGAGTTTCCAGTCAGTGGAATGTGGGTAGGAGTGATAGCACCTCCAGACCTGACTCCCCCAACTCGCCTATGTGAGAGCTTCCAGCTTCTTTCCCCCTTCAGCAGCTGAATAAATGAGATTCTAAGGTTGTAGCTACATTGTGCAAAGTGCCTAGATCCTGAATCACTGTGTGGAGGGAATACCTACAGGGCACTAAAATATGAGCAAGCAATATACTTTTATTTTGTTAAGCCACTAAGATTTGGATATTTATTTACTATAATAGGTATCATTTCCATAGCTAAAAAAAAAACCCAACAAGAATAATTTGGAAGTGCTTATTCGGTGTTAGGCACTGTTCTAAGTGCTTTACATGCATTATCACACTAAGTTGGAATTCTATGAGGTAGGTGAGGGAATTGAAGTACAGGGAGGCTAAGAAACTTGCCCAAGATCACACAGCTACTAATTAGAAACTATGATTTATAGCAGGGTGATTCTGGAGCAGAGGAGAAGCATAGAAGGAGAACTAAAGGCAGCACAGAATTGCCAGAAGAGCAAAGTAAAATGACTTGTAATTCCATGAGGCTCCCCTGTGCCTGTGTCTGGACCAGCAGAGTCTGGAACCCCAGGATACGGGGAGAACAACACAGCCCCGCCCCATGCTGCGCACACACATTCCAGACAAGACAGAAGCTTGCTGTGGGGGTGGAGTACTTAGGTGCCCAAGAAGGAACCCACTCTCCCAAGTTGTCTTTAGGCTTTGAGAACTCTTTAGTGTCTCCAAAGAGCCCTGTTCTTTTCCTTCCAATACAGTGAGCATGTAATTTGGATAGAAGGGCCTTTCAGGAGAAAGTTCCCCTGGGTGCAGAGATGGTATTTGGGTGGGAGCATCAGACTGGAGCCAGAAAGGCCCCCTGTGGGTGACTGCTCATAACAGACACAGGGGCTCAGGGGCTCAGCAGGGGCTCTGACACTCAGTGGGCTCCAGTCCATGAGTTCTGGGTGCTGGGCCTGTCTATGTGAAGAATAGTGACTCAGTGATGACTTGCATCTAGAGAGATTTGCCATCTGAAGAGTTTCACATATGTATTCATCAGGTCACAGTGACCCAGACTTCATGCTCCAGCTTCAGAGAAGGGAGGAAGAAGCAGAGAAGGCAGCCTTCTCCTGTCTCAGGCTTCTTCTCTAGCAGACCCAGAGCTCTTCCAAGGGAGCCTGCACTGGACCAGGGGTGGGGCACATCCCACCCACGCCACCTAGGGTCCTCTATCCCTTGTGTGTTTCAGACAATCAGCTGACGGGGGTTCAATGAGCACCTACTTTTTGCCAGACACTGCCCTCTGTGCTGGGGATATTACACTCAGTCAACAGGTCAACCAAAATCCCTCACTCATGAACTCACATTCTCCCATGGGGAAACAAATAGGAAGTATGGAAACATGAGCAAGATCAATTTAGATCTGAGGGACATAGTGCTATGAGGGGTGTCAGGGAAGGCATCTCTGAGGAGCTGATGTTTGGGTTGAGCACTAAATGCTGAGCAGCCCCGTGAAGACCAGGGAAAGTATCCCAGCATTCCCGGAAGGGACAGCAAAGGCCCTGTCCTAGGAAGGAACTGGCTAAGAATGAGCTTGGAGAGCTTTCCCAACATCAAAGAGACCAGGGGGGCAGGAGTGAAACTGGGGCAGAGTGGAGACTGGTGAGGTCAGCAGGGGCCAGATCACACAGGGCCATGAGAGGAACACTGGCCTCTACTCTGTCTCCTCAGACGGTCTTGGGGACAAGACACCTAATAGGCTGCCCAGTGTCAGTTTCCTAGAGAAACTTGCTCCACTGCTCCTTCAAGGAATTAGGTGAGGTATGCCCAGGAACATTTTCAATAGAGTAGTTAAAGATGGAGAATCATGGAGTCAGATGACCTGTGCTCAAATCTCTATGGTCAAAACTCTAATGGCATCGTCTTGAGTACTTTACACGACTTGGGTTCCCTTTTTTCCTATCTGTTGAAGAGGAATAGTAGCAAACCCATCCTTCAAGGGTGTTATGTGGGTTAAATGCAGCAGTAAATTCTAAAAATGCCTAACACGGAGTGATGCTCTGTAAATATTATCCATGGTTATTGGTTATGTTTAATGGAAAATGTCAACTATTAAGAGGATTCTTGAGGAAGATAAGTTTTTGATTTGTGTAATCTTTTTGGATTGACAGTCATAGTGAAAACAACATCTTTCTGTGTCTCAGGCTCTGTGCTCGCCAATCTCATTAATTCTTCAGGACTGTAGGAGTAAGAACTATTCTGATTCATTTTTCCAATTAAGGCCGTGATGTCCAGAGAAGTCAGTGACTTTCTGACAGTTCCACAGCTGACACTTAGCTGAGCCAGAACTGAACACCGGTGTGTCTGACATTGGAGCCCATGACATGGATGATCTGCCAAGGCTCTGAGGAGCCAAAGGCACGGCTAATCCAGTGGCAGAGCTGGGACAAGACCCAAGTGTCCTAACGTTAGCCTCACCCTTCTGCACAAGATACCATGCTGGTTCTTGGGGCTGGGGCTGGGGCTGGAGCAGACACTCCCGAAATCATTGTTGAATTTGATTGAATTGAATTGGGATGGGTATGGGTTTCAGACTGCAAAGCAGAGGACTATAATATCCCTGGACTCTCAGTCCCAGAATTGTATTTGTCTGTAGGTTTCAATTCATCAGCTGATGGCCTTGATGTCACCAAGTCTGGGTTGAGCCAGTCCCCTGGGAAAACCCAGGCAGGAACTTCAGTGTGGGAGTCCACTCTACAGACACAAACCATTACAGCATCTCTTGCCTGCCTGCCAAGCTTCCTTCCCTTCCCCTGCTGACACCTCCACCCCAACTCTCACCTCAAGCACCAGCAGGAGCTCTCACTCCCCTCCTGGCCCCCACCCTGCTGCCATCTGCCAGGCCATGCACTGCTCTAGCTGTGCCCAGGAGTGGGCACCATGCCATGGCAGCACACAGGCCTGCATGCCAGGCTGCCGGCGAGCATGTGTGAACTCTGCATGTGCTGTGAGGCTGCTGCTCAGCTGGGGTCCTCGGGTACGGAGGGCGGCCATGGGGCATGATTGGCAGGTGGGGTGGAAGTGGAGGTTTGGGAGGGAATGTAGGTAGGATGTGCACTTGTACAGCTGCCCAGGTAGACCCCCGACTGGAGTTGGGCTGGAGGGGTGGGTGGTGGGGAAGTGGAGTAGCCAGGTGATAATAACACAGCTTTCTGTGCTGCCGCTGAGTCAGCTCTGGATGCACGCGGAGAGACCTGGAGCCCTGTCTCTTTGGAAAAGCCTTGCTTACTGAGTAAGAGTAGCAGCCATTTATTGAGCACTGACTGCATGCCAGACTCCACCAAGTGCTGTCCTTGATAGATGGCACAAGTCCTTGCCACAACCCCATTAGGTAGAGGTCAGGATCATCTTTACTCTACAGTGGAGGAAATGAAGCTTAGGGAAGGAAGATGGTCACTAAGGTTACGCTGGGAGTAAGTGTCACAGAGAAGACTCGACCCCAAGTCTCCTCCACCGCAAACACCAGGTTTGTCTCCTGACAGTGCCGTGCCCAGCACTCTGCTCCTCCACATCAGGAAGCTCCTGCTCGCCCTCCGTGACCTGTATTTTCTTAAGTGGCATTTATGGCAAACGTACTGTTTGCTTGAATGCACTGGATATTGGGCAAGGAGTGAAAATGGTTATTTTAGACAGTTATTGTCTCATTGAGAGAGTACAAATAAGCTGGGGACGAAGCAGAACCACTAGACCAGAGTCCAGACCTGACTGATAATCAGAACCACCTGAAGATCTTTAAAAACATTCCCCAGAGCCACCTGGGTTTCCTGAATCTGAGTCTCTAGGAGAGGGTGCTGGGATATGGGCTATTCAAAGGTTCCCTGATAATTCTTATTAGTGGAGAGCCCATAGTACTCAAGCTCAGAGGAAGGAATAAATCTTGGAGGTTGGTGTGATCAGGGACGGCCTCCTGGAGGAGGAGGCTGTGTGTGTGTGTGTGTGTGTGTGTGTGTGTGTGTGTGTGTGTGTGTGTGTGTGTGTGTGTTGGAAGGTGTTTCAGGCAGGGGATGTGGCAGAGATGCAGGCTCAGCAGGCCTGAGCAGGGTATGTTTGGGGAGGACAGGAGGCCTTTTTCAGCCAGGATACAAAGATATGGAGGGAAGTCCTTAGAGATAAGGCCAGAAAGGAGGATGGTTATCACTGAAGGCTCAAATGCTAGCCAGAGGAGTTCCTTTTAGACCAACAACACACATTTATTGAGCACCTACTAGGTGCTGGGTATTGCTTTACACACTGGGGATACTGCAGGGAATAAGCAGATGGGAGGTGGCCTTTTAGTTGTAGATAAAGAAGTGAGAAGACAGTGCTCTCCAGGGACTGAGGGTGTGCTGCTTGGAAGACCAGCAGGGCCTGTGGTGAGGAGAAGGAGCCAGCACTCTGGAGGAAGGCAGTGCAGGCATGGGATGGCTGGGGCAGGTCTGCTGGGGATGTCCGTGGAGCATCCAAATCCAGGGTGGCCAGAGCAGAGTGGACAAGAGACAGCAATGGGAGACAAGGCTGCAGGTGGGCAGCACTGGACTCCACAGGCCTCCAGGCCATGCAAGACGTTCAGGCTGAAGTTTAAACCTGTGTGTTCCCAACTTCAGAATCAGGTCACATCTGCAGGATGAGGCTGGAGATGCAGAAACCAGAGGTGAGCTGTGGGGGCTTGGGCTGGAGAAAGGCCTCACTTTTACCCTGAGACCTTCATTGGCACTTCTCTCTCCTCCCTCACCTTCTGTTCAAGCTCCCACACTTCCCTTTGTCTGTCCAATGCTTAGTCTCAAAATCAACCTTTCCAATTCTCTCCACTGAAAAGCCCACTTTGCCTATATAGAACTCCATTCCACGCTCTTGCCCTAGTTCCCAAGGTGGGCATGACACAGCAGGTGACAGTCAGGATGCCCAGATCAGGGCCCGAGTCCTCTTCCCAGGCTTCCCAGCCTCTTTCCCCTTGCTTACTGCCTGAGATTCTGGCAAGTTGTTGCCCGGCAAGTGGCTTTGTTCTGCAGGAAGGCAAATGTAGGTGATTTGTCCCCCTCACAATTTACAGTACAATTGGCCTGATGCTGCAGCATTAAGAAACTTAATGTTTTTAAGTAAAAGTTAATTGATTGAAATTAGGCAGACAGCAGCAGCTGCAGAACGGCAAACAAAGAAGTAGGTATTTAACGGATGAAGCTCAGGTTAAACTGGGAATGGATGTGGAAACCACTTCATTTGGAATTACGGGAGTTGTACGTGTGTGTGTGTGTGCGCGTGTGTGCGTACGTGCACGTGTGTCTGTAGGGAGGTGGGATTCCAGATTTCTCAACTCTCAGGATCTAGGGTACATCTGGTACTACTGCCCAAGCGTGGAGGTACCCCCTCTGTCCTATTCTTCAACCCAGGGCTGTGTAGAAAAGATTTCTTGACAGATTTTTTATTATAAAAATTCTTTCTTAAACATCTTTCCCACCAAAGCAGCGAGATTAGGAAGAGGGACCAACAAGAAAGGGGGCCAGGACCCATATCATCACTGACAGCATTGAATGCCAGAACAACTTCTCCCCCACCCTGCCCATCTTGGAAGTTGGAATTTTGACTAAATCTCTCTGATCACTCTATGTTGGTGACATCACCCCAGAGCCAAGTCAGGCATTAGCAAAATAGGATGCATGGGGGCTTTGGCTACAGAATGCACCATTTTCACGGTGATGAGTGGGAAATTAATGGATATGCAAGAAGTGATGCACAGTCTGGGCCTGGAGGTCCTGGAGAACTCAGCCTGGTCCCATCCTCTGCAGAAGAAATAGACTCATTAGAGTTGGTAGATAATAATGGCCAATACTGATCGAGTGTTTCAGTATGCTTTAATACATTCCCTCCTTTTGTCCTTACATATAAAAAGAAATCACAAAAGGTATTTACTTAGTGAATCCCTTTTCAAATATTTTCCTTCAATCAAACCAAGGCCAGTTTCACACAGATTGAATTAATCACATGTAGGTTCCTTATAAACTCAAGCTTTCACTATCTGTTTTCCTGGATCTTCCTTCTGCTTTCCAGCCAATTCCTCCGTTTCTCCAACAAGTATTATATTCCAGCCACACACTGGCTTTTTTTCTGTTCTTAACATGTCAAGCCTTTGAGCCTGCTTTTGAATGGATCATCCTTCTTTCCAGACTTACAAGTGCTTGGTTTTATCTGATCATTCTAATTTCAGACCAAATTTCACCTCCTTATAGAGCCTTCCCCCTTAACTAAATCCCCCTTCACTCTCCCCTCATGATTGCCTCACTGTATAAAGAATAATTATCTTCTTAGCACTGGCCACTATCCAAAATTTTCATGTTGCTATTGATTCTATGCCTATTATTATTCTAAATCAAGAGTCTATACACTGTGACCCATGGCCTATTTTTGGTATGTTCCAGGAGGTAAGAATGTTTTGTACATTTTTAAATGGTCAGGAAAAATGTAAAAGTAATATTTCCTGATGTGAAAATTTTATGTAATTCAAATATCAGTGTTCAAAATTGACGTTTTTAAAATTGAGATATAATTGACACATAACATGTTAGTTTCAGGTATACAGCATAAAGATTCGATATTTGCATGCACTATGAAATGATCACCATGATGTCTAGTTAACACCCTCCAAATTAAAGCTTGATGGACACACAGCCATTCCCAGTTATATTTGCACTGTCTGTGGCCGTTGTCACACGACACCAGCAGGGTTGAATGATTGCGGCAGAAACTGTATGGACCACAAAGCCTAACATATTTACTATCTGACCCTTCATAGAACACGGTTGCTCACCCCAGGTCCAGAATGAGAGATACACAGAAAGCAGAGGCCCTATCTGCTTTGCTCTCCACTCTAGCCAAAGTCCTTGCTCCATAGTATTTGTTGAATGAATTTGCTTTGTCCTGGCTGACTCTTAACTTGTCCTTCAAGACTCAGCTGAGCCCTGACTTCCAGAAGCCCTCCCCGACCCAACCCCCAAGGCTGGCAGAGTCTTTCTCCTGTGCTCCCCGGCATCTTGGGTTGTCACGGACAGAGCACTTGGTAATAACAAGAGCTGACATTTATTGAGCCTTTGCCATGGGCTGGGGTACTGGCTTTGCTTGCATTTTCATCATCCTCACACGCCCCACTGAAGTTGTTATTATCATGAGGCTCATTTTACAATGAGGGAGCTGAGGCACAGAGGTCGCACAGCTTTTAGGTGGCGAAGAGAAGCCTGAGCTTGGGCAGTCTGACTCCAGAGCCCTCGCATAACCAGCACTTGGAATTTGGTTCCTTTGCCTGTCTCCCCCCTTGGAAGTGATCTCCGTGAGTGTGGGGCCGTGGCTTTTTCATTTCTGTGTCCCAACACCTGACTGAAGAGGGGCTCAAAAATAATGGTTGAGTGAATCCATTCCTGTTCTGCCATTCTTCCTCTTCCATCCACGTACATGTCATTCATTTAAACACTTCTTCCCTTTGAAGATAGTTGAGCCAATGCCAACATCCTCACTGGACACGCAGGGGAACCGAGCTCAGAGGAGTTAGGGAAATGCCTAAGACTTCCAGAGTACCACTGGAAGTTTCACTGGACCCAGCTTTTTGAACTGTAGATGAAGAAACCCTCTTATTGACAGGCAGAGTAAGGGCACCCCCTTGGTTCTTTCTTCTGAGGTTCCTTGTTATCAAAAATTAAAACAAAACCACCACCCCTCTCCCCCAGGCAGTTTGCCTGTGCTGCGCTTGCCTGTGATTTTGCCTGGCAGGTACTACCCGGGCACACGTTGCAGCCAAATGCCAGGCTGCCCCCTCCTGCCTGCCCCGTTCCACCCCTTCCCTCCCTCTTTCGGCACTGGCTTCCGGAGCAGCCAGCCATGCTCTAAAGCACAAACAGGGTAGGAAATGAAAACCCCGGGAAGAGCAGATGACGCGAGCAGGAGGTGGAGGTACCCCCGCTCAGTGAGGTCTGCTCTGCTCCCCAGGCTGGCAAGGAAAACTTAAAACATTGTTTACTCAACCATGTGAGAGTTAAAAACCAATATCTGCCGGCCATCTGTTCAGCCGAGTGACCCCTCAAAACTTCATCCCCCACCCCGTGATGTCAGCCTCATGGCTTCTTATCCACCTTAAGGCTTCCTGGCTTTCTCCCCTCCCGTGGGGGCTGGGCTGGGAAGGGGAGGGAGGGGCCCATGGTGGGCAGGGACCGCGCCTCGGAGACCTCACAGAGGTTACTATGTGAGCCTGCACTGGGCATTCGGGCTGCTTTTGCCATATTCCTTGCTTTCCTATTCAGTGAGGGCGAATGGGAGCCCCAGATCCTACCTCATCCTCTTCCAGAAGCCCTGGTTCTGACGCTAATGTCGGAACGTTGGGCAAGTCCTTTCCTAGCTCTGGGTCTTGGTTTCTCTCATGAGTACACAAGGGCATGGACCAGCTGCTCTCCCAAGTCCATTTGAGCCATAACATCTCCCCAGCCCGCGGGGCTGCATACCTCAGATCTGACTCGGGACCCTCGCACCAGACACTGCCAAGCTCTCTTCCTCCAGGGAGGCTCTGTCCCCCTGCTGACGTACCCAGTTACCCATATCCGCCAAGGAAGGCTCCCCACCATGATGCCTTCCTGTTACCTGGCAACCATCATCACCACACGGGGCTGTGTGAGCCTGCTCGCGCCTGTCTTCCAACATGTATGCTCACAAACACACAGGCGCTGGTGAGTGAAGAGAACGTGAGGCACAAAGGAGAGCGGTGTCTACTGAGCAGAAATCAGGATGCACAGGACAAGGGTCACAGTGCAAAGAGTACTGGGTTGAAATAAGAAGAGTTGAGTTCCAGCCCCCTAGGCTGATACCAGATTGCTGTGTGCCCTTGGAGAAATTCTTCCCCACCCTGGGTGCAATTTCCCCATTTGTACCACAAGGGCTGTGTGATTCCCTACCAGCTCCCCAACTAAAGTTCTTTTGTACCATAAAAGATGTGGGGCCTGGCATTTTGGAAACGGCGTGGAATGGAGCATGCTTCCGTAGGTGCAATTCTTTCTTGTTTCTCTGCGAGGGAGGGGTTAAGGCAGCGGCCGAGGCCAATCAGATAGCAGCCGTGGGGGGTCGTGGGCCTCCAACTAATATGTGCTAGAGACAGCTCGGCTCCTGAGAGTCAACTGTGTGAATCTCTTCCCAACGCTCTGTTCTGCGTTAGAAGCTTGAAATTGGCCATGGTGGGAGTTTTTACTCCATGGAAACTGGCAAACTCTACAAATCAGGAGTTTCATTTTTCTTTTTTTTTTTGAGAGCAATTGTTACCCGTTCATCGGCACACCTACTGCCTCCAGCCCCTTTTGATGGCACAGTGAGATTCTCACCAAGGGCAGAGCTCCCTTCTGAGTTTCCTCCAATGGCATGCACACCCACGCATCCTGCGGAGGGGGTCCTCTGCCCACTTCCCCGCCAGGTGGGCTTCCAGGGACGCATAGGTAGATTGAGGACAGAGAAGGGGAAGGGGCTCTTGCTTTTAGGGACGCCTGTTTGTGCCAGCTGGGAGCAAATTGCACAAAGACTAGAGCATTTATGTACTATTAGGGAAGACACGTTAATACTAGGGTGTTAAAATATGGAAATAGCATAAACATGTACCACATCCTAATTACTGTTTTGCATTATCAAGTCATTTACTCTTTATGACATTTTATGACTGTTCAGCTGTGTCAGCAAACACTTAGTGGGAGCTCCTACTACGGATGATGAAAACATTTCCCAGTCTCCTGTTAGGGAGGCAGAGGGGGCCGAGGCAAAACAAAGCCTCCCTGATCCAGGTCCCCTGGCTGCGGAGGAAGCCGCCCATTGTTGGAGGCTCTCTTTGTGTGAGGCAGCTTGTGTTCCTGCTTCCTGGCATTTTCCTGTCGTTCTCTTATCCCACCTCTTGTGGAGGCAGATTTATATGCAGGCTAATGAGAGCTGACATTTCTTATGCTGTTTGCTACATTTCCTGCTTTGATTTAATGCAGTTCAGGTGTCAACCAATCGTAAAGCCAGTTTCCTGAGCTCTTCTTTAAAGCAAAGAAACAATCAGGATGGGGGAAGCTGCCTGCTCTGTGAACCTTGGTGACTTTTGGGTTACCCAGCCTGAGTCCCAGCACGGAATTCCACCTGCTCTTTGGGGTTTCTGCCCAGCTCCAAAGGAAGGAAGTTTATTCTTGGAGAGGAAGGGTTTGATTTTAATGGCAACTTGGTTGTCTTTAAGAATTAGGTAAAACCAGGGATTCTCACACAGAAGTCATACAAACCAGTTCCTATTCATGGATGTATTTTGTTGGCCCTTGAAGTGTTAAAAAAAAAATGATCTTACTTGCCAGTTTAAAAAATTGGGACATTTTCTGTAAAAGCTGAGATTTCTGCCTTCTCTGAAAAAATCCAAAAACATGGCAATTCTTGGCTGATACTTCTAGGTGGAAATCACCGGATGGAGGGGTGTAATTGTGGGTATAGTGGAATGAGTAGGCATATGGTTTCTGGCCTCAGATAGCCTGGGATCAAATCCAGTTAAGCTACATATCTTAATTGCTGTGTGACTTTGGGCAATTTACTTAACTACTCTGTGTTTCAGTCTCTTAATCTATAGAAAAGGTGGATGGTCTCCACGTCATAAAATTATAAGCACTTAGAATAGTGCCTTGTTACTCACCAAGTGCTACATAAGCTATATATATTTATTATGACTAAAGGCTACCTCCTTTAGGTGGGGTATGTGCTTCTCTGTTAAACTCTGGAACTCTCCTGGGTTAAGACATAGGACATGACCCAGGGTCTGATGAAGCTGTCGGTGGTGACACTTCATCAGACCCTGGGGGGTGCTGTGAAATACTTGTACACAACCAGAGCAGGGGGGAGGAGGGGAAGGAGCATTCTAACAGTGATCCTTGCATTTTTACCATCAGCTATTTACATCCGTCAAGGTCCACCGTATTCTCCAAATGACAGATTCACAGAGTGAATAATTCTGCACTGGAGATTATTAAAGATCATGTGTTGCTAGCAGGACGAAGGGAACAGAGAGGTGAGTGGAAACAATTTCCATTAAAATGGAGTTGGGAGACAAAAGACACATGGAGAATTATTTTGAGCCGAAGGCAGGTGACACGGGATTCAAAATTTAATGAGCCTTAAATGCCATTGGATGAATATAACTGGAGACGTACAGTTACATCAGAAAGGGCCCACACAGTTGCATGCTTTCCCATAATACTCAATTTTTTAAAGGCTCCTTAGAACTAACAAGCTAAAACTCAGTCAAATGAGGGAGTCATAACCATTTGCAGCTAAATGATCTTTCAGCTGCACAGGGAGGGAGAGCACCAGCCTATATGGCTGCTGGCATGTCACCCTATGTTCGGGGACACAGGCCTCCACACTTACTTGAATGTCCACACCTGACAGACTGACTTTTTGCAGAAGTGCCTCCCTCTTTGACTCCTGCCTCCTCTACCCTGTGCCCTCATCCGGACGCCACCTTCAGCTTCTCAGCCGGGTGGCTTCTGTCCCTTGTCTGTGACAGTTGTGTTCCCTGCAGGGGGCTGCTGAGTGGCTGGGCTCAGGTAAAGGGCTCACATTTGTCTAATGCATAAACAGGGGGAACCAAATTCATTTCACAGTGAGTTTGCTAGTCTCCAACGAGGCCAGGGAGTTTGAAAAAAAAAGAAGCCCCATCCTACCTCTGAAATGCTTACTGACTTGGAAGCAAAAGCCCCCATAACAGCATGAATTCCTGAGGGCTTCTCCGGCCTCCCTTGCAAGTTCCCTGGCAGCTTTGCACATGTGAGGTAGCCTTGTTACACAGGCGAGAGAGGCCAGGTTTTCCTGGGTCAATTACAGAGAAGGAGTAATGGAGACATTGGTGCGGACTAGAAACCTCTCTTGCCCCTCCATGCCTGCTGACTCACAGGTCTCCTCTCCACACTTCCCCACTGTACCATCTCCATGATCAATGCTGCACACACTTGACTGTGACCATCCTAGTCCCCAAAGCTTAGGCCATTCTCATGCCACCATCCTGATTTTTGCCATATCCCTGTGTCAGTATTTGCTTAGTACATTCAGTCACCTATGTTAGCCTCAGCACAAGCAATAATATCTGTGAAATCACAAGTTTGATATCCTGGCTTTATTTTTTCCCACTACATATTAAAATACACACACAATTATCAACATAGAAAATGTTTCTCTGTACGCTGCCTAACATCATCCTGTAACTACCAGCAATGAAGGTGAGATACTTCAGGGACATTGTTCTAGAGGCCATGAAAAGAACTTGTTGCTGCAGAAACACTTGGAGAGGTTATGGCACAAAATCTGTGACTGAGCATGAGCTAGAGCATAAAAGAAGCAACCCCTCTAGATGTGGTTTGGGGATGCATTTTTCTCCCCCAAAAGACTCGACCAATCTTTCAAGTTAAAGATACCAAGCATTTTGGGCTCAGAAATCCAGGCTGGAAACTGAGGTAGGAGAAGAGTAGGGAAAGGTAGGCTGGGAGATGGAGGGCTAGTTTTCGTTTGGGAGGGAGAGAGGGTGTTTTTCTAAGTAACTTCCCAGAACTGGCAAAAATAAATTTAAAAAATAAAAAAGGAAAAGTCATGCTGCACTTCAGAGCCATTCTCCCTTGGCCACCTTGCCATTGGAAGAAACATCGGAGGATCTGAATTAGTTTGCTACGGCTGCCATAATAAAGTACCAAGGACCAGGTGGCTTAAGCAACAGAAATTCACTTTCGCATGGTTCTGGATGCTGGAAATCTGAGATCAAGGTGGCAGCAGGTTGGCTTCCTCTGAAGCCTGTCCCTTGGCTTGCGGCTAGTCCCTTCCCATGCCTCCACACGCTCTTCCCTCTGGGTATATCTGTGTCCAGGTTTCCTCTTCTTATAAGGACACCAGTAATATTGGATTAAGGCCTAACCCAATGATCTCATTTAACCTCAATTACCTTTTTTTCCTCAAAAAACTCACATTCTGAGGTACTGGGTTTAGAACTTCAACATATGATTTTGGGGGATACAATTCAGTCCATAACAAGGTCTTTGGAATCAAGCGAATAAAATGATGAAATGATGAAATGATGCCCTGGCGCCTCATTTGGCTGCCTCAAGCAATGGGATTGCTGTGTGGCCACCTGAGCCCACGTTGGGCAGGAATTCCTTGACATCCAGGAAAGGCTGTGGTCAGCCCTATAGTTCCACAAGCTTCAGGGACCCAGTGTCCCAGGCTCCTCCTCCACAACAGGAGCTGTGGCCCACTTCCCTTACTTTCACCACCAGTATGCCTCTGAGCTCTGCTTCCCTTTGTGGGTCCTCTTGTCTTTCTACTCATTAGCAGCCAGCTGGGCCATTCCCTAATTCCTGATTTACATTCCAAACTGGAGAGTCTGGTCTAGCTGATGACTCGGCCCCAGTTTTATCTCAAGCCTAGCCACTGCATACTTCCCTGGTGCCCCAGTGGAATGGTCAGCGTTCCATCCCAGATGCAGGCATGGTCGTAGGCCTGTTTCCTCTTCAAAGGGACAGTGACTGCCTGACACCACTACTGATTGAGAAGAAAACTATCTGGAAGTGTTAATCCAGGTGTCCCTCTGACATTTCCTATTTTCTCATAGCTCTCTCTACTGGGGCAGGAGACACGGGCCATCAAACAGAGGGATGTCATGCCAGAATCAGCAAGCTAAGGAATAAGATTCTAACCAAGGCTCAAGCATAAAATAGATTTAGAAGAATATTTGGTAGTTTCAGGCAGGTTTTGCTGCCCCAGAGGATACACAAATTCTAGTCTGGGAGAGAGAGAGAAGAATCAGATGGGAATAAAGAGGGATAGAAGTTGGCGTCTTCCTGAGAAAAGATCTCCCACCCCAGGAGGTCTGAGACCAGAGGGCACTCAGTTCCTGTCTCGGGCCTCACTCAGAGCTTTCCAGTCCCCAGCATGGAGAAGGAGCAGTAGGACTGAAGGCCACAAGCATGTCTAGGCAGACAGGGCAGGAGGCAGCCTCCTAGCATTTCTTGGGGTTCCAGAGTGAGGCTGGAGAACAGCCATCCCATCCCATCCCCTGTGTCTCCACCCTGCATTTGAGAGGGGCATACGAGTAGCTGACAGAGGGAGCCAGTCTGGGAGGCACCCTAAGGCTGGGAGTGAAGGATGACACAGGCACAACCAGTGTGTTCTGACAACTGAGAATCAATCAACACAATGCACTTCTTTAGAGGACACAAGTGTGAATAAATGACAACCAGGGGCCGGATACCCCACCCCAATCTCTTGGCACGCGCCACTGCCCCTGGAAGTTAGCAACAACCCTGGGGAAAAGGAAAGTCTCAAATGGACTGAGAATAACTTCTCACTGTCTAGTTGGGCTTAAAATGGTGATTAAGTTCAGTGTGTCAGTTTCGAATTGCTGCTGTAACAAATACCCCAAACTTAGAGGCTTGAAGTGACACCAATACACTATTTTACAGAGCTGCAGATTAGAAGTCTGACCTGGTTTCTCACTGGGCTAAAATCAAGATGTCTGCAGGGCTGCATGCCTTCTGGTCACTCTGGGGACAGGCTGTTCCCTTGTTTTGTTTTGTTTTTCAGCTTCTGCAGGCCTCCCACAGTCCTGCACTTAAGGTCTCTCCCCCCATCTTCAAAGTCAGCAGTGGTGGGTCAAGTCCTTCTCCCACTGTGTCACCACGTCTCTCTGCCTGTTTCTTCCACTTCTAAGGAGTCTTATGATTACACTGGGACTACCTGCATAATCCAGAATAATTCTGATGTCAGTTAATTAGCAACCTTAATTCCATGTGCAACTTTAAGTCCCCTTTGCCCTTTAGTCAGAGATTCTGGGGATGAGGACATGGATAGCTTGTGGGGCCATTACTCATCTTGCCACATTCAGTGAATAGATAAGTAAATATATATTTCTTGCCCACCTGAGATAGTAACCTGAGATTGTGGTCATGATACTGACGTGTCTGTTATAAGAAGACACTCTGTTTTTGATGTTCAAGATGGGGATTGTCATGAAGTTTCATCCCTGCATGATCTCGTGCTCTAAGGAACACGGTCAGGCCAACAACTTGGCCCAAACTTGGGGAATGAGACCCTGAGCTCAGGAGTCATGAAATCATAGAATCTCAGAGCTGTAAAAACCTAGGGTTGGAAGGGACCAGGAAAGGCATCTGGTTCAATATCTCTCACGCAGCACAGGAATCTGCTCCATATTTTGCATGCCCATCTTCACCTCCACCATCTGATCCAAGAGTCCAGCATTCCCCTCCTCCACCAGCCACCCAAGTCCACTACCTGCTTTCACTCGTGCCCCTATGGTCATTTCACCACACTGGCCAGAGAGATCTTCCAAAGAGGCAAATCAGACTGCATCACTCCCCTGCTCAAAACCTTTCAAGGTCTCCCCTTTCCTCTTAGGATACCATCTGGACTTGACTCAATACCACGGCCCATAAGGCCCTCTGATGTGACATCAACTATCTCTCTGACCTCATCTTCCACCTGTCTCCCCCTTACTTGTGTTCTAGCAAATTTGGTCTTTCTATGTTCTTGCTTAGTCCATGTCAAGCTTGTTGCCACTCCTAGACTTGGGACATAGTGTTCTTTTAATTGGAAATGCTATTGCTAGATCTTTCTGTGGTTCCTTTTCTCACCTCATTCAGGCCTCTTTCTTAGACAGGCCCTCCCCAGGCACCCTCTGCCCCTCTTTGGTGTCCTTGATCACATGTACCACCAGCTGTCAACATATAACATGTGTTTTCTTCTTTGCTTTCTGTCTCCTCTCAAGAATATAAGCTTCATGACAGCCAGGACCTTGACAGCCTTATTTATCGCTGTGTCCACTGCATCTAGCACATTGCCTGGCACATAAAAGATTCTCAATAAATATCTGATGAATGAACGAATGACTGAATGTCCAGCAGGCCCTGGGTACCATTCTGAGAAGCTATGGTGACCAGGGATTGCTACACCATTCTATTAATAAATTAGACATCCAATTCATTCAAAATTAGAAAACCACAAGACTCATTTATATTAACAGAGAAAAGTGTGCAAATTCAGTCCACAGGGAGGACTTCCAAGAATAGGTACTGGGCAGTACTTGGCCTCCCTGAGATTGGGGAAGACTAATCACATGTCAAGATTATGGTAGGTAACCAGAGGGAAGCAAAAATGAACACGACAAGATGCCTTCCCTCAAGGGAATTATAGACTGGAAGGGCAAGATAGACACTTACACACATTTTTCTGTCTTTCTGACACAAGCAGAATGACATAAAACATAAAATAGGGCTAAACCTTGGAAGGAGCAAATGAACTTTGATATTTTTGCTGCCTCTGAAATGGTGATCTGTGTCCTCTGTCAGCTGATTTCAACTGGAGGGTGTTAATTATATTGCTTAATTACACTAGAGCACACCAGGTTAACATTAATTCCCCCCTGGGTTCCTGATATTTGCTTTACGTTATTGCCAAGCACTGGAGAGGAGCAACAAACACAAGCAGGCTCTTACTATTTGGAATTCTCAGCCCTGCTGTGAGTTATTTGCCTTTCCATTTGGAGCTCGAGGATGCAAACCCTTCATCTGTTCCCACGACCCATGAGCGGAGCTCCAAAAACAAGGAGGGCTGCGATATTGTGAGGCATCCAGAGAACATTTTAAACTTTGCAAAACACCAGAAGCTTTCTCATCTGACCTTCTTAACCATCACATGAAGAGATCATGGCTCCTCTGTTTTACAAATGAGAAAACTGAGACACAAATTGGAGAAGTGATTTATTCACCTATAATAGTTAGACAATCAAAGATGAGACTAGAACACACATCTGCAAACTCTAAGTGTTTGCAACTAAACATGAACTTTTTACCAGGATATTTACATCTGTGTCAAGTCACATGACAGCACACTGCATAACTTATCCTTAACAAGTATTATTTCTTCCTACTGACAGCTTCAGGTGGGCAAGTGTTTAATTAACATTTCCAATTAAAACTATAATGTGTAAAAATCAAATATTTTCCAGAAATTGCATTCCTCCATATCTGTAAATGATGCCAATTTGCACATGGTAGGTAAATTATTTTAATTTTCCTAGTGAGAGTTTCTGATAAAATTTTATAAAATGGAGCCAGTGGGAATGAATTGAAAGTTCTTGGTCAGCTCTCCACTGAAACTCAGATCAGCAAGCAGGGGCCGCTTGAAAGGACTGCTTTTTGGAGCTGGGAAGGCAAGCACATTCTCTGGGGAAACATACACCTTCTTTATAAGAAACTCACTTGGAGGACACAGGTGATTTGATGGTATGGAATGTAAGAGAAGACTTCACTGCCACATGGCAAAGAGAAAAAAAGTCTATACAGAGATAACTGCAAAGTGGAGGGTATTTTAACTGAAAATTGCTCTTTTTCCCCCCCTGTTTCTCCACAACCCAAAGGAGGATTAGCAAGCAAGTTATGACACTCATTTATGAACACACAGGGTGAATTGCTTTTGCCTACAATGAAATTTCCCAAACCTTAATCATTGCACAATTTTTGCCATATCCGAGAGCTACTTGTCCTATTGTTCATCTATTATCTTTACTTTTAATTGATTCATTCTACTTAAATAAATTTATGTACAAAGGAAACCTCACATCATATCACAAGCAGAAAATCAGGGTAAATAATATGTATATATGTAATATAAATAACTACTAAGAAATGTTTGTGTGCCTCCAATTACTGTCTCATCTACTGTTGGTGGCCTGTGTACCATGCTTTGGAATGCACTGGGCTCCACTGTCAGAACATCTTCACAAAGAATTAATAGAATTTTGAAAATTTATGGTAACAACTTGGTAATGGTAGTCTGAAATTTTTAATTGAGTTGGTAAACAATCCAGAGCTGTAAAAGAGTTGTGATAAAAGAGGTTGCCTTAAAAAACAAAGCAGACTCTCAACAAAAGCAAAACAAATGATGTGACACACCCCATCTTCCCTTCAATTGCCTGGCTACAAAGACAGACATGTATTAAGCCACCCACCCCCCGTCCCTGGGTGCGCAGATGTACTGGGGTCTCACAAAGTCCCAAGACATCACAGACCTTTAAATCCCAAGCCCTGGAGGATTCCTCTGGAGGAGTCCACCAGCCCAGCCCTCGGGATCCCTCCAAGCTTGTTTTCTGTTGCTGCTCCTGAAAGCAGGATGCGTGACTCTCTTCCTGACGTTGGACGGGAGTGCCTGCCTTTCCTCCCCTGCTTTCCTCAAAGACATTTCTCCCACCTGGTTCTTTCACATTAGAGCCTGGTGGTCTTATCAAACACGAAACCGGAAACATCAGCAACCAAACTTCTAAAAAATGTGTGTGTGAAGGGGTGTATTCCTTTTTCTATCAAGGCAAACTGGGTATAATCAGCCTGGAGCGGGAAGAAAAACAAAGGAACTACCTTGCCATAGTAAAACAAGCTGCGTATTCCTGTACTATTAATATAAACACAATTTGGTTTTTATGGAGACATACTATGTGCCAGGCATATCACCTAATTCATCTACACACCAGCTAGGAAATGGGCCCTGCTGTCAGCCCTGCTTTACCACGGATGAGTCCGTGGGAGCTCAGAGAAGCTGACCAAGGAGCCCGGGATTACCTAGTCAGTCAGTAAGGGCCAGAATCAGAGTTTGGGCTGAGCCTGTCTGCCTCACTGCTGTTTTGTTTGAGTGCCTTGAGGTTCTCAGGGAAACTTGTGTATCAGAAGTACTGCAAATGACTATACAAATATCAGACTCATTACCGTTTTCCCAAGAACAACTCTAATTATTCTTATTTGCAGATAAGGAAAATGAAGGAGGTGATGTGAGAAACTCTGTTCTCCTGATAAATCAGTGAGCACCAGCGTTAAAAAGTGAGTCTCTCTGTCCAGTGTTGCCCAATGTGGTTTCTGATGGCCAAGCTAAAGGAATAGACATTGGCAATGCCTAACTGACTTCTAATGGTAAAGGGATATGTGGCAAAAAAATAATATTGGTAACACCAGTGATGGCAAAATAAAAAAAAGCATTTCATACCTTACAGGAGGGAAAGCATGTTGAGACATTTCTGGAGGACGGTGTTGTAGAATAATCCATTACCATTTAAGAGCATGCAATGCGTGACCCAGCAATGCCCTCCCAGGTAGCTCTCTTAGGGAGATCATATCCCAGGTACCCAAAGAAGTACAACCAAGGATGTTTGTAAAGCAAAAATTCAGAAATGACCAACATTTTGTCCAACAAGAGGATGGTTGAACTTATGTAGCACATTCATACTGTGGAGTTCTGAGCAGTGGTTGTAAGACTAGAGCTCTCTGAGGATGCTGGGAGTTTTCCCATATGCGTGATTAAGAGGATGGGAACAACTCCCAGAATAACAGGCATATTATGGTCCATGTATTATTTATGCTTTTTAAAGGTGCAAACAATCCTATATTTTTCTGAGTGTGAAGGTACTTCTGTAAAGCAATAGAAAATGATCTGGAAAGAAATGAAGCAAACTGATATAATAAGATTAAACTGATCAACTGGCAAATGGAAATGGGAGGGAATTTTTTTGTTTATTTGTACTGTTTGATTTTTTTTACATTGAGAATATTCATGTTACTTATATACCTAAAAAACAAAAATTAATAATGTTCACCTAGATAATTTTTAAAATACAGATATTTAGGTAAGCCATAAGGAAGAAATATATAACCAAGAGATATTCATCATAAACATTTTAGCATGATTTCTTTTTATATTTTTCTTGCTTATACAGACCACTCATGCTTGTTTTTTTACAGAATTGGAAACTGATAAATCTATAATGTTATTGAATGAGGTATTCCCTATGTCACTAAGAGTTTTCTTTTAAATTTAGTTAATAGTTTTAGGTGACAGATTTTACTTTTTATACATTTACTATTTAAAATTTTTTATTGGACTAAAATTCACAGACCACAAAGTTTACCAATTTAGCCATTTTGAAGTGCACAGTTCAGTTGCTTTTAGTGTCATCTGCAACCATTGCTACCACCAGTCTTTCTCAACTTCTTTCAAAAAATAGAAGAGAAAGAAATACTGCCTAACTCATTCTGAGATGAACATTACCCTGATGCCAAAGCCAGATAAAGATATCACAAGAAAACCACAGACCAATATCCCTTATGAATACAGATGCAAAACTCTTCAAGAAAATAAAAGCAAGCTGAATCCAGCAGCATATAAAGAGGATCATTCACTATAACCGAGTTAGATTTATCCCAGGAGTACAAAAGTGGTTTAACATAAGAAAATCAATCAATATAGTACACTGCATTAATAGAATGGAAGGGAAAAAACCCCACATGAACATCTCAATTGATGCAGAAAAGGCATTTGACAAAATCCAACACTCCACAACAAAACACTCAACAAACTGGGAAATGAAGGCAACTTCCTCTATCTCATTAAGGTTCTCTATGAAAAATCCACAGCTAGTATCATACTTAGTGGAGAAATAACTATAAACTTCCCTGTGGCACTGCTTTTGTTGCAGCCCGTAAGTTCTGGTATATGTTGTATTTTCATTTTTGTTCATCCCAAAGTATTTTCTAATTTCCCCTGTGACTTCTTGTGACTTTGATCCACTGGGAACGTGTTGTTTAATTTCTACATATTTTTTATTTTCTAGTTTACCTTCTCTTTTAATTTTCAGCTTAATTCCATTGCCAGAGAAGACATTTTGTATGATATTAATCCTTTAAAATCTACTGAGACTTGTTTTGTAGTCTATCCTGGAGAATGTTCCATATCCACGTAAGAATGTGTATTCTGCAACTTTTGGGTATAGGTTATATAGATGTCTATTCTACTTAGTGCAAAGTGTAATTCAAGTCTCTCATTTTCCTGCTGATTTTCGATCTACTTGTTCTATCCACTGTTGAGAGAGGAGTATTGACATCTCTGACTACTACAGTTGTACTGCCTACTTCTCCCTTCAATAATGTCCTCTTTTCCTTCAGGTATTTTGGGACCCTTGAATAACATGGATTTGAAATGCACAGGTCCACTTATTCATGTCTTTTTTTCAATAAATACGTTTAAAACTCTTTTTGGAGATTTGCCACAATTTGAAAAAAAAATTCTTTTCTTTAGCTTGCTTTATTTATTATAAGAATGCAGTATATAATTCACATGACATAAAGAATATGTGTTGATCAATTGTTTGTGTTACCAGTAGGCTTCTAGTCAACAGTTGGCTATTAGTGGTTAAGTTTTGAAGGAGTCAAAAGTTACATGTGGATTTTCAGTCGCATGGGGGTCAGACACCCTAAGCTCTGCGTTGTTCAAGTGTCGACTGTAATTGGTATGTCTTCTTGGTGAGTTGGCCTTTTCGTCTTAATTAATGTCTTTCTTTTTCTCTTACAGCACTTTTTTGTCCTAAGGTCTATTTTGTCTGATATTGGTATAGCCACTCAAGCTGTCTTTTGGTTTGTTTGTGAAATTTATTTTCTTCCACTCTTCTACTTTCAACTTGTTTTTGTCTTTGAATCTAAACTGAGTCTCTTGTAGACAGCTTATTGTTGGATGATTTTTTTTTTAATTCATTCTGGCAGTGTCTGTCTTTTGATTAGAATACTTTCCATGTCTGGCTTGCAATAGGGACAATTTCTATTGATTTTTTTGGTATGGGTTTTCTCATTTTCGTTTTTATTTTATTTTATTGCCAGCCTTGTAATTCTTGGTTTATAACTGGACATTTTGAATATTATAACATAGAAACTCTGGAAACAGATGGTCCTGCCTCCCATGGATTTGTTGCAGCTTGCTGAGGCAATTGTTTGTTGAGTGGCTCTTCTGAACTAATTTTTTAAGGTCTGTATTCTTTGTCATGTGTGTCCACTGTTTAGTTCCACTAGCTTAGTGGTCAGATAATGATTGGACCATGATTTTGTTAAACACCTTATTACAGGTTTCCCATTCACTGTGTGTGTGTTTGGGATAATGCAACAATAGGCAAGGAAGTTTACAGCCTATGCCTTAGCCTTCACTTCTTGTTTGTGCAGAATCAGTCACTCCGAGGTGAAAAGGTGGGGCCTTTTGATTCTTTCCTGAGCATGTACACATCCCTAGGAATGTACTTGGCCTTCTAGATTCCCAGGAATAGGTTGGAGCTTTTCAAAGCCTTTATTCCTCAAAGCATCTCAGTACCCAGTCTTTCCTCCCAAGCTTTATGATTAATCTGTTGTTTGTCCCAACTGTTATTCATTGTCTCAGCAGCAGCAACTAAAACATTTGCCTGTGTTTTTGACAAATTCTCCCACATGGGTGCTTTAGTACTCGGTAAACTAGGTGAATACTGAGTTAGTTGAGGGGATGGCAAACCTTTTAAATTCTTCTACCAGGGAAACACCAGACAAGTCCAAACTAATAATTACAACTCCTGAGATTTGTTCTGTAACTCTGTAGCTGGTATTGGGACTATGAACTGTTGTTTTCAAGACTACCACAGAGCTGGGGAGTAGGGAGTGGACCAGGATCAGGTAAAATGACAAAGCTCATCGTTCTCATGGATATTCAGCCACTTCCCTTGATGAAGCTTTCCCCTGGTTGCTGTAAGCTTTTATTTTTCAGTTCAGGTCAGAAGTTGATTCTGACCATTTTTGCCAGGTTTTTTTCATTGCTTTTATTGAGTGATGAACTTCTGGAATCCCTTATTCTATCATCTTTGCTGACACTCCAGTACAGAGGCTTTAAAACACTACATGTAATAGTTGCATAATAGTAACTATGAATTCCTTAACCACTATTATATTAATGGATACTTATAAATTGTTTTCATTGTATCACATACGATAGTGTAACACTTGTACATTCACTTTTGTTCACATCTCTGATTATTTCCTTAGGCTACACCCCTGAAGTGAACATGCAGATGAGAAGGATATGAACTTTCAAGGCTCACGATGTATGTTAGGAAAACAATTTCCAAGTGATTGCCCAGGCTCACCACAGCCTTGTCCCCAGTGAGGATTACCACTTAAATCATTGGTTAAGTAGAGAGGCAAAAACCAGTATCTCCCTGTTCTGTCCTACATGTCTCTGATTATCAGCAAGGCCAAAATATTTGTGGTGTTTATTTGGTGTTGCCATTTCTTCTGTGAATTTGTTGATATTCTTCGCTGTGAGATGTCTGCCTTTTTACTTATTTATGAGAGCTATTCACATAGTAAGAATATTAACCCTTAATAGCAATAATTGTAAATATTTGAAAATACAAAGCTCTAAAAGCACTTCTAATTTTGCATATTCAACAAGTTCTCTCTGGTATCTCTAGGTCACTATATTATTGTCCTATTACTATTATAATGGGTTACCACAAACTTGGTGGCTTAAATCAACACAGACTTATCCTCTTACAGTTATGAAGGTCCAAAGACCTAAAGCCAATATGTCGACTGCCTGATTCCTTCTGGAAGCTCTGAAGGAAGAATCTGTCTTCATGCCCTTTTTACCTTCTAATGCCCACCTGTACTCCTTGGTTTGTGGCCCCTTTTTCCATATTCAAAGAACACCACTGTTCCAGTCATCACATCTTCTTCTCTGATTCTGACTTCCCCTATATCCCTATTAAAATCATTCCTGTGATTGCAACAGGTCCACTCAGATAAGCCAGGATAATCTCCTCATCTCAAGATTCTTAACTTAATCCCATCTGCAAAATCTCCTTTGCCCTACGTATTAGTCAAAGTTCTCCAGAGAAACAGAATCAATAGGATGTGTAGATAGGTAGGTAGGTGGGTAGATAGATGGTAGTTAGATAAACAAAGAAATTGGCTCAGGAGATTTTGGGGGCTGGCAAGTCCAAACTCTGCAGGACAGGCTGTCAGACTACAGGCCCAAGGAAGAGCTGGTGTTTTGGTCCTGAGTCTGAAGACAGTCTAGAGGCAGAATTCTTTCTTCAGTCTTTCTCTGAAGGCCTGCAACTGATTGGATGAGGCCTACACACATTATGGAGGGTAATCTGCTTGATTTAATAATATTTAATAATTATGTCAGCACTGACAGAAGTGCTACTCACATCAAAAAATTACCATCTCTGTAACATCTAGACTGTTGTTTGACCAAACAACTGGGTACCACAGCCTAGCCAAGTTGACACATAAAATTAACTATCTCACAGAATATAAGGTAAAATTCACAGGTTCCAGAAATTAGGGTATGGACATATTTGAGGGATCATTATTCAGTCTATCACAGTTACCAGAGCTATTTTTTTGAGTAGAAAGAGATGTCCTCTTTTCAAACTAACTAGTTAAAACACTCCATAACTCTCCTATTCTCATCAGATTTTACAGTAACAGAAAGGAATTTTCCCATGATTCCTTTTACCTTCATTATGAACAGTTTTGAGGAGAATTTCATATCACATTATCCTCAGTAATAAAAAGGAAGATCTGCTTCTCTGATTAAAACCTTTTTTCCATAGTTTTGAAGAAGAAAATCTCTCTTCCTCTCTTTCTCTTGAGTTGCAATTCTTGGCAGGAAATATTTTATCATTTCAGGCTCCTAATTGGATAGGAACATGGCTTTCGTGGTGCTTTACTGTTGCAGACAGGAGACCATTAGATTTGGGGGATGGAAGGCACATTTAGGAAGGAATCTTTCCCCTTTGGGTCCCTCATGGTATTTAAAAATGACTGTGAAATGGGAGAAATAGGAGGATTCCCGGAGAATGGTTCCTAGTTGCTAGAACTTCAGTCCAGAACTGTCTGCAGCCTCCAAAGACAAAAGTAACCAAGAATCAAGTAAGAGTGCGCTTGAAAAAATATATTGCTTCTTTTAAAAACATAAAATAACATCCATTGCTATTATCTGAATGATTCATTCTGCTTCATACTCCTTGCTTACACAAATCTTTTGCTTCTTTTCAGAAAGAATTTTAATTACAATGGAAATTTTTATTCTTTTCAATACAGCATTTTCTTGAGTCTTGGGCTGTGGAGACTTGGTTAAATACCCACCTGGCTAAGGATTCAGTCTAGTCTTTCATCTCCCATTATGGGCTAAGGTGTCCTGATCTGGGGGTAATGTGGACAGTTCCCCATATGGGATCATGTGTGAAATAGCCATAATGACATTTTACAGATGAGAAAACCGATGCTTAGACACACTAGAGGGCTCACTTAAGTAAGGTCGGTTGGAATTCAGATCCGTATGACAGGAAAGCCAAGTTTAGTCTTGTTATGGGTTTGTGACCCCCACTACCAAAAAAATTTTATATGTTGAAGTCCTAAACCCCCGCACCTCAGAATGTGGAATTAGGTGGAGACAGAATCTTTACCTATGTTTTTAGATGCAATTAGTTAAGATAGTACAGAGTAGCATGGGTTCCTAATGCAGAATGATTGGCATCCTTATACAAAGGGAAAACTGGACATAGAGATGGATGTTCATAGAGGCAGAATTCATAAAGGGAAGATGATGTGAAGATACAGGAGACGACAGCCATCTACAAGTCCAGGAGAGGTCTGGAGCAGATTCATCTCATACCTCAGAAGGAACCTACTCTGCTGACATCCTGAGTCTGGATTTCCAGCTCCGGAATTGTGGGACAATACATTTCTATTGTTTAAGTCACCCAATCTGTGGTCCTTTATTATGGCAGCCCTAGAACGCTAATACAAGCTCCTGAACCATACATAGTGCTTTCAGTTCTTCAGAGCCGTATGGATAAGTGCTTTGCTGGTCCCTGGTCTCCAAGGGCAACTCACCATTAGTAGGGTTAAAGAGCTTTGTGACAAGCGCAGGAAATACGTGGCCTGGTTTCCACGGTGGTACCATTCCGATCTCTGCTGCACTGCTCCATTACTGCTTCCTCTTATTTCCATTCAATCCTGGGTGTTCACAGCCAAGGCCCAGAGAGGATAACCACTCCCAGAAAGTTGCACACCCAGCAAGTGGCAGAGTTCCACGGCTCTCTCCTCAGTGTCCTCTCATGTGGGTAGAGCAGATACTCTCTCAAAAGATGTAGAAAGCCCATAATACCTGCTATTCTCCCTGACCTGTGAAAACACTAAAATTCTACCCAGAGGAAGGGTTGCATCACGCACAGTTCTAGGAGGGAGACACATTAGGGTCTAGATCCTTGACATGGATCGTTGCAACTGATGAATGGCTTCAGCAGGTGGGAAAAACATTTGGGGGAAAATGGAACTCTATTGGGTAAGTTTTGACAGTCTGGAGAAAGAGAGAGGTGGAGCCATCAAGTTGGAGTATAGACCCTGAGCCTACAGAGGGTCATTGGTTGAAGGTGAGCAAACATGAACAGGGGAGCCAGAAAGCACCACACCACACTCACCTGCTTCCCATTTTGCCAGAGCAGGTCCTGGCATGGGGTTAATTGCCCACTTCCCTGACACTGCAGCCGGAAACCTTCCCAGACTGCACATCTGTCAGGGCTGGGCAGCACCCCTCTGGAAGAGAATTCCAAAGGAGGGCGGCGAGGTGGACAAGTGAACTCTCTTTCTCAGATCTCTGCTGCCACAGCAAACACCTGGGCTGCAGCTCCCTCTACCCCACCCCTTCCTGAGCCATCTGGCCCAGGACCATCTGCTGGGCCAGTGGGGTGTTTGAAATAGCTCTGCACCCCTTTGTTACTTTGGATGTTTAACTCTCCAGACTTGGCTCAGCTAATAGGCTCCAGAAGACCCAGGGCTTTCCCTTTGAGGTTGGAGGAGTTGGCTTGCATTTCCCAGAATGAAGAATTTAGGAAAAGAACAAGCTTGTTCAAGCTGTGCCTGCTCTGTTTTCTGCAATGAATTGGGTGTTTTCATAAGCATGTTATCTCACTTAACTCCCTGAATAGCCCAGCAGGGAAAATACCATATTCAACGGTCACCCATTTCGTGGAAGAGAAAAACAAGGCTCTGAAAGTCACAGTACATTAGCACTTAAAAGCCTGAAACTCAAACCGATGCTGAGGTCAGCTTGTCTGGCTCCTCTCCTGATGCCTAAGCCAAAGGCTGGAGGGAAATTCAGGCAGGAAAAAGGTGCCCTCCCATGCCTGCCACAATATCCCTCCCACTGCAGGTGTACTAAGTACAACCCCAGGTGTGGGGGCCTTCGAAGGAGGAACGCTCTGTCCTGAAGGCAGTTCCTTGCAGCAGGGGTGACACAAAGATACAAAGGTGATTATTGTGTTTACCCTGAGGGCTATCTGGAATTACAAAAATTATTTGTATCCAAATCACATACTTAAAAAAAATCTAAGGCATTAATACATATATTTTTAAAAATCAAGAGCATTAAAAAAATCAGGAGTCACCAGAACATAAGTGCTATCATTATGGCTTTGCTGCAACATGCACCAAGAAGTTGAAGGCTTTTCTTGTTTTCCCCAGCGATACTCTTGGAGCCACCCTGGGCCTTTGTCTCCACTGGTATCTAGTTGAGCTCACCAGCAGACACGTCAGGTGCCCATGAAGATAAGAAGCAGAGGCACAAGATTTTTCAGTTCATTGGGATGTCACCTTACTGTTTGATTCCAAGGAAGTGCTGGAAGAAAGGCGTGGGCACAGTGCAGGCAGCACCCGGAGACAGGAAGATAGCCGCAGTCACTGAGGACCTACTGAAGGGCTGGTGCTTCTTACACGCATCAACTCATGTCATTTCTTCAGGAACCCTGTGATGTTAGTGCCAACTGGTCCAATGTACAGCTTGAATCCTCACCTACAGGTCACCTGTCAATGTAGTCAGTGGTCAAAGCAGAACTTGAGTCCAGGCCATCTGACTCCAGAGCACATATGTTTGCTGTGCCACGGAAGCCAGGCTGGTGGCTGGGTGGCCTTTGCAGCCTTGAGTATGACTGACCAGTGCTCATGGAGAGACTCACTTTTTTCCTGCCCCCCGGAATGTGTTAAGCACCGCTCTAAAGGAGGGGAATGGGTTGGAGAGGCATTCATTTCCTCAGTCAGAAATGAGTTTGTCAGTTATTTTTAGTGCTTTTTGTCTCTGGCCTGGCTCCCTGCCTTGGGTGCTTTGTCCTAGACCAGGACTAAGAGGGTGGGGTGACTACTAGGATGAGGGGAGAACGCGAGAAGGGAGGGGTTGTTGACATAAAATTGGGTGGGCAGCATGGGGCTGAAATTCGAAAGGTATCACAGTGGCTAGTTTCAAGCCTGCTGGAGGGGGGGTCCCAGAAGGGCACTTGATTTGCCGTTGGTATAGAGAACAGATGTGGCAGATCTGATGGCTACAGTGCCAGGAGCAGCTGCCAGGTGACTTGGCTGAGTTACGGGCCCCTGCTGCCCCTTCCCCAGCCTGGCCCGGCCCTGCCAGGGAGCCCCTTTGGAAGGAGGATGCAAGCCCCCAGGGGCCTCAAGGTGAGGTGGAAATCAGGGTCTGCAGAAGGAGTTTGGTGGGCGTGGTGGGTGACCCCAACCCTGAGCTGGGTTGCGTGTAGGGCTCTGGGATTCGTGGTTCTGTCATTTCCTCTTAGAGGCAGGGCAGGGCTTGTCCTTCGTAGCCTTATCTACAAAATGACCGGAGAGACTCTGCCATCATTTCTGGCGCTTACTGTCCAGGACTCCCATGTGGATGTTGGAGATGTGGAGGGGAATGTGGAACTCCGGTGGCAGAGGCTGCAGGAAGAAGCAAGGACTGGAGCCAGCAGGGAGGACAGAGAAGCAGGTACTGTTGCCATCACTAATCCTCACAGAACTAGTGTTTCCTGAGCATTTCCTGTGGGCTAGGCACCGCACTGAGGGCAGAACACCTTTCACCTCATTTATTCTTTCTCTTGAATGGAAGGGCAGTTGATATACAATAGTACATTAGCTTCAGATGCACAGTGGTGATTTGACAATGACATGTATTATGAAATGCTCACAATGATTTAAGTGTAGTTACCATCTTTCATTATACAAAGATATTACGATATTTTTGACTATATATTTCCTATAGCTGTACTTTTCATCCCCATGACTTATTTATTCTATACCTGGAAGTTTGTACCTCTTTATCCCCTTCACCTACTTTGCCACACCCCCCTACCCTATGACAACCACAGGTTTGTTCTCTGTATGTATGAGTCTATTTCTGTTTTGTTTGCTTGTTCATTTATTTTTTTAGATTCCAAATATAAGTGAAATCTTGCAGTGTTTGTCTTTGTCTGATTTATTTCACTTGGCATAACACTTCCTAGTTCCATCTATGTTGTTGCGAATGGCAAAATGTCATTCTTTTTGTGGCTGAATAATATTCTATTGCATACTATATCTTTTTTAAGTGTCTATTTTATTGAAATATAGTTGATATACAATATTATATTGGTTTCAAGTACACAGCACAGTGATTCAACAGTTACACACTTATTAAATCCTCACCCCCTCTAGTGTAGTTACTGTCTGTAACACAGATCATGTTACAGAAGCACTGACTATATTCTCCATGCTGCACCTCCATCCTTGTGAACGACTTCTATTATGATGGAGATTTTTGTGCCTTTTTATCCCCCTCAGCCACCTCACCCACCCACCGCAGCCCACCCCTATGGTGACTAAGAATCACTTCTACTGCTGTTTTGTTCATTTTGTTTTGTTTTGTTTTTAGATTCCATATATAAATGAAATCATATGGCCTCTGTCTTTCTCTGTCTTGCTTATTTCACTGAGCTTAATACCCTCTAGGTCCATCCATGTTGTCAAAAATGGCAGGAATTCTTTCTTTTTTATGGATGAATAATATTCCACTGTGTATATGTACCACATCTTCTTTATCCATTCATCTATTGACGGGTGCTTTGATTGCTTCCATATCTTGACTATTGTAAACAATGTGGCAACAAACATAGGTGTGCATATATCTTTTCAAATCAGAGATTTTGTTTTCTTTGGGTAAATTCCCAGAAGTGGAATTTCTAGGTTGTATAGTATTTCTATTTTCAGTTTTTTCAGGAACCTCCATACTGCTTTCCACAGTGGTTTACATTCCCACCAACAGTGCTGGAGGTTTCCCTTTTCCCCACATCCTCGCCAACATTTGTTATTTGTATTTTTTTTATTTTGGTCTCATTAATATACAATTACATGAGCAACATTGTGGTTACTAGATTCCCCCCATGATCAAGTCCCCATCACATACCCCATTACAGTCATTGTCCATCAGTGTAGTAAGATGCTATAGAATCACTATTTGTCTTCTCTGTGTAATACTGCCTTCCTTGTGCCCCTCCCCCCCATGTTATGTGTGTGAATCATAATGCCCCTTATTCCTGTTCTCCATCCTTTCCAACCCACCTCCCTCAGTCCCTTTCCCTTTGGCAACTGTTAGTCCATTCTTGAGTTCTATGAGTCTGCTGCTGTTTTGTTCCTTCAGTTTTTGCTTTGTTCTTATGTTCCACAGATTAGTAAAATCATTTGGTACTTGTCTTTCTACTCCTGGCTTATTTCACTGAGCATAATACCCTCTAGCTCCATCCATGTTGTTGCAAATGGTAGGATTTGTTTTCTTCTTATGGCTGAATAATATTCCATTGTGTATATGTACCACTTCTTCTTTATCCATTCATCTACTGATGAACACTTAGGTTGCTACCATTTCTTGGCTATTGTGAACAGTGCTGCAATAAACAAAGGGGTGCATATGTCTTTTTGAAACTGGGAAACTGCATTCTTAGGGTAAATTCCTAGGAGTGGAATTCCTGGGTCAAATGGCATTTCTATTTTTAGTTTTTTGAGGAACCTCCATACTGCTTTCTACAATGGTTTACATTCCCACCAGCAGTGTAGGAGGGTTCCCCTTTCTCCACATCCTCGCCAGCATTTGTTGTTCCTGTTCTCTTCTATGTTGGACATCCTAACTGGTGTGAGGTGATATCTCATTGTGGTTTTAATTTGCATTTCTCTGATAATTAGTGATATGGAGCATCTTTTCATGTGCTTGTTGGCCATCTGAATTTCTTCTTTGGAGAATTGTCTGTTCATATCCTCCACCTGTTTTTTAATAGGGTTATTTGCTTTTTGTTTGTTGAGGCGTATGAGTTATTTATATATTTTGGATGTTAACCCTTTGTCAGATATGTCATTTACAAATACATTCTCCCATACTGTAGGATGCCTTTTTGTTCTGCTGATAGTGTCCTTTGCAGTACAGAAGCTTCTTAGCATGATGTAGTCCCATTTGTTCATTTTTTATTTTGTTTACCTTGCCCAAAGAGATGGATTCAGGAAAAAGTTGCTCATGTTTATATTGAAGAGACTTTTGCCTATGTTTTCTTCTAAGAGTTTTATCATTTCATGACTTACATTCAGGTCTTTGATCCATTTTGAGTTTACTTTTGTGTATGGGGTTAAACAATAATCCAGTTTCATTCTCTTTCATATAGCTGTTCAGTTTTGCCAACACCAGCTGTTGAAGAGGCTATCATTTCCCCATTGTATGTCCATGGCTCCTTTATCATATATTAATTGACCATATATGGTTGGGTTTATATCAGGGCTCTCTAGTCTGTTCCATTGGTCTATGGGTCTGTTCTTGTGCCAGTTCCAAATTGTCTTCATTACGGTGGCTTTGTACTAGACCTTGAAGTTGGGGAGCGTAATTTCCCCCACTTTATTCTTCCTTCTCAGGATTCCTTTGGCTATTCGGGGTCTTTTGTGGTTCCATACAAATTTTCAAACTATTTATTCCAGTTTGTTGAAGAATGCTGTTGGTATTTTGATAGGGATTGC
Organism: Smutsia gigantea; assembly: GCA_032199065.1. Lineage (NCBI taxonomy): Eukaryota > Metazoa > Chordata > Mammalia > Pholidota > Manidae > Smutsia > Smutsia gigantea. The sequence goes on along the minus strand of JAVSCE010006894.1, from coordinate 395,530 downwards.
ATTGAACCTGTAGATTGCTTTAGGCATGTTGGCCATTTTGATGATATTAATTCTTCCTATCCATGAGCATGGGATGTGTTTCCATTTATTGGTATCTTCTTTAATTTCTCTCATGAGTGTCTTGTAGTTTTCAGGGTATAGGTCTTTCACTTCCTTGGTTAGGTTTATTCCTGGGTATTTTATTCTTTTTGATGCAGTTGTTAATGGAATTGTTTTCCTGATTTGTCTGTTTGCAAGTTCATCATTAGAGTATAGGAGTGCAACAGATTTCTGTGTATTAATTTTGTATTCTGCAACTTTGCTGAATTCAGATATTAGATCTAGTAGTTTTGGAGTGGATTCTTTAGGGTTTCTTATGTACAATATCATGACATCTGCAAACGGACAGTTTGACTTCTTCCTTACCAATCTGGATGCCTTTTATTTCTTTGTGTTGTCTGATTGTCGTGGCTAGGGCCTCCAGAACTATGTTGAATAAAAGTGGGGAGAGTGGGCATCCTTGTCGTGTTCCCAATCTTAAAGGAAAAGCTTTCAGCTTCTCCCTGTTAAGTATAATGTTGGCTGTGGGTTTGTCATATATGGCCTGTATTATGTTGAGGTACTTGCCCTCTATACCCATTTTGTTGAGAGTTTTTATCATGAATGGATGTTGAATTTTGTCGAATGTTTTTTCAGCATCTATGGAGATGATCATGTGGTTTTTGTCCTTCTTTATGTTGATGTAGTGGATGATGTTGATGGATTTTCGAATGTTGTACGATCCTTGCATCCCTGGGATGAATCCCACTTGATCATGATGGATAATCCTTTTGATGTATTTTTGAATTCGGTTTGCTAATCTTTTGTTGAGTATTTTTGCATCTATGTTAATCAGGGATATTGGTCTGTAATTTTCTTTTTTTTGTGGTGTCTTTGCCTGGTTTTGGTATTAGAGTGATGTTGGCCTCATAGAATGAGTTGGGTTGTATTCCCTCCTCTTCTACTTTTTGGAAAACTTTTGGAGGATGGGTATTAAGTCTTCACTAAATGTTTGATAAAATTCAACAGTGAGACCATCTGGTCCAGGGGTTTGTTCTTAGGTAGTTTGCTGATTACTAATTCAATATCCTTGCTGGTAATTGGTCTATTCAGATTCTCTGTTTCTTCCTGGGTCAGCCTTGGAAGGTTTTATTTTTCTAGAATGATTCCTATTTCTTCTCGGTTATCCAGTTTGTTACCATATAATTTTTCATAGTATTCTCTCATAATTCTTTGTATTTCTGTGGTGTCTGTAGTGATTTTTCCTTTCTCATTTCTGACTCTGTTTATGTGTGTAGACTCTCTTTTTTTCTTGATAAGTCTGGCTAGGGGGTTATCTCTTTTGTTTATTTTCTCCAAGAACCAGCTCCTGCTTTTATTGATTCTTTCTATTGTTTTATTCTTCTCGATTTTATTTATTTATTTACACTCTAATCTTTATTATGTCCCCCCTTCTACTGACTTTGGGCCTCATTTGTTCTTCCTTTTCTAGTTTCATTAATTGTGAGTTTGGATTGTTCATTTGGGATTGTTCTTCTTCCCTGAGGGAGGCCTGTATTGCAATGTATTTCCCTCTTAGCACACATGGCCTTCACTGTGTCCCACTGACTTTGTGGTGTTGAATTATCGTTGTCATTTATCTCCATATATTGCCTGATCTCTGTTTTTATTTGGTCATTGATCCATTGATTATTTAGGAGCATGGTAGTAAGCCTCCATGTGTTTGTGGGTGTTTTCATTTTCTTTGTGTAATTTATTTCTAGTTTCATACCTTTGTGATTTGAGAAGCTGGTTGGTACAATTTCAATCTTTTTGAATTTACTGAGGCTCTTTTTGTGGCCTAGTATATGATCTATTCTTGAAAATGTTCCATGTGCACTTGAGAAGAATGTGTATCCTGTTGCTTTTGGATGGAGTGTTTTGTAGATGTCCATTAGGTCCATCTGTTCTAATACATTGTTCAGTGCCTCTGTCTCTTTATTTATTTTCTGTCTGGTTGATCTGTCCTTTGGAGTGAGTGGTGTGTTGAAGTCTCCTAAAATGAATGCATTGCATCCTATTTCCCCCTTTAATTCTGTTAGTATTTGTTTCACATATGCAGGTGATCCTGTTGGGTGGATAGATATTTATAAAAGTTATATACCCCTTTATCTCTATGTAATATCCTTCTTTGTCTCTTGTGACTTTCTTTGTTTTGAAGTCTTTTTTGTCTGATACAAGTACTGCAACTCCTGCTTTTTTCTCCCTATTAGTTGCATGAAATATCTTTTTCCATCCCTTTACTTTCAGTCTGTATATGTCTTTGAGTTTGAAGTGAGTCTCTTTTACACAGCATGTACACAGGTCTTGTTTTTTTATCCATTCAGTGACTTTCTTTTGATTGGTGCATTCAGACCATTTACCTTTAGGGTGATTATCAATAGGTATGTACTTATTGCCACTGTAGGCTTTAGATTAGTGGTTACCAAAGGTTCAGGGGTAATTCCCTTACTATTGAACAGTCTAATTTAACTCACTTAGTATGCTATTACAAACACAACCTAACGGTTCTTTGTTTTTTCCTCATTTTTCTTACTCCTCCATTCTTTATATGTTATGTATCATATTCTGTAGTTTTTGTCTATCCCTAGATTGACTTTGGGGGTAGTTGATTTGATTTTGCATCTGCTTAGTAATTAATTGTTTTACTTTGCTGTGGTTTTATTTCCCCTGGTGACAGCTATTTAGCCTTAGGAATACTTCCATCTATAGTAGTCCCTCCAAAATGCACTGTAGAGGTGATTTGTGGGAGGTAAATTCTCTCAGCTTTTGCTTACCTGAAAATTATTTAATCCCTCCTTTAAATTTAAATGATAACCTTGCTTGGTAGAGTATTCTTAGTTTGAAGCCCTTCTTTTTCATTGCATTAAATATATCATGCCACTCCCTTCTGGCCTGTAAGGTTTCTGTTGAGAAATCTGATGATAGCCTGATGGGCTTTCCTTTGTATGTGATCTTTTTTCTCTCTCTAGCCACTCTCAAAATTTGTCTTTGTCCTTGATCTTTGCCATTTTAGTTATTATATATCTTGATGTTGTCTTCCTTGGGTCCCTTGTGTTGGGATATCTGTGCACCTCCATGGCCTGAGAGATTATCTTCTTCCCTTGATTGGGCAAGTTTTCAGCAATTACCTCCTCAATGACACTTCTTATCCCTTTTTCTCTCTCTTCGTCTTCTGGTTCCCCTATTATGCGAATATTGTTCCGTTTGGATTGGTCACACAGTTCTCTCAATATTCTTTCATTCTTAGAGATTCTTTTTTCTCTCTGTGCCTCAGCTTCTTTGTATTCCTCTTCTCTAATTTCTATTCCATTTACCGTCTCTTCTACTACATCTAATCTCCTTTTAAATCCTTCCATTGTATGTTTCATTTCAGATACAGAATTTCTTAATGATTGAATCTCTGTCTTAAATTCTTTCCTGAGTTCTTGAATATTTTTCTGTACCTCCATGAGCATGTTTATGATTTCCGTTTTGAACTCTCTTTCAGGAAAATTGGTGAGTTCAGTTTCATTTGGCCCTTTTTCTGGGGTTTGTGAGATTTTGGTCTGAACCAGGTTCATTTGACGTTTCATATTTCTATGTGGCGCCCTCAAGTTCCCAGAACCTCTACTCTCTGGAGCTGCCCAGCCCCTGGATTGAGGTTGGGGGTCGCAGGGGAGTGGCACTGGTGCCTGGGGGGAGGAAAGAACTGTTTCCTGATTCCTGCCTGCAGTGTCTGTCCCCAGTGTCAGAGCCAGTGGGCCGAGCACACAGGTATAAGCCTCTATGCTTTGCATCTCTAGCTGTTGTAAGCGGGGCCTCCTTCTGGCTCGCCAGTGAGGGGTCTCAGAGCTGAGTAGCCGCCAAGGGGATGGAGCACCTGAAGCTCCTGATAGTTCCCAACCTGCTGGGCAGAGCGGGCCCAGACAGCCTTGTCCAGCTCCCCCTTCTCCTGGGCAGCAAGCTCTGTGCAAACCCCGCCCCTTCAGCAGCCCTCTCGCTGCCAGGAAGCCTCTCGGACTACCCACCTTTCCTTTGTCCCAAAGTGGCCAGATGTGGATCCCCATCCTCCACAAATGGCCGGACTCTCAGTCTCTCAAGCACTCCACCTGTCCCAGCTCCCCAACCCCACCAACCTCCAGAGCACCACACAATGTAAGTTTGTGTTCCAAAGCAGATCTCCAGGGCTGGGTGTTCAGCAGTCTTAGGCTTCCACCACCTCCCAGCTCCGTTTCTCTTCCTCCCACCAGTGAGCTGGGGTGGGGGAAGGGCTTGGGTCCCGCCGGATCAAGGCTTTGGTACGTTACCCTGTTTCGTGAAGTCTGCTCTGTTATCCAGGTGTGTGCAGTTTGGTACAGCCTTCTTTCCTGTTGCTGTTTTAGGGTTAGATGTATTAACTATATTTTCATACTATATGTGGTTTGGGGAGGAGTTCTCTGTCTCACCTCTCACGCTGCCCTCTTGAATCTCCAACACTTGTTATTTCTTGTCTTTTGTATAGTGACCATTCTGACTTGTATGAGGTGATATCTCAGTGTGGTTTTGATTTGCAGTTCCCTGATGTTTACCAATATTGAACATCTTTTCACGTGCCTCTTGGCCATCTGTATTTCTGCTTTGGTAAAATGTCTGTTCAGGTCCTCTGCTCATTTTTTAATTGGGTTATTTGTTTTTTGGTGTTGAGGTGTATGAATTCTGTATGTATTTTGGATGTTAAGCCCTTTGCAAATAAATCATTTCTGAATATATTCTCCCATGCTATAGGTTACCTTTTTGTTTTGTTGATGGTGTTCTTTGCTGCATAGAAGCTTTTTAGTCTAATGTAATCCCCTTTGTTCATTTTTGGTTTTGTTTTCCTTGCCTGGGAGATATATCCAGAAAAAAATTGCTATACTACATCTTTATCCATTCATCTATCAATGGATACTTTTTTCTTTATTTGGGCTATTGTAAATAAATAACTGCAATAAACATAGAGGTACAGATATCTTTTCATATTAATGTTTTTGTTTCCTTCAGGTTAATTCCAAGAAGTGGAATCATGTGATACCTCATTTATTCCTTATATGCTGTGAGGTAATTAATATCACTAACCCTATTTTGCAGATGAGAAAAGTGAGACTTGGTGAGGGGTAGGTGGCAGAGCTCTGACTCAAATGCAAGGTTGCCGTCCTTCCAGAGCCAAGCTCTCAGCCTTCACAGTGGCTGCCTGCCATGGTTAGAGGCTTGCACAGTGGTTATGAAACCAGACTGTGGATAGTCAGCTGGGGATTCAATCCTGGCTCTGACACTGCCTGACTGAACCCTGTGATCCTCAAGCAGAATTTGGAAAATGTAAGTAATGCTCAGGCCCAGAGAAAGAAGCTGTTGATTTTGTGGCTCTCTGAGCCATTCCTTATCCTTGGGCAAGGCCGAGTGCTGTCTCTTAGTTTACTGCATCCCCTGGGGTGGCCAGAGACAGTCTGGTGGGCAGAGAAGAATGGGGGAGAGGGGGCAGGCAGGGAGGCATTTTCCACTGCAGTCAAAGAAGCTGTGGGTGGGAAGCCTGTCACCAGGGGTGCAGGTGTGTGGAGAATGCATGCTTGGCAGTGGTTGGGAGCCCGTGGTGCCTGCATTTCTTTGTGCCCCTAAATCAGGCCCTTGCCCCTAGGGTGTCCAGGTCTGTGCTTGTTTGCTGGAAGCACATCCTGGCTTCCTGTTGGGGGCTGTTGAGGCCCAAGAATGAACTGATCTGGGGGTGCAATGGTCTGTGGTTCTCTAATACAAAAATAGATCTGTTTCCTCTGCACTTTTATTCCACAGACAATGGGATCACTGGCCAGTCTTTCTTTTTCTTTCCAACAACAGTGATGCCATCAATACCCTCCTGGGGACATCTTTATTTGAAGGCTGGGAGGTATGAATTTTATCATTGCAGATAATCCTGCTGGCTAAAAAATTCTAAATAAAGTAAGCTACTCCAATTGCCCACCAAGGCTGGTTTTCTAGAATTGAACAGGCTTTTATTTGTTGAGTCCTCCTCCTGCCCAAGCCCCCAGCTTTTCCTTACACATCTGAATGGCCTTTGCCAAAGGAGGAAGCCTTTCTAGAAAGCCATGAAACTTGATTTTAGCCCAGGAATGAGCCCTGTGTGGAAATGATGGTAGTTTTAAACTGCCCTTACAGGACACATTCTCAATTTCCAAGTGCAGCTGTTAGCTGGAAGTAATATCACTCGCCCTGAGTTGAGTTATAGAACCTGAGACTCACCGGACCAGAGAGATCACCTAGTAACGAAACTCTAGTCTAACCTTATATTTTACAAGTGGGAAAACCAAGGTCCAGAGAAAAGAAGTGACTGACCTTAAAGGCACAAAGCTAGCAGTTGACCGATAAAGACCTGAAGTCTGGCTCTTTCCCCATCGACTTCAGTGTCTCCCAGAGTGTGATGTGTGTCTACTGATGTTGCCCAACATGGTTTTGGGTGGTTCATGGCCTTCAATGGCATTAAATAATATTGATTCATCTAGAGAGAAAATTACTCCCTTTTCAACTTTATGTACTTTTACTCTGGATTAGAGCAGGGAGAAAAGCTTAGTTTGGTACTAACAGGCCTTTCACACCTCTGAAACACTCTTTCTTGCCCTTTGTAACAAATACAGAGCAGAACTCTGATTTAGATTAGGTAACAATATCCAGTTTGAATTTAATAACATTGTTTTATTTTCATTGTGTTCATTTTAAATATTACCACCTAAATGGAAGCAACCTAAGTGTCCATCAGTAGATGAATGGATAAAGAAGATGTGGTACATATACACAATGGAATATTATTCAGCCATAAGAAGAAAACAAATCCTACCATTTGCAACAACATGGATGGAGCTAGAGGGTATTATGCTCAGTGAAATAAGCCAAGCTGAAAAAGACAAGTACCAAATGATTTCACTCATATGTGGAGTATAAGAACTAAGGAAAAAAAAACTGAAGGAACAAAACAGCAGAGACTCACAGAACCCAAGAACGGACTAATAGTTACCAAAGGGAAAGGGACTGGGGAGGATGGGTGGGAAGGGAGGGGCAAGGGGGAAGAAGGGACATTACGATTAGCAGATGTAATGTTGGGGGGGCGCATAGGGAGGGCTGTACAACTCAGAGAGGACAAGTAGTGACTCTATGGTATCTCACTACGCTGATGGACAGTGACTGTAATGGGGTTGGGGGGGGACCTGATGAAGGGGGTAGTGTAATCACCATAATATTACTCATTTAATTGTAGATTAATGATATCAAAATAAATTTATTTAAAAAAATAATAAATAAAATAAATATTACCACCTACTATTACTCATATTCCACTTAGAGTTTTTTAATGACTATTTTTAAATAACTGTATTCTTCATAAATTTAAAAAATGATTTTATTTGAGTTTCTTTAAGTGAGTTTCTTTAAAACATTAAGTAATTAATAACATAGGTGGCTCATGGGTGTGACTAAGCTCACGAGGGTAATAATGTGAATGGCTGAAGTTTGGAAACACTGCTTTGCACCTGGCACTTCCTACAGGTGGCTTCTGGGCTGAACTAAGTCAGCTGGAGATAATTTCCAGGAAAAGATGATGAACTTGAATTCCTTTCTCTTGCCTGCGTAAGAACCATCCTTTTTGAAGTATTCTATCAAACATTAATTTTTTTCTTATTCCTGATATTTTGCTCTCCTACAAGCAGGATCTTTCTTGCCCATGCAGGTGTACATATAAGGAGGCTTGTTGACTATTGTGCTGGTCTGAGGGTCTCGGCTCAGCCCCTCAATGTCTGCACCACTGCAGACAAGTCATTGCTTGCCTGCAGCTCTCTCTGTCTTTGGCTGCATGTCAGAAAGCTCAGAATGAATGAACCTAGTGCATTCTTTAAAATCTTTTTTTTTAACTGTGAGGTTGTATAATGTAATGGGGGTTCCAGAGCCAGTCTGGAGGAATTCAAATCCTCTTTCTACTCCTTCTTAGCTACTGCCCCTGGGCAAGTTACCTAGTTTCTCTGGCATCTGTGTTTATAAATAAAGGATGGTGTGGTGGAAGGCTGTGTGCATCTGTCTTACTCATGAAACTCAGTGTCCACAGGGTATCCAAGGAGCTAATCAGACACATGGGACAGAACCCGAGGAAGCTGGCTCATGGGGGTTTCTCTTGCCTCAGCCACCATTAACTTCCTTGAGGGTAAGCTCCCCACAGCACCCAGCATACTGCAAAGTACTCAGTGAATATTGGTTGAATTGAATTAACTGAGTTGAATGGGTTCAGATTGGATCATTGGGCTGAGTGCTTCTAATCATCTATTCATTCAGCAGGTTCTTTTTTTAGAATCTATGACATGACAGGCAGCATGGTCTCCTTTCCAAAAGGGCCAGCTCTGATGTCAGCCAGATCTGGAAAGATCTACTACTTCCTTTGTGATCCCAAACAAGTTATTGAATGTCTCTGTTGTTCAGTTTTCTCATCTATAAAAATAGGTCTAACGATAGTACTTACCTCATGGGGGATTGATTGGGAGGAAAGGAGATAAAGCAGGGAAATCTCCTAGAAAAGTATGAGCACAAAGTGAGTTCATGTTAGCCATCATGACTGAGGGCTTGATGTAGGATGGGCAGTGAGTAAAATGGACACAACCTTGTTCTCATGGCACTTACAGTCTAGCAGGGGAGTTAGATAAAAAAATAAGTAATTAAACAAAAATATGCAATTAGAAATAGTGGCAAGTGTTACATAGGAAACAAACAGCCTGTTCTGAGAGATTGATGGTGGGGCTACACTTTTTGATCTTGGCATTTGGTCAAACCTGAGAAGAGAGTTTTTAAGGTGAGACCTGAAGGATGAGAATTAGAAAGCTACACTAAGGACAGAGGGGTTTCAGAGAGACCTTGAACTGAGAACAGGGCAGGAGTGGTGTGCAGGAGCTGGAAAGCACTCTTCCTAAAGTGTTCAGGAAAGAAAATTTCTTAAGGTCAGACAAGATGTGCTTTATTACATGGAATTACATGGCAGAAGGGACATAACATAACCTCCTATTTGGGGAGGACTCAGCCATTCTGCTTGTGAACTGCTAAAGGTCTGATCACAAACTCAGACATTGGTGCAGAGGGTTGTTCCAACACCAGCAAGCAGTTCTCCAATATCAGCTGTCCCACCATTCAACTCTACTCAGGGATAGCAACAGATCGCACAGGTTAAGGGTTCAGTCCCACAAGACGGCTTGCCACTTCAGACACCAATCCCAAGTACAGGTTGTCACCTGTGCTTCTGACCTACTGGTTACAAATCAGAGGTTCCCATGACCCCCTCCTTCTTCCTTGGTTCCATTAACTGGCCAGAGCAGCTCCTAGAGCTCAGGAAACTAGTTTACTCGCTAGGTTACCATTTTATTATAAATATGAAAGGATATGAATCAACAGCCAGATGAAGTGATACATGGTATAAGGTCCCAAACAAGGGAGTTTCTGTCTTTATTTGGGGCATTTGGGGCCCCATGTGGTAGCACATGAAAACATCCTGGTTCTCCAACCTGCAAGCTCTCTGAGCCCCAGCCTTTTAGGTCTTTATAGAGGCTCCATTACAGAGGCATTGGTAGTTGGTGATTGATTCAACTCCCAGGCCCTCTCCCCTCCCCAGAAATCAGGGGTCTATTCAGGGTTGTTTTCCCCTGGCAGCCAGTCTCCATCCCTAGGTGCTTTCCCAAAGTCACCTCATTTACATAAACCCAGCAGGGTGGAAAGGGGCTTGTTATAAATAACAAGACACCCATTTCACCTTTATGGCTCTGGAGTATTTTCAGGAACTGGAAACCAGAAACCAAATATAATGACAAAAGAATAAATGTTATTCTTACCTTTTGGGAAATTCCAAGGGTTTTGGGAGGTGGGAGCCAGGAACTCTGGATGAAGACCAAAGATACATGAAGAATATATTTTGGCCTCTGATTGACCGAATATGTATTTCTAATGAATCAAAATGCCACACCTTCCCTTGTGTACCTGGTGTGGGGTTGGAGAGAACCTCCTTCCACCTGGCAACGCTCAGCTCCATAATTCTGCCATTTGCTAATGTCAGGACACAGGCCATGTGGGCAGAGATAAACCGCATGAAAAGTGCCGCTCCCAGGGGAGGTCAGCATTCTGGGGCCTCCACAGAGGTCAAGGTCAGGTGAAGGCCAGGTCACCTGCCCAGGGACTTAGGCACCACAGAACTCCCCAAGCACCTGACCTGTTGGGAGGAGATTTACAGCTGGAGTGTACACATCTCTATGTGTCAACATGTGAACAAGTCTTTGTTTAAAACATTGTTACAGGCAGATGACTCTATGCCATTTAAATCATGACGTTTGGGTGGCAGCTCTCTCTTGGCCTCTAGTGTCTCCAGTTTGGGCTTTGAACATTGCCCTGAAATTATTCCTCCGTTTGAGGCTGGCTGAACACATCACCATGTGTTCATTAAGCCACTTGTAAGAACAACTGACATTGATCCTGCACTTAGGACTCAACCAGAATATGTTTTTTTGGTCGACCCTTGCCACACTACAAGGTAGCATATGATTATCTCCATGCTAATGATGGGGCAACTGAGGCCCAGGGAATTTGAGTAAACAGTCCAGGGCCCCACAGGCACAAACCATGCAGGCTGACCTTCAGAGGCCAGCCTGTCACATGGCAGAGCTATGCTGGCCCTGTATTCAGGGGAGCCTCCCCTTACAACAACCTGTGTATCAGCAGCCTGTCATTTCAGGTAATACTTATCATGCACGAAGAGCACATAGTAAAAGGCTCTTTAAGGGCCAGTGTGGGCTGACTGCCCAACTGCTCTGAAAAAATTAAAGAGAGTGAAAAGATTTCAAGCAGCCTGACTAACCCATGTCATTAGATAAGAGCTGGGGCCCCATCTCTCTGCACTTCTAACAGACCCTTGTACACATCCCACAGAGTGACAAAGACCCTCCCTGCTCAAAGTGTGGTCCCAGGGCCAGTAGCATGCACCTCGCCTGGGACTTTGCTGGAAACACAAATTCCCAGAATTACTGAATCAGAATCTACATTTGAACAAGTTCCTCTGGTGATTCTATGAACCTTGAAGTGTAGTATTTAAAGCTCCGGGTAGACCATTACTAATTCATTTACCATGAGCACTACTGGGTGTTTATTTTGGGGCTAGAGATGAGCATCCAGTGAGTCACCGTGGCCCTCCTGGGCTGCAAGGGAGGCAGTCCAAGCACGGGAAAGGGTAAAATGGGGCAGAGTTGTACCCTTTCAGGAGTTCTGAGAATGCCATCAGAGACTTCTACAAGTCTGGGGCGGGATGAAGCACCAGAGAGAGCAGCCTGTAGGAAGTGATGCAAAGTGAGTCAGGTGAAGGGTGGGGACGAGAGTTGCACAGGCAGAGGGCAGCTGGCTGAGCAGCTGTCAGTGCAGATGAGAGGGCCTTAGCTTTGTCTGGCATCAGGCATGTGTTCAGATCTGGGTGCCACTCTTATTTGCTGTAAGAAAAAATTTTAATACCTGTGCAGTATCTGCTCATGTGTTTAATTTTAAATATGTTATCACTGCAATCTGTTAGGGATTCAGCCTGGCCTTCTCTGCATATGAACCCCAATACTGCATGTGGCTACCCACTCCCCCAGTCCACCCGTGCCCATTGAAACTGTCCTGGTGTGGACCCCGCCTAGAGGAGTCCACCTAGGGGTAGGGTGAGTGCAGCTTCCCATGATTGCCTCTCCCGCTCAACATAACAGGCAAGGACCTATCTTTGGCTGCTCCTAATCTCATCCATTTCAATGGCAATGGTGCTAATGCAGCAATGACCCTTGCTTGTTTCCATGACCTTGTCAGTTGTTTAAACTGTGCAGAACCACAGGCCAGATCTGTGAAGATTTATTCTGCTCCCCCGGTGCTTTCTATGGAAATGGAAAGGCTGGAGCCTTCCTAGAGGTGGCTTAGAGGGGAATTAGCTTGTGTCCTCATTCGATGACTTGTCTCAAACAGAGAGGCTGAGTTGGTTGGCCAGACACAGAGGGAGAGAGGTTAGGGAACTGTCTCCAAGCTCTGAAAAGGAGCTATCTAGCATGCCTCTCGAGACATTCCTGGGAGTGCAGTGCTGGTGTTTTTGCTACTGGTCAGGTTTCAGTAGGCTCATTTATTTTTAAGTTTCTAATTTTCAGCATTTCAATCTCTCTACCATTTTGCAGTGTGACCTTGACTCTCACCCTCACACATGTTGATGAGTGTGTGTGTTTCTGCATTTCTGATTGATGGAAAAGAACCATACTAAACAAACCTGGATTTTAATTTCTATCTGGTTGGATTTTCCAACACCAATTCCTTCCCCAGGATGGCTGAGTTGTGGGAATCCCTGATACTTAGAAGAGAGGAAGTAGACACAACATTCTAGGTGGTTCCGTCCCATCTTTTGGATGCCTGGGACCCGACAAGAGGATACTCAGATTAGTTTCAGACAAATTTAAATCCACGTAAGTATAATTAATTAATTGATTGCTTAAAATAAATTGAAATATTTGTTGCATAACTCTTTCAACAAATATTGATTGAACACCTATGTGTCAAGCACTTTTCTAGCCACTGAAGATTAAGTGGAGAATATTCTAGTGAGCCACAGACAAATTTTAAAAATGAATTGAGAAGATTATTTCTGAAAGTGAAAGGTGCTGAGAAGAACATGAGACAAGAAAAAATTTGTGAAAGTTTCTACTATGCCGTTAGGCTCACAGTTTTTTAAGTGCCCATCTGGGGCTGAATGAAATCAAACTTCTCAGTTCAAACAGGCATCAGCATGGCACATGGAAAAGATGATAGAATTTAGAGTTACCAGCTGTTAATTGGACGCTAGCTCTCTCACTTAACACCTATGTGCCCTTAAGCAAGTTACTGACCTTCTCTGTCTTGGGGATCCCACCCAACCAGGGCTGGGGCTAGGGTGAGACAAGAAAGGCACATAAGGAACAAAATTTAAGAAGGTGTTCAGTGGGACCCTGTGGCATCTTACTACACTGAGGGACAGTGACTGCAGTGGAGACTGGGGAGGGACTCGATAATTAAGGGTGAATGTAATAACCATATTCTTTTTCTTGTGAAACCTTCATAAGTGTATATCAGTGATACCTTAATAAAAAATACACTTTAGATTGTTTAATAAGGTCTAGGTATGCAAACAAGAAATCTTGTTAATTCAAATGTGAAAATTCAAAAACTTAAATAAAGCTGGTGAAGCAGATAATAAAAAAAAAAAAGAAGGTGTTCCGTGTCATGGTGATCCAAATGCAGGCTTGGCACTTGCAGGGCCCTGAGAACTAATGCCGCCTTGAACTTGGCGCTTAGCTGCCTCCCTTGCCTCACCCAGGTGCTGTCCCTGTATTTAAAGTGGGGGAAATGTACATATATCCTAGTCTTGTTGCAAGGTACAGATCAACTAAGATGGGAGATGAAAAATGAGGGGATTCTTGAAAACTGTCATCTCTTGGTTTCTATGAGAAGGGAGTTGCCAGGATCAGGTTGTGCTGAAGCAGCAGGCTGGGACTCAAACCCACACACCATTTCCAATGCTGGGACCGAGGAGAAAGTGGGAAGGCTTCCACTTGCTGTGACTTCTCATTAGCACAAGGAGGTGTGCTCGCTGCTGGGCCATCAGGAGTGCTGAGGAAGGTGCATTGCGAGAGCCAAAGCAGAGCCCAGGGTGCATCTACAGATGAAAGGATGCCGCCAAAACCAAAGGGCACGCCCACTGGCCACCTCTCTGCGGAACCAGGACTTCAGCATTTCTCTGAGCAGATCGGATGAATCATAGAGGGTAGAGCTCCAGAATGCCAGCCCCATTCTTCCCCAGCCTGGGCAACGGAATCCCCCATGAAGCCACCCTGCCATCCATGATCCAGTGTGGGGTTCCTAATGAAAAATGGCCGGGCTATTAGCGCTTTACAAATTAAGGGTCCTTTCATCTATTACCGTGCTCTGCTAAGGATGAGCATTAATTTTTTTCTCCAAGCAAATTCACTGGAAACAGACAGTTTAGAATTTATGCTTGTAATGATGGCTACATGGGCCATTAAGACCACCTCTAAGTGAGCTTAATTTGTAGCAGATAAATGTATATGTCTACATATTTTTCAACATAGTTTATGGTGCATCTTGCACAGCTGCGCCCAACTGATTAAATCCTCACAAAATTTAAATAGGAAACCCATTACATAGACAGTATTATAACCATTCATCATAGAGGCAGTTTCAAGTTAACTCTTTCCGTGCCAGGCTGGGAAGAAGTGCCAGCAATTTTTTTTAAGGTCAAGAATGCAATGGTTTCCCGTTCCCCTGACCGCTTTGTTGCTTCTACTTTCCTGGGGACTCTGAGGAGACTTAATCCTCCTCAGTGGACTTGTAGAGAAGTCTTTAGCACAGGAAAAGAAACCCCAAGCTTTCATAGGCAGCTGGATACCTGCTGTCTGCTGTGGTGGTCTTCACAGCCCCGTGTGCATACAGCGTATTGATCGTATGGCCTTGCGCAGAGCATCTGGGCCACGGCAGGTCCACCTTGGCAGTCCCTGACAGCCACTGAACCTGCTTAAACCTCAGCAGACCATAATATGTAGCAGCATGTAGTAGTAGTGCGATAGTGACCAGGGCATGTGTGCCATCTGGGGCAAGATAGCAGAGAGCTAAATTATGCCAATTGCTGAGCACAGTGCCTGGGATAGAGTCTGTGGTCAGTGAATGAAACTTTGTAATTACAACTGTTACTGTTTGTAGCCAACTGCCCTACTCACAGCCCCTTGGTACCCACCATTCCAGGCACTTGAAGCTTTTTGTCTGAGAAAATTTATGCAACAAGAAAATGATTAGAGTTGGTAGGAACCCTGGGTTCTCTAAATTCAGCCTCTTTCCGTGATTATGTTTTCAAGTGGGTTTTGTTTTGGAAGAGGTCACATAGGTAGAATCCCCTTAATACAATAAATACATGTCTGAACATTTCATTAGGATCCGTTACGTTCTTGTTCTAAATGTGGTTTCAGGATGGGGAGGATGATTTATAAGAACGAACACCTTATCGATATCCGATAAAGAAGCTAATATTTCTTGGGTCCTTTCAAGCCATGGAGACCTAAGTTCAAATCTGGCTCTGATTCTTGCTGCCTGTGTGATCTTGGATAAGCTGCTTAACCTCTCTGAGCTCAGTTCCTTTCTCTGTAAAATGGGAACTGTAATAGAACCTACCAAATATGAGTATTGTGATAGTGAATAAAATCATCATGTGATGCCTACTGGGCTGGCACTTTGGATAGAAAGATGCAATGACCCTGACACCAACTTGTTCCCAGTTTGAAATAGAAAACAGGCCTGAATACAGGAAATTTTAATACGGTGAGATGCATTCAAAATTAAAATATATTCACATAGTTACAAGACGTGAAAACCTGTTTCTATGAGACGTGGCTGTTGGACAAGACGTCACACGAGTAGTAATGTCAGAATTGCACGTCACAGGACGGGAAGGGAATGAATTCCCAGGCCAGCAAGGAAAGGCACGCATTCTGGGATTGGAAATAACATGTGCATAGCTGGGCAGAACTGGAAGTCTTTTAGGACATTTGGTCCTGCCAAAACATCCACAGCGGAGCATGAAGGAAGGAGTGGGGAGGCGGGGAGGTAGCAGCCTTGAGATCTCGAGCACCTTGCGCAAATGAAACTGAGACTTTATCCTGAAGTTAATAGGCACCCTTTGGAAAGTTTTAATCAGAGTGGGATGGGACTGAATTTGCATTTTAGGAGGCTCTCCTTTGCAGCCACATGGAGAATAGGTTGAAAGGGAGTGCATATGGTGGCAGGGGGAGCAGTTAGGAGACTGTGGCAGGTGTCTCGTTAGTACCGCACATGGGAATTGGGGTGGGAAGACTCTTCAGAAGCAGAATCATCAGATTTGGTGATTAAAAGTGGGGAATGAGTCTACAGCTTGGAGCAGCCGAGGCAGGAGGGATACTGGCAACTGGGGATGTGTTGTGTTTTAGATGTCTTTGGGGTACAATTGAATTTCTATTTATTGATCTCACTTCCAGCAAGGATCCCTTGGCCTGAAACAATACCTCCCAGGAGAAGAGAAATTGATGGATGGGTAATTTTCTCTAAATCCCAGAGGATGATTGTTGATACCCAGCAAATCTCCTTCTTGTAAACTGCTTTTGATACAGTGAGGGCTCTGACTGGCTGTTTATTAACTCTGGGGTCACAAGTAAGCAGCATGCTTCAAAATGTGACCAATTAAGGACAAAGCTGAGATGTAGGCCTGTCTCTCTCTGTGTGTTTGAAAGGAATCAAGTGAAAAGTTCTAAGTGTTCAATTTCACCTGTCAGAGTTACCAATTGTCATTGAGGGGTCCCAGTTCTCAGGTTCTGTGCAGTTTATTAGCATGTTGCCCCTCTTCTAAAGAACTGTGTGATTCACTCCCTGGACAGCTTTCCTTTTCTGACATTATAAAACATATTTTTTTTCTATCTTGAAAGAACAGGCGCTAACCCTTAGGTACCCAGTAGGAGCCAGGCATCATGCTACTAACGTTCTTGCAGTTCTGAATGGGAATGGCAGGTAACAGTCCCTGCCATTTGGTGCTTATTCTTGGTCAGCATTGTACTAAGCCCTTTAGATGCATTATCTCATTTAATACGTTCAACAGCTCTTCAAGGCAGATTCTATGATTGTCCCTATTCTACAGAGAAGAAACCTGAGGCTGGAGTAGTTAAATAACAAGTCCACCATGTAATCAGTAAGTGTCAGAGCTGGCATTCAAACCCAAGACCAGCTGGCTCTGAAGGCATGTCTGGGCAGCTACGCCAGGAGCGTGGGCTCTTCACAAACCTTTTGGCTACCCGAGTCACAGAGACTAACATCACTGCATCCCTCCTGTCACCCCCACTAGACACTGAGTGGCTGGAGGGCAGGACCTCTCATGCTGCAGCAGACTGAACGGAGTAAGTGCTCATTAAATGTTTGCTGAGCTCGAGTGACCCATAGGCTCCCCCTGCCTCTCTTTGCTTACAAGCTTTTCTTCTTGCCTGGCAGGTCACCCTCTTTCTCTTTCACTCTGTTTATCTTTCCCATTCTTTTTCAAGTTTAGCTTATTTTTACCTCCTCCAGGAAGTGCCTCTGATTCCAGGCACCTCAGCCCAGACTGCTTCAGCTGCCATCTCCATCCATATTGGCTTAACTGAGGTTCTTTAGTCCCCATGGGTGTGTGTGTGTGTGTGTATGTCTGTGCAGGTGTGTGGGTCTGTGTGTGCATTTGTGCATGTGTGTATGTCTGCATGTGCATCTGCCCTTGAGTAGATGCCCTGCTCTTTCACTCCCAGGGTGCCTTTTACTATTTCCTCCAGTGGATTAGAGTCATCACCATGACAGGCAACCTGGGCATCCCATTATCTGGCTATTTTATCTCAAAACTTACTTGTTCTTTGCCACTTACTGATTGTGTGATCTTGGGTAAGGTAGTTAAATTCTTTGTGATCAATTTTCTCATCTGCAAAATGGGGTAACAGTAGCACCCACCTCAGAGGATTAATTTAGAGACTAAATAAGATTCTGCATGGACAGCTTTTAGCACATCACGTAGCACTAACCTGGTAGCTATTATCATTAGGAAGTCAACAAGGAGGCATGGAGCAGCGGCCTGCATGTTGGTGATAAGAACCACCCTTCACATGTGCACAACACTTTACAGTTTCTGATGAGTTTCTATATTCATTGCCTCTTTTGACCCAAATAACCACATTGAGGGACAGAAAGAGAAGGAGAGACAGTCAGAGGAGAGAGAGAAGTTTATCATTACCTTGTGCAGTAGTTTGTGCTGGAAGGAAATGCAGGGCTATCCTGGGGTTTATGCAGAGGCTCTAGAAGTCTTCTGAACCCCTAAAATTAAATGTGTGGTTTTTGCATGTATGTTTATGTGTGTTCTTCTGTAGAGAGGATCCTACTGCTTCATTTGATTGTCAAAGGGTCCCATGGCTCCTCAAAAGGCTTAGGACCATTGGTCTAATCAGACTGTTTATATCTTATACACGGAGAAACTGAGGCCCAGTGAGGGGAAGGGACATGACCTATGCTCACGAGTCAGGCAGAGTGGGGCCTGGGACCTTGTGTCCTGTCTCCAAGGCCAAGTTTCTATTTATCTCCCAGACTCAGCCTAGCCTAGACAGTGTCAGATGAGGACAGCCAGGAGCCTTAATGAGGGCAGCTTGGCTGAGGACGTTACCACAGCAGGAGATGAGAACTTCAGATCAGGGAACTTGGAGCCAGCTAGAACCTGCTTGTTGTGTAAGGTGGACACTAATTGCACAGCCAGAGAGTCATTGACCACTGGGGCCTCAGCGATGAGCTCACTGAAAAATCTCTGGAGCAGTTGATGACTTTGGGAAAGCAGGGCAAGAGGGCCAACATGGGGACAGAGCCTACTGGCCAGCCAAGGGGAGCTCCCAGCCTTTATGTGTTGTTTGTTCTTGTTTCCTTGTTAATGCTGTGTGTGTGTGTGTGTGTGTGTGTGTGTGTTTAGAGAGAGACAGAGAAAGGAAAGGACTGAGGAGCATACATGAAGCACCGCACTTGCACACCCTGCCAGGCGCACACACACACATTCACATACACTCTGTCTTGCCAATGGGTTTCAGCCCCGGGCAAGTTCGCTATGGATTCAATGTGACCAAAGAAACTGACAGCAAAATGTTCTTTGGGGTGAAAGGGTTTATTACCTGGCTTGTTCTCCCAGCAGTAAGTCGAGCACTAGTGTCTCTGCCTCTGTCCAGAACGCTGGGCCGAGCTCTCTATATAGCGCAATAATAGCTTATTGCCTAAAGGTGCAGAAGTAGTAGCCTAGCAACAGGACAGTTACATCATCAGGTGGCTTAAATTCAGTGAGGATCCTGACCATAGGAACCCCAACTTTCCCACACTCCACCCCTCCAGGATTCTCGCCTTACAATCTACATGCTTTCAATCTTCCACAATGGTCCCTGTGCGAGAAAGCTGGAGCACTGTAACCAGATTCCACACAGCAACAGAGGATAACAGCAACTTAGAGATAATAACAAAAATTTAGATACAACAAGATTTTGATACAGGTAGCAAAAATTCTAATCTTTGTTTCCTCAAGCCAGAGGAAATTCCCAATCCACAAAGACCCTAGGGGCAAAAAGACACATGTTTTAATGATACCAACATAGGCAAATCTTGTCCTTCAGGTAGGATCCATGCAAGATAGTGGTCCTGTGATAGGACTGTAGCAGGAAGGGGGTCCCTTCCAGGTCTAGTATACCATACTTTTACTCCTTTCCCCGTGGGGGTTACTGAAGGGTCTATATATAGTGCTACTGGAGGTGCATGCACTGGCCATAATGATAAAACAAAACTCCCCGGTAAGATGCTCCTACCTTCTGGTCATTCAGGATATACTACTGTGACCTTTGGGGGCCACTCTGCAGTTATTCCAGGAATACACAGGAGGCCAGCTTCTAGGCCTTGTCCCCAAGGTGCCAGGAGAGCCAGCCATCATTGGTCGATGTGTCGAAAGGTTCAAGGCCAAGTCCACTCAATGGAGTCTCCGGGGTTCAGTGCAGTTGGTGCTGGCAGCAAGATGTTATTCTGGTGGCCGAACCTCAGCTTCAGTGATTCTTCCTTGGTTTGTACTTGCAGTTGTATAGAGGAGGCAGCCACATGTGTTAACATGTCTACGGGGCTCAGGGCTCCCTTTCAGGGTCTTTTGTTCAAATGCCATAGCACGGTCTATAAACAGACTGACCATCCCTGCAGACTATTGGTGTCTGACTTTAGTCCAGATTTTAACAAGCCATTGTGCCTCTCTGTCATGCCTGCTGCGGTAGGATTGTATGGCACATGAAAATTCCATTTGATTCCCAGCTGTCACACCCATTCTTGCAGTGTATGTTGGTAAAATGGGTGACCTGATCACTCTTAATTACCTGTGGTCAGCCATAGGTGGCAAAGAGACACTCCAAGCCTCTTTTGGTCATCTGTTGGTCTGCACAACAGGTACGAAAAGCAGCCAGAAGTCCAGTAGCTGTGTCCACACAAGTCATGGCATACTGATATCCTTCTGACACAGGTAGAGGCTCAAAATAGTCTGTCTGCCACCTGATGAGGAGTATAGGCCCCTTAGCTATTGTCCCATGTTGCTGTGGAACTCGGTGTAAGTCCCTTTGGGAGCACACAACACACTCCTGCCGGGCTCTACTAACTTCTTCAAAGGTCAAAGGCAAGCCCCATGGACAGGCTACAGCCCACATTGTCTTTTGCCCCGCATGCAACAAACAGTGATGTAACCATTGGGCTACATCAGAGGCAGGCTTTCCTTCTAACCAACGTGTCTGAGCCAATTTATCTGCTTCATCATTTCCTGGGAATTGATTGCCAGTGGCAAATGACCTGTCACATGGTATACTGTAATTATTTTAGTCTGACCACAGGCCCATAAGTCTTGCCACAGTTCTTGCCCCCAAAGTGGTTGGTGACAAACCAACCAGATGACATGGTACCAGGTTGGTAGCCACAGGGTCAAACCCTGATAGACAGCCCAGCTGTCAGTGCAGACAACTATAGGGGAGGGCTCCTGGATGATCACAAGCCACACGGCCCACAACTCTTCCCACTGGCTACTCTTCTCCTCACCATCTTCCATCCATATTGTTTCAGTCTTAGGATGGAAAGCTATGGCCCTCCATTTGGGGGACTGCCCAGGGCTGGAGCCGTCTGTGTACCATGCATCTTTGGGTATAGGGCCTCTTCCCTCCCTATAGGGACTCACTGCTACTAATGGTTCAAAAGCAAGTTCTTCCTTCTTTTCACTAGTATATGTCACCAGCCCCAATAACTGTTGGAGTTCTTCACTCAAGGGGCTACTAGAGAGGGCACTACACTGCTGTAGGTAAGCACCCTATTTGGCTACTGTGGGCGTTTGTGCCACACCACTCCTTGGCTTTTGGGTTCAGGCTTGTACCCACCCCAAGATGGGATAGGTGGTTATTACCTTTATCTAGGCCATTCCAGTGATGGGTTCTGCAGCCAGCAAGGCATGATACACGGCAGCCAGTTGTTTTCCTATAAAAGTGTATCATACCTCTGCCCCTTTCCAGAGTTGCGACCAGAATCCAATAGGTTGGCGAGTTCATTCAAGCCGCTGCCAGAGACCCCAGTCATAACCGTCTTCAGTCACATGAACATCCAGCTCACAGGGCCTTGATGGGTCTATCACACTCAGGGCCTGCATGGCCTTGACTGCCTGTTTTGCTGTAGTAAAGGCAGATGCGTGTGTCTCATCCCAGTCCCACCTGATGCCCTTTTGTACCAACTGGTATAAGGGCTTCAGAACTTGTGCCAAGTGCAGGATAAACACTCTCCAGTAGCCTAGAAGACCCCAAAACTCCTGTAGCAATGCTATAGTTGTAGGGGTAGGAAAGACCTGGACTTTATAACTGCTTCTGGTATAACTTTGTTCTTACCCGACCAGATGACCCCCAGGAATCTGACAGACAAACCAGATCCCTGAACCTTGGTGCTGTTCACAGCCCATCCTTTCTCCTGTAAATATTGCAGCAGTCTAGGTGCTGCACCTTCTAGATCTGAAAGAGAATCAGACGTGAGCACTGTTGGCGATTTCTCCCATGTAGCCAAGTCCTGGGCTACAAGATCATGACAGATGGTGGGGCTGTGCAGGTATCCTTGTGGGAGGACAGTGAAAGTCCATTGTCACCCTTCCCATGTGAAGGCAAACTGTTCCTGACATTCCTGCTCAATGTCAATGGAAAAGAAGGCATTAGCAAGATCTACCACATAATGGTATGTTCCTAGTTCATGGCTGAGGGTATCCATCAGGCCTGCAATAGAGGGGACAGCAGCATGCATAGGGGGTATGACTTTATTCAGTTCTCTGTAATCCACAGTCATATGCCAGGAGCCATCTAGCTTTTTTACTGGCCACACTAGGGAATTGAAAGGACTATGAGTGGGCTTTATAATACCCACCTTTTCCAGCTCCTGGAGAGTTTCTCCAATCTCTTTATGCCCTCCAGGCAGTTTGTATTGTTTGGTATTAGTCACCCGCTGAGGCACAGGCAAAGCTATGGGCAGGTGCCTAGCATGTCCCGTCAGAACTGCCTTCGCCACACATACTCTCAGTCTGAACACACCTGCAGTGGTCTGCAACCATAGACCCTGCAGGATATCAATCCCCAAAATATACTCAGGGATAGGAGATATATACACAGGATACTCTTTTTGAGTAGACGCCCTATTCCCAAAGGGATTTGGGCTTGTTTCACTCTGATAGCCTTACCCCCATATCCATCTATGATAGTGGGGGTCTTAGGGAACCGCTCAGGGTTACCATGAATCAGTGAACATTCAGCCCCTGTGTCCACCAGAGCCAGGATATGTTGTATGTTCACTGGGGACCAATGGATAGCTATTTCAACATGTGGCCTCCGGTCCCCCCTGGTCCCTCAGGGCAGATACCTTGACCTTCTCCTCAATCAAACCATGTTCCCCAGTCATCTTCCTGTGTGAGCTCAAGTGAGGTTGGCTCGCTTTCCAGCAGGAAGTCTTGCAAACACACAGGCCGGACTCGTGGCTCTGTCTCTGACCTCTGCCTCTTTGATCTTAACGGCTGGAACTGCTGCTCTGGTTTCAGCTGTTGCCATAGCTCTAGTAAGATCCTATTTGACTTCCCATCTAATTTCCTGCCCATATTAAATCAGCCCACCTCTGGGTCCTCGTAACCTTCATGGGGCCCTGTCTTACCTCTTTCTGGATTCTTATTGCTCCAGCCTCTCCTAAGTCTGCTACTGCACGTGTCTCCTCGCTTATGGGATGCCCTAAGTGAGGGGAAAGAAGGCCACTAGAGACCCAAAGAGGGATGTGGGAGCTGTTTGAAGCACAATATTCCTCATCCCAGTAGTGAAAATCTCTTCATCTGGGCCATAATTCTCTGGACTATAGATGGCATTTCTTATGCCTAGCTCTTGTAGCACCTGTTGGAGCTCAGCATACGTCTGCCATCTAACAGGAGAGGATGGTAGATCACCCGACTGGGCCACACAGCACGAAGTGCAGCCATAAGCCAATCAAGGAGGGAGTGACTCCCTAGGGTCTGATGTGCATTCTGTAATCACTGCCTCAAGGCAGGCTGCACTGTCAGGGAAGCCAGGTTTCCCATCTCTGATCCCAACAGAACAATTCCATCCACCCCTAAATCCCACAGACACAGGAGCCAAGCTGATATTGACTCCGAGGGCTTCTGCCTAAACTGGGAGCCCAAATCCAGCAGCTCAGCCTGAGTATAGGGGCGGACCATAGAGCGCTCCATGACCTGGGGAGGGGGCTGCTCTTCTCCTTGGGGAACCTTCAGCTGCTGGGTCTTTATTTTCTTTACAACCATGGGGCGTGCTTTCAATACAGGAGGCGCCAGTGCCTCTGGCACCACCCCTTCATCCTTCCCCAGCTCCTCCATTTCCAGGGCTGATGGCACCTTTCTCTCCCCTCACCCGAGTGCCTCCTCTGCTACTTTTACCTTTTCTACTGTGCCTCATAGCAATGCTAGCTCAGTCTTCAGCAGCTCTCTTACCTTCACCTCAATGCTTCACAGCTGGCATTCTCATACCACCGCCACCTATGCTTCCCTCGGGAGTTCATCTTTTTCCTTAATGGCCTTTTTCTCCTTCAGAACACCTGTCAGCACCGCTGTCTCATTCTGTAAGGACTCTTTTACCTCTTCAATGGCTCCTTGCTGCCAGCATTCTCGTGCTGCCTCCTCTCACATCAACACCATTTCCTTTTTCAGGGACTCCACAGAAGTCTGCAGCTCACGTTCTTGTGCCGCCATTTCTTGGGTCTTTTTCAGGAGCGTGTCCTTCTCTTCTGCAGAGTTTTTTAATACTGTGAGAAGAAGCCAACCCACAGTCCCCACTGCCTCACGGGCACTCTGTCTCTCAAAAGACCTACTTACTATACCAAGGGCCACCCCTACTGCCTCAGGTATCACCTCCACTTGCCTCCAGTCCTGGGGTGGTGCCCAGTCCTGGGGAGGCCAGCCACCTCAGACCACACACCCATTAGGGGACGATCCACTGTCTCCCCATTCACAGGGGCAGCCTGTCTTTTTCCTTGGTCAACAATGAACCCTGCCAACTTTGCCAATTGTCTTGCCAATGGGTTTCAGCCCCAGGGAAGTTCGCTATGGATTCAATGTGACCAGAGAAATTGACAGCAAAACATTCTTTGGGGTGAAAGGGTTTATTACCTGGCTTGTTCTCCCAGCATAGGTCAAGCACTAGCGTCTCTGTCTCCGTCCAGCGCACTGGGCCGAGCTCTCTATATAGTGCAATAATAGCTTATTGCCTAAAGGTGTGGAAGCAGTAACCTAGCAACAAGCCAGTTACATCATCAGGTGGTTTGAGTTCAGTGAGGATCTTGGCCATAGGAACCCCAACTTCACCACATAAACTTACACTGGAATTTGCATGCTAAGGAGTTGATCTTTCTAAGAAGACCCTCCCACCTACTTCCCTCCAGAAAATAGTCAGGTATGAGGGGAACAGGTTTTGGCTACTAGCAGAAAGGAGCTGTCAGGAGGCCCTTGAAAGGGTTTCAAAACCCACAGGCAGGATGGCCATCCCAATAAAAAAAACCTTTAAATGCATATGACACATTTCCAAAGTTCTTTCATGTACATTTTCCCACCTGAGTCTCAAACAACCCAGAGAGGATGGCGCATGTTTAATATTTACACTACATTTACTTAACTTGAGTTATTTGCCATTTTAGTGTGCTTTCATTATCACATGTGTGGAAACTAAAAACTAACATAGCTACAGATTTTTACAATTTCATTAGTATGCACCACACAAAGGTGTTAAGGGTTTTTAATTGGCTATTGATTTGGATTTCAGGAAAAAGATTGTGTGCACATATTTGGAAAACTAAAATGCAAGAGTGTTTGGTGTGTCTGTGTTTTAGTTTACACATGGCCAAAATTTTTAAGCAATAAAAATAAAGAATGTCAAATCAAAAATGAATATCTCTTCTCCAGCTTCCCAAGAAATACCATTCTCTGGGAGCAATCAAAAGAAATTTCAAGTACCCTCAGTTTATAGTCCCAGAGAGGTAAGCAGTTAGCTGAAAGTCACACAGCTATCAGGTCGGCGAGCACAGACACCTTGCTCTTCACTTCAGGTGCAGCCTGTTGTTGCATTGCCAGATGTTCTTAATGTAAGATCAAGGATGAGCATGAACCAGCCAAAACACTGCAGTCTGGACTCAACCCTAGCGAAGTGCTGGTAAACTACCTGTGTACGTACCTGTGCATGCACATTTTATGGTGGAAATGGCTCACATGATTTTTAAAACCAGATTTTCAAGGGAAATCTTAAACAGAAAGATCGTGAACCGTAACTTAAGAGGTAGCCACTCAAGAAGTAAAACTAATAGTTGGTACTCTAAGTCAGGGATTTAATAAGAACCGCCCCCCTCCCCCCCCAAAAAGCCGTGTAGTTCAACTTTGAGAGTATGTTGATGTTTTGAGATAATTCTGGGTTAGTGGTTCTCAAGTGCGATCCCTGGACCAAGTAGCATTGGTGCCTGTGGGGAAAATGGAAGTTCCTATGGCCAGGATCCTCACCTGACCCTAAACTACTTGGTGATGTAACTGGTCTACTGCTAGGCTAATGCATTCACACCTTAGGCAATAAGCTATTATTGACTAAGTCACTATATAAGGAGCTCTGCCCAATGCTCCGGGTGGGGACAGAGGCAGAAATGGAGGTGGATTATGGGTATGCAGACTGCTGGATGCAGATGTGATTCTAGTGCTTAACCTATCTCTGGGAGAATAAAGCCAGGTATAAACCCTTTTGCCCCAAGAATGCTCCGTTGTCATTTTTCGGTCTCACTGAATCCATAGTGAACTTGCCCAGGGCTGAAACCCTCTGGCAAGACAGTATGACTTGGGAACTCCTCAGAAATGTAAATTCTTAGGCCTCACGCCAGACCTACAGGCTGGGAAACTAGTGTGGACCCCAGCCATCTATGAAAGGCCGTCCAGGTGAATTTGATCTTCACTAATGTTTGAATACCACTGTTCTAGGTCATTAATTTTGGAAAAATCTACATTTCTAATTTGAAATGGTTCATTTTAATGATTATCTAGGTTAGGTTTATGATTCAGTTTTTAAAATGAGATTTTTTTTAAAGGGTCAACAAATTAGTACAGCTGGTTTAAATTTGAGGTCAGTGCTCAGGCTGGCTCTATTCTTGCCTCACTCCCTTCCTACCCCTCATGCAAATGCAAATCACTTCTGGAACAAGCCCCTCATCAGCAGGTCACTGAAAGGTCACACAGGGTTCAGAAAGAGACTGAATAAGGTCAGACACTCCACCAGGGCCAGAGGAAGAGAGCATAGTGAGAACAAATGCCCTTAAGCCAGTACCTAGAGAGCCCTGCAGGACTATGCTGTGAGCCAGTTGAGAGCCTGGCAGCAGGGCTGAGAAGACGGTTCTTTTGTTGCATGGCTGTCATCAGCAAGAGTTTTCTATGCTCCCAGCCCCTACCTGTGGATGACTACTAACAGAGAGGCGCAGCATGGCTCCAACCAGGCTTCTCTCCAGAGACTTCTCACCTGAATCTTCCCCTCCAGCCCAGCCTCGTTCTCCTTTTAT
Source organism: Smutsia gigantea (assembly GCA_032199065.1). Lineage (NCBI taxonomy): Eukaryota > Metazoa > Chordata > Mammalia > Pholidota > Manidae > Smutsia > Smutsia gigantea. The sequence goes on along the minus strand of JAVSCE010006894.1, from coordinate 368,761 downwards.
TCACCTGCTGGTTCTGAACTCTCTTTGGAGAACCAGAATTTACTTCCTCCAGAAAGCCTTTCCAGGTTTTCCAGCCCATTTCCTTATCTAAATGCCTGTTCATATCATAGTATTTCATGATCATGATTTGGGATTTAATTGCTTTCTTTTAATTGTATATTGGGTTCATTGATTTCCATTCATTCCTTTAGTTGATCCACTCATCCCAACTCAGTCATTCAATAAAGCATATTTTGAATGTTTTCAGGCACTGTGCTAGAGCTAAGGATAATTCAGAACCATCTCTGCCTTCAAGGATCCCATAGATTGATAGAAATAACAGCAGCCATCCTTACAACAACCTTGCTAAGCAGGTAAAACATTATCAGATCATGTCAAATCTAAAATTATCTGTTTCCTCATTGTTGACCTGCTTATTCATTGTTTCCTCCCTTAGCAATGAGACTAACATTGGAGTACAATTGCTGAGTCACAGCTAATTAGTCACAGCTACTAATTTTTTAAGAAACTGCTAGGGTTTTCCAAAGTGCACCTAACATTTTACACACCCACTAGCAAAGTATGACAGCTCCCATTGCTTCACATTTTGTGATGACAGATATTCTAGTGGTTATGAAGTAGGATCTTATTAGAGTTGTAAGTGGAATTTCCCTAATGACAAATGGTGTTGAACACCTTTTCTGAGCTTATTGGACATTCATTCATATATTTCCTTTTCTGAACTGTCTTTTCAAGACTTTTGCTCATCTTTTGGGGGATCACATTTCTTTCAGTTATTGAGCTGTAGTCCTTTGTTAAGTCCTTTGTTACATATACAAATATTTTCCCAGTATGTGGTCTGCCTTTCCTTTTTTAATTTTAATGAAGTCCAAATTACCAGTGTTCGTGGTTTGTACTTTTAAGGGCTTCTCTGAGAAATCTTTGCCTACCTCAAAACCATGAAGATTTTCTCATGTTTTCTTCTGGAAGCTTAGAGTTTTGGCATTTATGTTTTTTTCTTTAATCTAGTAAAAAGTGAATTTTTGTATGGTGTGAGGTAGGGGTTGAAGTTAAATTTTTCCCACACAGTTACTTAGTTATTTCAGTACCATGTGTTGAAGTCTTTCTTTTCTCCCACTGAATTGCCCAGATACCTTTACCAAAAATCGATAAACTATAGATGTGTGGATATATCTCTAAATTCTCAATTCTGTTTAACCATTCAATATGTCTGTTCTTTTGTCAGTATCACAATTTTACTGGTAACATTTTAGTAAGTTTTGAAATATAGTGTGAGTCTTCCAACTTTGTTTTTATCATATTTGTTTTAGTCCTCTAAGGCCTTTGCATTGCCATATAAATTTTAGAATTATGCTATCAATTTCTAAAAAAAATGACGATAGGTATTTTGGTTAAGTTTACACTGAATGTATACATCAAATTGACAACAACTGCACCTTAGGAATATTGGCTCTTCCGATCCATGAACATTATATAGTTCATTTCTTTAGATCTTCTTTATTTTATCTCACCAATATTTGGTGCCTTTCAAAGTAAATAACTTTAACATATTTTGTTATATTTATGTCTAAATATTTATGTTTTTACATGTTTTGTAAAGGGAATTGTTTTTAAATTTTATTTTCCAATTTTTTGCTTCTTCTGTAGAGTTGATTTTTTTTATATTGACCTTGCATCTTTTGACATTGCTATTTTCACTTCTCTCTTGGCAAATGTGTCATGTGATTGCCAGCTTACTCTTCTCTTTATATTTAAAAAGCATCTCTTACACAGCATATACTAATGACTAGATTTTTTATACATTTAGACAATTTCTGCCTTTTAATTGGATGTTTAGTCAGTTTACATTTAATGTAAATTTTCACATAGCTGACTTGAAGTCTGTCATCTTTTGTGTGTGTGTATGTGTGTAGCTTTTGCTTGTTTCTCCTTTCTTGTTTTGTTGTACACTAATTATTTTGTAGTGTTCCATTTTATTTCCTCAACTGGCTTTTTGTCTATACATTTTAGTATTATTTTCTTTGTGGCTGCTCTGGAAAGTAAAAAACATGTGTTTTTAACTTTCCATAGCCTATTTAGAAATAATATTGTTCCACTTTACATAAAATGTAAAAAGAATATAATTCTTTTTACCATCCCCCCAACTTTTGGGCCATTATTGTCATATATTTTACTTATCCATGTGATAAATTTCACAATACAATGTTATTATTTTTTGTTTTAAACAACCAGGTGCCTTTTTAAAAACTTAAGAAATAAAAATGACAGTCTTTTATTTGCATACATAAATTAACTATGGCTGTACTCTTCATTCCTTACAGTTGATTTTGTTTTCCATTTTTTTCTATTTCTTTTCAGTCCTAACAATTTCATATAAATAAAATCTACAGTATATACTTTCTTTTTTTGAGATTGAGTATTTTTATCTTGGGAATCTGACCAACTCAAGACAAAATAACTAAAGGTACAGAAATCAGAGAGTTGCAAGGAGTATGACCTGGTCAGACTAAGTATATACTCTTTTTGTATGACTTTGTTTTGCTAAGCTTTTGAGAGTTATCCATGTTTTTATATGTGCCATGAGTTGTTCATTTTTATTGTTGAGTAACAATCCACTGTATAAATATACCACAGCTTTTTTAGCTATTCTATTAGTAATGGATACCTGGGCTATTTCCAGTTTGGGGATGTTATGAGCTTCTTGTATAAGACTTTTCTAAATTTTTTTTAGTGTTTTCCTTTCTCTTGGTAAATAACAGGAATAGAATTGTTCGGTCATAGTGTGCAATTTTGTAAGAAATTGCCAGAACCTTTATCAAATGGTCGTGTTTATATTCCTGCCAACAGGGTGTGAGAGTCCTGATTGTACCATATGCTTTCCAACACTGACTGTTGTCAGTCTTTTAAATTTTAGCTATTTTGTTTTATACATTTGTACATGTTCTGGTTTTAATTTTCATGTCCTTGATCACCAACAATATTGAGCATTATTCATGTGCTAATTGGTCAATAACTTTTCTCCTTTTGTGAAATGTTTGATCAAACCTTTGGCTTTTTTTTTAATTGGGGGTTTTGAAAAATAATCATTAAGTTGTAAGTATTCTTTTTATATTTTAGAGGCCCGTCCTTTGTGAAATTTGTGTTTTGAGGATATTTTCTCCAAATTTGTGTCTTGCATATTCATTTTTAAATGGTGTTTTTTTGAGGAAAAAAGCTTTAATTTTAATGACAATTTATCATTCTTTTCTTTTCTTTTTGTTATTTGCTGTTTGTGTGCTACATAAGAAACCTTAGCTTACTCCAAATGTTCTCTTGTCTTATTTCATGTGTTAGGTTTCATGTTGTTCCAGGTGTTAGATTTTATGTTTAAACCTGTGGTTCAAGTTGATTTTTACATAACAGTGTGGGGTTCTTTTTTCCACCATATTGCTATCCAATACCATTTTCTGACAAGACTTTCTTTCTCAATTGAATAATCTTGACATGTTTGTCTAAAGCCAACAGACTGTATAAATAATAGTTGTTTTTTTCTAAAACTCTTTGCTCTCTGGTCTTCACACTGAATCATCTCTATTGAGCTATCATCATGTTTCCTGACCCTTTATTCTGCAATCACCAATCTGTTGTTAAAAACCCCATCTAGTGAATTTCTCATTCCAAATACTGTGATTCTCAGTTTTACAATTTCATTTGATTCTTTCTCATAGATTCCGTTTCTCTACTCATTACATCCATCTGTTCTTTTAAGTCTTTGACCATATTTATAATATCTAATTAAGGGTCTTTTTTGTTAGTTCTAATACCTATGCCACTTAAGAGTCTATATATTTTGACTACCCATTTCCTTTTTTTCCTATTGGGATATGATTGACATATTATATTGTATAAGTTTAAATTGTACGACATAATTATCTGATATATGTATATATTGTGAAATGATTACCGGGAAACAATTGCCTCATTCATTTTGTTCATTTCTATTTTGATGATGGAAAGAAGGCAAGAAAGGTACTCAGGAAGTTTTCAAAAACACAGCTTCCTTGAACCCCATCCTGAGAGATTCTGACTCATTGGTTTGGGCTGGTACCTGGAAAGTTCTGTTTTAAAAATCCTAAGAAGATGCTGGTTCAACACCTAGTCTGGGACTCACTGCTCGAAGCCCCACTGAGACCACATAGGGCAGGCAAGGCATTTTTCTTTTCTCCAGGATCCCCAGATGCCTTCCACTGGGCTGAATAGGGTTATACTGCAGATCAGCTGCTTTAATGGTGGTGGTGGTGGGGTGGGTGCCTTCCGCACTCAATGTGGGGCACACACAGTAGCCATGGGACCTGAGAGAAAACTTCACCTGAGAGTGAGGCATCCTTAGCTCCTCATTGCCCTGGGCCTTCCCCTTCTGTAGCAGATTCTAGGAGCTGTGCACTCATTTGATCTGTGCTGGGGATCACGAGGCCTTTGAGGTTCTTTCCTGATGTGGTTTCTGGACTTCCAGCTTAAGTGCATTGCTGAGCCATCGAATCTTCCCCAAGGCTTCCCGAGACCCAGACAGGGGATGGATGAGATACACTGTTTGCTCACTTCACACTTAATGGTAAGTTATGAGTTTTAATCATTATGCCACATAGGGAAAATATGACTGGTAGTCATTTCAGTAAGGAAATCCATCTATTTTTATACCTTGGCCCTCATCTCTGCAGCATCCTCTCCAAACTAACTGTTACAAAAGCCTCATTAAGTGTTTAGAGACAAGTTCACAGGCATTCTTTCTCTTCTACACCAAACAGGCATCTCCAAAAACTGAGGTCCAAATTATCCATAAACTCCAACCAGGATGGCTTTCCATAGTTCAATATGCTGTTCAACTTAGCAGAATTAACCTGAATTAATACTTTCATTACTAATGTATCACACGGGATCAGCCCAGGATTTTATAGATATATTTTACTCACTTATTCATACATAGTCTTTGTTTTCTTCACTCATTCATCAATCGACCCATTTATTTATGTGTTAGTGTGGGCATATCCACAAAACAAACAATATTCATCCTTCCTCTGTGCCAGGCACTGTGCCTGGTGTCTAGAATCTGGAGATTGATAAGCATTCATTTACTCACTCATTTATTCCACAAATACTTGCTGAGTATCTACTATGTGCTTGGCATCAGGAACCCGGTGGTAAAGACCTGTTCTTGTGCTTCATTTCATAAACTAGGGGAGAACACAAATAACAGGTTAATAGGGAAATAAGTAAGATCATGTCTGAAATACTAAGTGCTATGAAGAAAATAAAACAAGGCAAGAAGAGGGAATAGTCAGGGAGTGTCAGGGAAGTGACATTTTAAGCTGACACCTAAATGGGTGAAGAATTAAGAAGTAGAGTTAAAAGGAAGAATTAAGAGTGTACTGGGCAAAGGAATAGCAGATGCAAAGCCCCCAAGAAATGCTGTGTGGCTGGAACACGATGACTGAGGGGAAGTGTGGCAGGAAGTGAAGTTGGAGAGGCAAGCAGGGGTTAGATCATTTGGGGCCTTGCAGGTTAGGGGCTTTGGGGGCTTTTTTCTGCATGGGAGATTTGTGTATTCTCCCTTATTTATTTATTTAATCATGTGTCTGTATCAGTATGGACTTACGGATATTTATTTTATAGTTTGAGTTATAACCAATACTCCTTTATTTATTTCATTGTTCCAAAATTTTCGAGATTTGGCCACTGGGAGCTTTTTCAGTTGTGTCCTGGGTCTCTTTGACATACAACCATTATTGTGGGTTTTTTTTTTTTAATACTTTCTAACGTTCTAGCACTACAAGATGCTCCAGGCTAGGGCCTTTGGGTTTTATTCCAAGTGAGAAAGGAAGTCATTGGATTTATCTGATCTATTTAAGTCTGGCTGCCCTCCACGAGTCTTTCTTCTCACATGCTCTATCCAAGCACCTTCCTCTCCCGCCTGACTAGCTGCCTTACAATCCTGCCATGGGCCCACACATTTGCTCACAGGTCAGGCCTTTGCCTAGCCTCTCCCTCTTAGGAATATTGCCTCATTGTCCTCAATTCTTTGTTCCCAAAGGGAGTGCATACACTTCCTTTGTCGTGTGAAGCTCCTCCCACTAAAGGATGGAGTTTGCTTCCACTTTGATATTGGGCTCAGTCATATAACTTATTTTGGATGAGGGAGAAGTGAGTGTGCCAGTTCTAAACCCAGATCCTAAGACGCCTTATAAGTTTCCTCTTGTTCTTTCAAACTTATACTATCATTTTAAGAAGAACAAGCCTGGGTTAACCTGTTCATCCCATCCCATAGCTTAGAGCCACACCCACCCAGCCCAGCACAGACACCACCGCCCCTCAGCTGACCTATGAGCCAAAGAAATATTTATTGTTTACGCTCCTAAGGATTTGTGATTGTGTGCTACCCAGAATATCGTTTACTAGCAAAGGGATGATCATTCAAGGCTTGGATTAGTGCCACCTCCTCCAGGAAGCTTTCCCTTACATCTAGGATGTAACAATACATCTTTGCTGTTCTAATTGTTGTCTTACTCTATAGACACTTTGAGATATTATGCATGGGCTAGAAATAATACAGTAATAATAATAATCATATTTAGTATTAACCATGTGCTAGGTACTAGATGTTTATCTGCATTCACTCGTTTAAATCTCCTCAAAATCCTAGGAGGTCAGTACTATTAATGGCCTAATTTTACAAAGGGGAAAACTGAGACACAGTTAAGAGGTTAAAGTAACGTACCCAAGACTGTACAATTAATAAGCGGTGGAGCTAGATTGGAACTCCAGAGCCTGCCCTCCCCCTTTACCACTGTACTATCTCTTGTAATAATATATGTGACTGTCATTCAAACACTTGACAAAGAAGTACTAAGCAACTATTATGTGTCAGGCACTGTGCTAGGTCTGACGGATTCAGGACTCAGTGAGACCAAACCCAGGTCATCAGAGAGCTCTGGGTGGGAGGGGGAGAGGGATCATGTTGTCGAGTAACGGGCAATTACTTTCCAAACTGTTGCCCAGTGATCATCTCACTGCCTCTGTCTGGCCTTGACCTCTCGCCCTCCTGGGTTAATCTTATCTTCCCAGAATTACTGGAAGCTGCCCAGGAAGTACTTTATTGACTTGGACAGGTTTGTAAGGAAATCCAGGAAGCCTCAGAGGTTCATGTTACTAACAAAGAGAATGTAAGTCCTCTCCAGCACCCAATGGAAAGGTGACTTTTCTATCAGCAATAATTCTATTTGATGTGTATTCACCAAGTGCCTGCAGGGGAGAGGAAATATAAGTGTTTGGAAGACTTTTACATCCATGTACCTATTGCCCCCTTGAAGAGCTCAGTGGGGCTTATAGGGAACAAGGTACTCCCACAGCGTTGACACTTCTCCCCCATCAGGACCAAAGTCCTGTCAGTCACAGGTGTTGAGGGAGGCTGGAATTTTCTTTCCTTTGTTTTTTCCAAAGGACTCTAAAATGGCCAAAATCAAGCACAAGCTAATTTCTCAAGAGGTCAGCATACTACATTAAATTGTTAATACATTGTTTTACTTCAATACCACGATGCTTTAGAATCTAACCAAAACTCATGTACGAACTTGCCGTGCTATCTGAAGAAATGCACTGAGTTATTTAAGCTCTCTGGGCTGGAGTTGTCCCATCTTTCATAGACTGTGACATCGTGTTCTGCAGAATGGCACAGCCTGCCTGATCTGGGAGGCCCACAGGAGAGTGAGAATAATCCAAACCAGCTGTACTTTGCACTCATTGATGTATTCCCAGCACATAGAACACCTGGCAAATTGGAGGCCCAAAATAAATGTGTTGAATGAATGAATTGTTGAAGCCTTGATTAACTTGGTATCTAAAAGAATTCTGCCAGCAATGGGAAGGCCCCCAAATGGGAAGTGGAAAAAACACAAAAATCTTCCAACTTACCCCAAGTCAGGTCCAACACAAATCCTAAAGGCAATGTGCCCACTCCACCAAGTAGGACTGTGATAATATCATCCCAAGCTCTACAGTTTATAAAACACAATTGTATGCATCATTGTATCATGTTGTTCAGTCCTTCTGGGATAATTGTGAATGGCACCGTTTTATAGAGAGGCCTCACGTCTTGCTCAGAGTCCCATGGCACAACAGGACATAGACCCAGAGCATCTGGCCATTGTCTAAGCTGGAGCTCTTGATTCTCCGAGTTCCTATAAAAACACATTGGAGAGTGCTGCTGGAGAGGGAAGGTCTTTTCTTAGCGTGATCTTGGCCCTTATCTTACTTGGGGTTCTGCTAGGCACCCTTTTCTGTCTCTGGTAGTAATGACTGTTGAGTAAGAAGGTGGAAAAAGCCACCATTTATTGAGCACATACATTGTGCCTGGCATAGTGCTAAACCCTACACGTTCAATACCCTGTTTAATTCTCCCAACCAGTCCCACAAGGGAGCTAATGTAAATATTTCAATTTTGTAGGTGAGAAAATTGAGCCTTGTCAAAGTCGAGAAACTTCCTCAAGGTCACTTGGCTGGTCAGTGGTAGAACCTGGGTGTGACCCCAGCTTACTTGGCTCCTGTACCCATCTTCTAAATCTGCGTTCCTGCCACCACCTGAAGCCTCATTCCTGATGACAACTTGATGTACATGTCCTGCTCCAAGTACAGGGATGCACAGGAGTTCCCCATCATGGGCTCTTCCATTTGTAGTCCAGTAGTCACTGTGCTGCTGGTCATGGGAGCTGGCGGCTGGCAGTGGGATCTGTTCCTCCTGGTTCCTGGGGTTCCTCATGCCCTTGTCCCTGGGTCTGGTCTGGCTGGGAAAGGGATACACAAGTTCCTTAAACTGGGCTGGCTCTGGGGCCTCTTTCTGGGGCTCAGAGAGATATTGCCCACCTCTGTTGGGCCAGCCTTTGCAAAACCGTCAAGTTTCATACGTTTTCTCTCTTTCCCCAATTTTCCAATTCACATCTTTTCTCCACTTTTCCTTTGTGGATGTCCTGGCAGCATTGAGGAAAGATTTGGATACTATATATTTGCCTTGTATTCTTTAAATCATGATACAGATTTAATAAAAATTAACCCTTATTAGTTGACTAAACTTGCTCGCAAAAATGGGTGTTCTGACATCTCAGTCCCAGTAGAGTAGAAGTCCCCCATATATTTATTGGATGCCTGCTCTGTACCAAGAAATGTGCTTGGTTGCACCTTGCAGGGTGCAAAGATGTTATCATTTCTGCCTTGAAATCCCATAGATCCTAGCCTCAGCTGAACATGAGAGGTCTTCAAGTAAAGGCCTGGATCATGAACTATGCCCAGGGAGAAGAGAGCTCTCTTCCTGCCCCAGAGTATCGCAGCAGGCTTCAGGGATGGGGCACAACTTGAGCTGCATTCTTCGAACAGGCAGAAGATGGGAAGGGCACTACAGGGCGGATGGAATAGCATGGTGCAAAGACTGCATGAGGGAGCACGTGGCACTTGAGGATAAGGACAACGTGTAAGGGATGAGGGAAACAGCCCCATGATTGCGCCTATTAGTGAGGGGAAGGAGACCCAAAAGATCAAGCAGTGGTCCGTAGATTTTTTAAAAGAAGGTTGTGAAAACATACCAGCGTCTATGTCTCCAGTCTGTCTGGTAGATCCACCTTTACTCCCAGAAGAGGGACCACAGACAAAAGGGTGAGGTGTGTCGATCTGAGGAACTAGTCACTGTGTGTGGTGCAGCGATGAATACACAGCTGTGTATACACACAATGCTGTGAAGCCTGCTGCATCCGTGGGAATTCCGAAAGCCATGAGGAAGTCACGCCAGCGGCTCACCACACCTTAGTTATTGGCAAGGAATCCCAACAGGACAATTAGGATTAATTGAAATCTGCCTGATTGATTGGTCTGTATGAACTTTCATCAGAGCAGCCCTGTTATATGGGCAGATGAAACAGCTGAATTGGCTCTAATGGATCCAGGCCTGGAGGAGAAAATGCAAATGGAGGTCAGTTCTTTTCTCAGGTGGGGCAGACGCCAGAGTCAAGCATCCAGTGCCCCTCACTTGGCCACAGTTTGAGACTTTACTGCTATTGTAAAGGTCAGGGGTTCCAAGTGGAGGACTTCGGGTCAAGGAGGGTCTTATTTTCTTTGCAAACGTGGTGTGGATGTGGGATCTGTCCTCAAAGCCTCATCTACTTCTGCCCCTGGCTGGTTCCTTGGCTGGTCCAAGCCTCTTATACTTCCCTGTGCAGGCTCGGATTCCTATCCTTCCTTTCTTTGCTCTGACTGTTTGGTCCTCCAAGACTAGTGCTCTCAGGACTTACGGTGTCCGTGAATCACACAGGGATCTTGTTGAAATGAGGATTCTGACTCAGCAAATCTGGGATGGCATTTGAACTTGTGCAGGTGATCATGAGGATGCCTATTTATGGACCACACTGAATAGCAAGATCCTAGAAAACTTCTTCCCTTTTAGTCACTCCTCTACCCATTTCTACATCTGGTTAACTCCAGTTTAACCTTAGAAACCCAGACTCAATGTCATGTCCCCTAGAAGACTTCTTCTGACACTCTTACCCCTTCCATTATGCTGATACCTCACATGATAATTACTTTCATTACGGTACTTATCCTGCTCTGTGGTCCTTGTGCTTACTGGCTTACTCCTTTGTTTCCTCCACTTCACTTGTACTCCTTAAGGCTGTTGACAGGGTTTTCTTTATCCCCAGTGCCCAGCACAGGGCCTGGAATGTAGTAACCATGACTATGTGTTTGTGGAATTAAATTGTACACACGGTGATTTAACTTTTCTTCTTCTTCCTTTTAGTCTCCTGAATTAGCCCTTGTTCATACCACCAAGAATGGTTTGCGACGTGTGCCACTAAGTCCAAACTACATTCAGACTTTGACTATATATGGGATTATATGCAACTATTTTCCTTACTTGAGGTGAGTCCTCTGGGTTTTGTTTAGTTTTGTTTTGTTTTTAGCTGAAGGAGAAGGAAGTTGTTTAGGTAGAGGGCCTCATTCTGGAAGATTCAGTGGGACACTGTGAGTGTCATATCTATCCATGTGCTCTTGTACATTTCCCAAACTCCCTTGCAGCTAGGCAGGGTCAGGTGACTGGATTTGGTCCAATAGAATTTGAGTAAAAGTGATGTGCATCATTTCCAAGGTGAGCCCTCATCCTTCAGCCCTCTCTTCTCCTGCCCCCATGGTCTGGGGAGCTCATTGCTCCAGAGAGCGCTGTTCTGGATCCTGGTGTCACTACCTGGAGAAGAAGTGTGCAGGACTGTCACCCAAGGACACAGGACTTTGTATGAATGAGAGATAATCCTTTACTGTGTTAAACCACTGAGATCTGAGAGGTTTTTTGTGGTGGAAGCTAGAACTAACTACTAATAGAAGTGGTGTCTCTTACCTGCTTACTGCGTGAATTAACACTGAAGAAACAAACAATAGGCATTCTAGACATGTACTTGGCTAAATGGTATTAATTTTGATACCATATTTTACCTTTACTCACATGTTTCCAGAAAGAGGAAAAAATGATCACAAGAATAAACAAAAGATGATCTGCTTCATGTTGCTATCATCAGCGCTAAACATCATTATTTATGAATAACTTTCCTCCTTTAAAAAAAGTGTGCTTAGCATTATTTGTAATCAAGAAAATTAAAATTAAAGCAACAGTGAAAAATTATTAAATCCATTAAATTGGCAAAATTACAGAACCTTAGACCAACGATAATGAAAACATACTTTTCTCTACATTTCAAATTGTGGAGGATTCCAGGTTTGGGTGATTGCCCAGTAAATCCATCTCAGCCTGGATACTGCTGGGCTCCATCAGCTGTGATTACTTTATGCCCCTGACATGTTTTTTTTTGCTTTATTCCTTACATATACTCATAAAATGAGTCCAGATTTGAAGCCTGCAAACCAATATGGGGCTGTGTAAATCCTCAGGTCGCTGCTTAGTAAATTTGTGAATTCTTGGTGCTGGGAAAAAGCATTTAATGTAGATTCCTTCCAAGCTACACTAAATTCCAAGAGGAAGTCTCTGTATGCTTAGAAATGAGCCTTTCTCCCTGGAAAACTGCTCAAAGTCCATCTTGAAAGTAGTCACGGCTCATTTTGCAATGGCCTGTTACAAATTTCTCCATACCCAGGGAGCAGGTCTTTTAATGTCTTGTTAGTTTGGGAAGGAATCAGAAGGATTTCTGAAGATTACCTGATTCTGGGCTTCTCACACCTAATTGGATCTTAGCTCACAAATCCTCAGAGAACAGGGTTGGTCCATTAACAAACAGTTCATCTGGAATCCAGGAAACAGCTAGAAGTGTTTTGAATCCGAGCTCCTTGAATAAAGCTCCCTGGACTTGGATTAACACAGGGGTGGGGATAGGGGGAGAGCTGAATGAAATACAGAATGAGTGAATGACCACAATGGTGTATCTATCAAGTGAATGTTTTGCAGCTCATGAGTCCCTTTGGGCCTGTTGTTTAATTATCAAAGCCACTGCGTTCACACCTAGAATAAGACTTAAACTTCTTGCCACCATCCCGGAGAACTCCAGCAATCTCACCGTGCCCCCCTGTCTGACTTATCTCCTACAACTCTTCCCTTAGCCCGCAGCTTGGCAGACCACTGGCTTTCTGGTGCTCATTGAATGCACTGAGCGAGTCCCTGAGGCCTTTGCACATGCTCTCCCCTCTGTCTGGAATGTTCTCTCAGATACTTGCAGGGCCCCCTCCTTCACTTCTGGTTCGCTTCTTGGCTTGAATATCACTTCCTCAGAGAGGCTTTTCCTGTCCACTCTTCCTAAAAGAGCACTCTCCACGTTTTTATACTCACTCCAGCCTGTTTACTTATCTGCAAAGCAGGGATTATAATAGCATAGATCTTCCTCAGTTTACAATGGGGTTATGTCCAAAAAAGTTCATAGTAAATTGAAAATATCATAAGCTGAAAGTGCATTTACATTTGACCTTACTGAACGTCAAAACAGCCTCGCCTACCTGAGATGCGCTCAGAACAGTCACATTAGCTTACAGTTGGGCAAAATTATCCAACACGAAACCTATTTTGATAAAATATTCAATGTCTCATGTAATTCATTAAATATCATACTGAAAGTAAAAAACACCATGGTTGTGTGGACACAGGTGGTTGTAATGTATCAGCTGTTGACCCTCGTGACCACGTGGTGGATGGAGAGCCGCACTGGCTGCCGCTGGCCAGCATCAGGAGAGAGCATTGTACCTCATATCACTACCCCAGGAAAGGATCCAAATTCAAAATTCAAACTGTGGCTTCCCTGAATGTGATTTGATTTCACACCAAGGTAAAGTTGAGAAATCCTAAATTGAACCATCTTAAGTTGGGTACCATCTGTACATAACTGCTATGAGAATTAAATTAAATAATTGATTAGAATGTTTAACCTAAGGCCAGTCCATAAGAAGCGTTCAATAAATATTTAATACTGTTGATGTTGTTATTATTATTTTCTGTTCTTCTAACCACTCTCCTTCTACAGCTTCTGCTTTGGACAAATTTATTCCCCAGGAGCTGATAGCAGGTTAAGCTGGGGACACCCTCCACCCTCACTTGTGTTATAAAATGAGAATAAAGGAGACAAGGAGGTGAGGTAGACAGGACAGAAAGACTATCTTGTATGTGGTGAAGGCATTATGGTTTCCAAAACTGTTCCAATTTTGTCATCAGACTGTTATAGCATCATTTAGAGGGCGTTTCAAATAGGGAAGAAATTGGTCTCTTACTAGATGAAGTAAGTACCAGAGAAGTAAAACAACTGGCAAGGTAAAAGGAAAAATTCAAACCTCCAACAAAAAGAGATCTGAGTCCCTGAAGAATATTTTTGTAGAAAAATCTAGCTCTCCCAGGCATGATTTTCATACTGTTTCCCCAGAGCCTGTATCTGGGACAGAGGAGCAGGTGTGTCCTCAGCCACACTGGGGCATGGGAAGATGTGCAGCGCTGAAGTTCTTTTCCTAAGAACTGTGCGTGCACTCACAGGCGTCAGACCAACCTGGCATTATGTCAATATAAATGTATTTAATACTGGTATTTTCTTTTCTTCTGAAAATCATGTTATTTACTAACTGTATTGATTGCAGTCATGTTTATATTGGTGCAAAAGTAATTTATCTCCTCGGAGTCATCTGTGTGAAGGTAGGAAAAGGTCTGGTGGAAGCCAAGATATTAGCTAGTTTGCCAGCAGGTCCATCTTTATTATCAAAAATATCTCTTGCCAAAAATCCTGTTTCTGAGCATTATTAGCTATAAGGCCAGTACTTACACCCTGGGGCTTGTTGACCATGTGGAGACCAACAAGACAATTCTGAAGTCATAGTCCAAAAGGCACCCTGCTCAAGGAGCACAAAGGGAGAGTAGAGATGGAAGCACACTGGCAGGCCTGTATTTTAGGGTATCCTAGGGTTGCAAGGTAGGGAGTTCCTCATCACGGGGACAGTCATGGCAGAACGCCGCCATGTGAGGGTCATGCCATAGGGAGGAAAAGAGCAGGAAGTTAGATCTCTGTGCTACTCCTTAATCCTGCAATTCTGGGAAACTAAGATCTGTGTGATTCTGGGATCGCACATACAGCAAAAGGCCCAGAGGACCCAGCCAAACTATCCTTATGGGAACTTTACTAGATAAAATTTTATAGAATCTACCTTCAAAATTCCCAGCTTGGCTCTCTGCTACTTTTTCCTCGTACAGAGTCAGGATCTGCCTCCTCGATAGTACCCCCATTGTCTGCAGACCCAACCTCTGGGGACGAGTCAGCAAGTCCGTCTGCCCCCACCCAAATGCCCCCACCTTGGGCTGTTTGACAGCAGTGGTCCCACTCCCCCAAGCCCACTTCTTCCTGTTGAGACTTAAGGGGCGAGACACTCACTGGCTTGTCCCAGACCCCACTCCAGTGTGTCAGTGTCTTTCTTACTCTGTGGTGTCCACAAAGGAATAAGTATTTGTTTCACTTATGTAGTTACTCAGCAAAGGTTTATTGAGTACCCACTGTGTGTCAGGCACTCTGCTTGGTGTGGGGATCTACTGTGGAGCAAAACAGACAGAATCTCTGCCCCTGTGGGGCTGCCCATTGGGAGGCGGACAACCAGAGAATTTCCAAAGTGAATGCGTAATCACAGACTGTGCTAAGGGCTCCAAAGGAAAGCGTAAGGGTGTGTGCAGTGTGTAACAAGAGGGTCTGCCTTGTCTGTTGGCATGATAGCTGAGCTGAGGTCTAGAGGTCAAACAGAAGTTATCAGGCGAACTCAGAGTGGAGGAGGACATTCTCAGTAAAGGTAAGTTCAAGACACAACACTGGAGCAGTCAAAGGCAGTAAAAACAAGCCAGCGTGGCTGGAGCAAATACAGGGCTCACCCTGTGCAGCTCAGAAGGGGACTACCTACAGCTGCAAGAGTCAGAACACAATTCAAACTAGTTTAAGAATAAAAGAGACAGTATTAGTTCACATGGCTGAGAGTCAAGCAGGGTATGTAATTTAAGGCTCGCCTTGACCTGGGTGTTCAAGCCAGGACGAGAGGATGACTGTCTCCCACCTCATCATTGTCCCCAGGTGGTACCAACCAGCAACTCTGCCAGTGTGGCCACTAGCAACTCCATACCCACTTCCCAACAGCTGAGATGACAGAAAGCACACCCCATTCTGAATGATTTCATTTTGAATCCCAAGGCTCTTTCTCATTAACTTGAATTGGTTATGTGTCCACTTCTGAAGCACTTGCAGCAACCCAATTGGTCAATTCTGGCGCTGTGGGGATGGTTTTGGCCAACCCCCTCACCACTGAAACTACAGGCATTGAGGGAGGAGGAGGAGTGGTTCCCCAAGAGGAAGAGACGGCTGCTGAGATCATGGAGAGGAGGCAGAGCAGGCAAAAAACATAGATGTCCAGTATCATCCCCTCTGTGTGCTAAATATGATGTGAGTGCAGATTGGCTGGGCATCTCCACACAGCAGCCCATTCTCCTTTTCCAGAGATCAGAGCCCTTCATGTCCCACTAACATAGTCCTCCATCCCACTGCTACTAGATGGTAACACACACCTTCTCATCCCCAAAAGTATTCATTCTTAAGAGTCCTCATCAAAATATCTTTTGCAACAAAAGAATTGTCTATCATGATGGAGTTCCACATTGTAAGATGACAAGTGAGAGCACCTGCTTTAATAGCCTGTCCCTGGCCCTGGGGCTATAGCCGAGCCCAATGGGCCATCGCCACCAGGGAGCAGCAGCGAGCATGATGACAGGCAGTAGGGGTGGTGAGGGAGGATGGACTGCCAGTTTGGAACAGGTGGCAATATTGATCCAGACCAAGGTGAAATTAAACCATGTGTTGTTTAAAAGCCAAGCCTCCCCTCAGTCTTGCAAATGGGATGGTGAATTAATTACTACATGAAGAAGCAAAGCCTGGTAGGCAAAATTTCTTTATGGAGAAAATCTTGAGATGCAGCAGAAAGGGAAGTTGATTGGTAGAAAATGGAATAGGAGACTTCTCTTCTGAGGTCTGTTTTCTTGTTTCCTCTGGCTTGAGGTTCACAGTGTCTTCTTCCAGGCTTTTCTTGGATGGAGCAGGGGACAGAAGCTATAAGATCAGACAAATGTGGGGCCAAGCCTGGAAGCCGCCCACCTAGCTGGGAGACCCAACCAAATTACTCAACTCTGTGAGTCTCACTTTTCCTACCTGTACGGTGGGGATAGTAACTCCTAGTTTTCACTGTGACAGTAGTGATGATTAAATGACATTATGTATGTAAAATATCAAGCACAAGTTGCTAAGTATTCAAATATATACTACTTCTCTCCAAATGGGGATAATAACTTATATTTGCTCAGCATTATAGCATGCAAAGAGCTTTCACTTATTATTTTAAAATATACTGTATTCATAGAAATTTTGAGGTATGGTAACGCCAATAGATCAGGAGATGACTTTCACTGAAGAGAGAGTTTGTAACGGTTCCCAAGAGAAGGGAACACGAGGGCCGCACAGAGAAGCACATGGGTCAGTCAGGAGGCAGAGGGAGGGAGGGAAACTGACAAGAGCCTCTGCTGTGGTTACCGTGGGGAGGACCAGGTGAGGCAGAGTAAGAAGGTTTAGGGTTTGCTAGTTTGAATGATTTTAGTGGACTCTGAGGTATAAGGTTGCCTGCTACCTGGCCCTATGATAAGATGGTAACAGCCTGGAGTGTGAGAACCCCAAAGAGGATGTGGCCTGAGTATGGGCTCCACTGGGCTGACTCAGATTTGAAAAGCAGGTGCCCAAGGGAGTTGTTTACTATCTCTAGGGATTGGGCAGCCCAGGGAGGGGCAGTTCCTCCAAGTTTAGCAAGGCCACAGATGTCAATGCATCGGAATACAGAAAATAAAATATTTTTTAAATTAATAAGCTTATTGTCATTTCAGTGACTCTTCATAAGAAGCGTGTGAGGGATGCATTGTTTCATTATTATTTTTTATTTTATTGTTTACTCATTTTATTTTACTATTGATTATTATCATTTGGCACTTACCACAGAAGTTGAGAGTAGGTTCTAGAGTCAGGCTGCTTAGGTTTGAATTGGGTCATCTTGGCCCAGTTATTTAACTTGTCTGTACTTCAGTTTCCTCATCTTTGGATTGGAGATAAAAGTCAACACCTTGAAGAATAACCTTTAATAAGGGCTAAAGAGCACATAACGTCAAGTGGGAGAGCAGTGCCTGACGCACGGAGCCAGTATTGTTTCTGCACGCTTCTCATATGGGTAAAGAGAGGTTTGGTGATGATGTGATTTGCTCTGAGCTGCCCAGCCAGGGACGGTGTCCAGATCAAAAGGCTGATCCCCTGCCTCCTGACCCAGAAGCCACATGCCCCTCCGCATCTCATCTCTAGGCCTTTTGTCTCCAGGATCCCCTGTGAGATTATGGGAGCCTCCCCATCCACAGAATGGCTCAGCTCCCCTGCCCCAGGGAAGCAAAGAGTAGAAGGGATGTCCCGAACAGTAAGACTGTTCAGTTTTAACCACTCTCCTCTAGTGGCTTAAGTAACAGAAGACCTTGACTCTCATCTAGGATCACTCCACCATTAACTCTGAGTCTCCTTGGGGGAAGTTTCTGCCCCTCTCCAGGCCTCAGTTTCTCCAATAGAACTAGCAGCCCACAAATGGTCCTTCTGGCCTTTCAGTGTAGGATACTGTAAGCCAGTCACCAGCACCATCCCTGCCTGCCTTCTCAGCCCTGTCTGATTCCCCCCGCATGGGACAGAACTGTATTGCTAAACATGCAACACCACAGGGCGGGGTGCTGGGGCACGTCCTGGGCATCAGGCTGAGCACCCGGGAGCGGGGAGGTGGGGAGAGCAGAGGGACTTGCTGGGCAAGGGCCCCGTGCAAGGGAGAAAGCAAAATGGGCAGAGCACCTTTTCAAAGAGCTGAATTTTATACTTTTCTCTTCAGTGATGCCTCACTTTGCCGGCCGGGTTGAGGGCCGGGCTTGCCGGCTCCCACTTTCGTCAAGGCAGTTGTCTATTGAGTGGCAAAGCTCTCCGACTTCAGTCAGTTAAACTGCAGAAGCTGCAGCACAGACATGACTCTCGGCGGCCCCGTACACATGGCTGTGCTGTGTGGCTTAATGGAGGGTTTCCCGGCATCGCAGGAATGAGCGTGGAAGCCTAGAGCACTGAGAATCACAGCCCCGTCCCCCTAGGCCCATTATTGAGCCAAATGGGTGTTCTTGGCAATGATTAGACTTAGCTTTGTTAGGTTTTATTGGTTCTCTTTGCTGTTTCCCCCCAAATGGGTCATAATATTGGGTTCTCAGGAGTTTGCATCTCAGGCAAAAACGGATACATGTCAAGTGCAAGAGGGAGGCCTAATAAATACTAAATTCATAAAAGGGCTTTACATAAACCCTCAAAGGATGTCTCAGAGAGAAACAGGGAGGAAATTGCTGAACAGGAAAGCGTGAGCTCTCATTGGCTATATGCTCAAACAATAGACATCAACAAGGCAATACAGCTGCTGACAGAGGTGATGGTTTTTGGCGGCACTGAATGAGGTGTAATGGCCCTATTCAAGGGAGGTGGTGGCCCCACTGTTCTCTGATTGGTATTTTAGGATTATTTTGATAGCAAGTGTCAGAAAACCTGACTCAACTTGGCTTAAGCAGGAAAAGAGAAAATGTGTTGATTCATTTAGCTTGATTATCCAGAATTAGACTTTAGACATTGCTTTATCCAGTGGACAAATGCCGTGTCTTAATCTCTCTCTCTCTATTTCTTGGTTTTGCTGTTGGAAAGGGGATATATTCTCAGAGCAAACTCACCCTCCATGGTTATCAGATGAATGCTGGAAATTCTTAAGACTCCATTTTTCAAGTTTAAATCAGGGACAATGAGAATTTTATCCCAGCATTCCTAGTCCGCATCCCTTTGCATCTCACTGATGCAAAGATTGAATCATGTGACTCTGTCTGCACCAATGACAGCTGGGTAATGGGACGCATTAACTGGCTTAATCTCAGGTCCGACATTGTGCCTTTCAGCTGGGAGTCCGCGCTATTGAAGCACATGGCTCGACAGGGCAGAGATTACAAGCAAAATGACAACCCATGGTGGGGTATTTTGCTCTGTGTTGGGTTCTATGTTTAATGAGAGGCATGAAAAAAATAGAGCAGAACCAGAAAAGAGTGATGAGGGTGATGAGGGAGATTTAAAGTCTTGTCACATGGAGAAGATTTAGAAGAAATGCGGTTGTTTTGCCCAGAGAAGAGAAACTAATGGGAAATCATAAACACTGTCACCAAGTGCCTGAAGTGGTGGTAAAAAAGAGTCAGATTCACTCTGCCTCCATGGGTAGTTTGGTGGGGAGAGGGAAGAACTGATATACACACACAGACTTCTAAGCAGATCATATTTGGCATAGTAGCTCACCATACCTATCACCTCTTGCCATAACTGGCTCCAACAGCCACACAACAGATTTCTGTTATTACCCACTCACTTCCCTCTAATTCAGTCCTCACCCTGTAGCCAGAGTAACCAGTTAAATGTCCAAATCAGTTGCTATTATTCCCCTGCTTAATAACTTCCAATAGCTCCCCATTGCAATCAATTAACTCTCGTAAGGTAGGCTTACCTGATCTGCCTGTGCTCACCTCTTGGGCTCATGTCAGATCCTGCCTCTCCTCACTCCTGAAGTTCCAAGCTCACTCCACACTAGCTTTCTCTGTTTCTTAAAAATGCCAAACACATTTCCACCTCAGGGTCTTTGTACTTGCAATATACTCTGCCTGAAACATTCTCTAGTCTACTTCTTACATTGCTAATTCCATCTAATTATTCATATCTCAGCTCAAATACCCGCCCTCTTCCTCAGAAGAGTTTTCCTGAACAATCTATGCAAAGTAGCACCCATGACCCCCAAGACCCCCCAGGCATTCTCTATTACCTTTCCCTATTGTATACAGTAATAAACACTCCTCACTTTCTAGAATTATCTTATTTATATTGTTTATCTATTAACTTAACGACTATCTCTCTGCAGTATCAAAACTCCCTACTTACAAAGATCTTCTTTTATTCACTGCTCTATCTCCAGTGCCTAGAAGACTATCTGTATTCAGATATTTTGTCACAAAAATGCACAAATGTATAATTTCTACAGCTGTTTGGCCTGATGAAGTAGGTTTCTAACACTTGAGTGTATCATAGCTGAGTGAACAGTTATCAGAGGTGGATTTCTGCATAGAGCAGCAGATGCTCTCTAGGACTTCCAAATGCAAGGAACCTGTGATGCACCTCACAACAAGTAAATGACAGCAGCCTTGATGTAATTCCTCTGCTCTAACCACATGCCAAATGGAAATTTCTTCCAAGCCCATACTGCTGGTACCAGGTGTTTTTTTAATTAAAGACACTCTTTGAGGAATTGTGTTAATCCTGCCAGTACCTGACTTTCTAATTCCCTCTTTCTCACTGTGAAGGGAAGGTATATTGGCCACTCTGGCCCCAACTGAGTTGTTTTCCAAGAGAAGAACTTTCAATCCTTCCATGCACAATAATGAAATATGATATAAAACAGGTCCATGTCAATAAATCTACAGGAGAAAGGTCAGGTTTACATTGCTGGACAGGATTGGCAAATGCATTTGTTCCTGCAATGTCTGTGTTTTAAATGCCACCCTCCGATGAACCTGGTGCTGAAACACACTTTGGAGTTTGATGAGATGTCAGTTTTGCTCAGCCCTGATCAAATAAGATGAATGAAAGTGAAACAGGAACAAAAATATTACTTCTGTCATTTTTTTTATGTGTTACAGGAATTGGGTCTGTTGGGGAGATTTCTCTTAAACAAATACCAATCCCTGCACAAGGTCTCCCATTGATCTGCCAGCCAGTGAACAGCTATTACTTTCACGTAGGAAAGGGCACACAACTGGAAGAGCAAAGACCGGAGCAGCGCCCATATAACACCACCTCCTGCTTCAGAGCTTCCAGATCCACCCATCTGCCTTCAATTCCCACTTCAAATAACATTATATGAGGATATGGGTTTTTCCCTGCATTGAGCAAACATGGTTAGAGAACAAGATGGAATTTCTCCTGCACAAAAAAATTAAAATCATTAATTGTCCATTTATCCAACTTAAAACATGTGAACCAAATTAAACAGAGACCCAGAGACCTGTCTGAGCCAGTCTGAGGGCTATGAGGTTATGGCATGAGGTCAAGATGAATTATGAGCTCTGGGATGGGAAACAGCAAATCAGTCGTTATTCAAAAGGAGCCACAAGCCAGAAACCAGGAAGGTGGATGAAGCAACAAGAGACAATGGGCAAATTTAGGCACTATGGACCATGTAAACTAGGGAGTGATGGAGGCCATCTTTGCCTCCATGTGTGGAGAGCCTGGGTGAGAATGAAGCCAGCACAGAGCAAAACAAACCCAAGAGAGGGATAGAGATGGATTTCTAGTGACTTGAGCACCTAGATCCAGCTCTGGCCAGAACCCGGTATTCTGGACTTACCGTTTACATGAGATAATACTTTTCTTCCATAAAAATTTAATTTAAAAAATAAATAAAATGCAGACATGGGTACTTGCCTGCCTGATTACCCTGCAAGAGATCTTAGAACACCACATAGGACCTGATGGCATTTGTGCTGGAAAGGGAGGCTGACTGTCCAAAACCAATGTACCTAAATTATACAGGGAGAGTTACACATGAGAGCTCTGCACCCCTGCTTCCATAGCTCCTCTGCTCTATCAAGTTGGACCAACATAGAACCCAGTGGACAATCACAAAGAGATGGGATCTTGAATTATTGCCCTGGACTATACTGTTTATTCAGTTCTTTTAGACTTTAAAAATTCAACAAGAATCACTATAGAAAGAAAATGTTTCCTATGCCCTATGAATAGAAAGGTCTCAAATATCTTTCAGTACATACAGATGTGTAATCTCAATACTGAAGTTGATGCTCTGGGCAGTATCCTTTCCAGAGCAAGGCCACTGCTCACTTTGGTATCCCTGGTGCTTAGTGTAGGGTCTGGCACAGAGTTGGTGACTATGTGTGAGTGTGTGTGTGTGTGTGTGTGTGTGTGTGTGTGTGTATTTCGAAGTGAAAGGGCAGCAATCTTCTGAGTAATCTTGTGAGAATTCCCTGATACCCCATGGAGTAAATGCTGGTTAAAAAACAAAATAGTCCATACAGACCAATACCCCTGATGAACATAGATGCAAAAATACTCCACAAAATATTAGCAAACCGATTTCAAAAATACATCAAAAAGATGAACCAACATGATCGAGTGGGATTTATCCCAGGGATGCAAGGATGGTACAGCATTCGAAAATCCATCAACATCATCCACTACATCAACAAAAAGAAGACCATAAACCACATGATCATCTCCATAGATGCTGAAAAAGCATTCGACAAAATTCAATTGGACAATATACCAATGAAACAGGCTAGAGGGACCAGATATAAACCCAAGCATATATGGTCATTTAATATATGATAAAGGAGCCATGGACATACAATGGAGAAATGACAGCCTTTTCAACAGCTGGTGTTGGCAAAACTGGACAGCTACATGTAAGAAAATGAAACAGGATTACTGTCTAACCCCATACACAAAAGTAAACTCAAAATGGATCAAAGACCTGAATGTAAGCCATGAAACCATAAAACTCTTAGAAAAAAAATAGGCAAAAATCTCTTGGACATAAACATGAGCAACTTCTTCATGAACATATCTCCCCGGGCAAGGGAAACAAAAGCAAAAATGAACAAGTGGGACTCTATCAAGCTGAAAAGCTCCTGTGCAGAAGGACACCATCAGTAGAACAAATAGACATCCTACAGTATGGGAGAATATATTCATAAATGACGTATCTGATAAGGGGTTGACATCCAAATTATATAAAGAGCTGACTCACCTCAACAAACAAAAAGCAAATAGGCTAATTAAAAAATGGGCAGAGGAGCTGAACAGACACTTCTCCAAAGAAGAAATTCAGATGGCCAACATGCACATGAAAAGATGTTTCACATCGCTAATCATCAGAGAAATGCAAATTAAAACCACAATGAGATATCATCTCACACCAGTTAGGATGGCCACCATCCAAAACACGAACAACAGCAAATGTTGGCGAGTATGTGGAGAAAGGGGAACCCTCCTACACTGCTAGTGGGGAATGTAAATTAGTTCAACCATCGTGGAAAGCAGTATGGAAGTTCTTCAAAAAACTCAAAATAGAAATACCATTTGACCCAGGAATTCCACTCCTAGGAATTTGCCGTAAGAATGCAGCAGCCCATTTTCAAAGAGACATATGCACCCCTATGTTTATCTCAGCACTATTTACAATAGCCAAGAAATGGAAGCAACCTAAGTGTCCATCAGTAGATGAATGGATAACAAAGAGGTGGTACATATACACAATGGAATATTATTCAGCCATAAGAAGAAAACAAATCCTACCATTTACAACTACAGGGATGGAGCTAGAGGGTATTATGCTCAGTGAAATAAGCCAGGTGGAGAAAGATAAGTATCAAATGACTTCACTCATCTGTGGAGTATAAAAACAGAACAAAAACTGAAGGAACAAAACAGCAGCAGACTCACAGAACCCAAGAATGGACTAACAGTTACCAAAGGGAAAGGGACTGGGGAAGATGGTGGGAAGGGAGGGATAAAGGGGAAAAAGGGGCATTACAATTAGCACACATAATGTAATCGGGGAGGATATGGGGAAGGCAGTATAACAGAGAAGACAAGTAGTGATTCTATAGCATCTTACTACGCTGATGGACAGTGACTGTAATGGGATATGTGGTGGGGACTTGATAATAAGGGGAGTCTAGTAACCATAATGTTGCTCTTGTAATTGTACATTAATAATACCAAAAATAAATAAATAAATAAATAAAAGCAAGAAAACTCAAAATAGTTATCTGTATCCTAGAGCTCAAATTAGCATATTTGAAAATAATAGGTATCTTCTATCAGAACATGGTGGTGAAGATTCTGGACTGGGGTGAATTTGGTTACTGTATGGAAAATGAAGTTCCTGTGGCCAGGATCCTCACTTGACTCTAAACTACTTGTTGATGTAATTGGCCTACTGTGTAGGCTACTGCTTACACACCCATTTTCAATGAGCCATTATTGTGTTACTATATAAAGAGCCCTGCGCAGTGCTCACCCTGGAGATGGAGACGGAGATGGATTGTGACCATCCCAGAGACAAATATGATTCTAGCAGTTGACCTTCCACTGTGATAATAAAGCTTGGTATAAATCCCTTTACCCCTAATGTTCCACTGTTGTTATTCAGTCTCACTGAATCCAGAGTGAACTTGCCTGGGGGCAGTCGCCCTCAGGTGGGACAACTGGTGTAGTAGGCAGGATTCACTGAAGGCCAAAAAAAAAAAGGATAAACTGCCCTGAAGGAAAGGTTACTCCAGCAGGCTGCTCTATGGATAGGAGACACTTGTATATCACCAAGTGGGCATGTGGTCTGAGATGGCTTGCCTCCTAGAGGAGTGGGTCCTTCTCAGGACTCGGAGGAGGTGGAGGTGATACCTGAGGAAGTAGAGGAGGCTCTCTGGAAAACAGGGAATTCTTTAAATAAACAGGGTTCACACGAGGAGTCAGGAACCATGGGTTGGCTATTCCTTACAGTGTTAAGAAGGAGAAGGAGACAAACATGCTCCTGCAAGAAGCACAGGAAGAGATAAAGGTCATGAAGGAAGAAAAAAATTCATTGATGATTGAGGAGATGGTGTCACTGTGAGGTGGTATGGAGATGGTAAAGGATGTCATGCCAACACAAGAGACAGCACAAGAATGCAGGCTGTGAGGTGCTGTGGGGGAAGTAAAATATTTGTTGATGAATGAGATGACATAGCTGCAAGGCACTGTGGAAGAGGTAAAGGACATGAAGGAGAAGGATTTATTCCTGCAAGAAACACCCGAAGAGGCAGCATAAGAACATGAGCAAGAGATGCTATTGAGGAGGTAAAAGATTTTTTGCAGAATGAGACAGTGGTGCTGCAAGGCTCTGTGGAAGAAGCAAAGGCCATGAAAGAGGACATATTCCTGTGAGAAGCACAAGAAATGGCGGGAGAAACCCTCAGAGTCTATATAAGCTGGGCTCCTGTGCCTTTGAGATGTAGGGGTGGATGGGATCATTCTGTCTGGATCAGAGATGGGAAAGATGGCTTTCCTGACAACTCATCCTGCTGTGGGCAGTGACTGCAGAATGCACACCAGACCCCAGGGAATCATTTACTTCTTGAGTGGGTAAAGGCTGCACTTCACAGTGTATGGCCCAATCAGGGTGACTTACAATCTTCTCCCACTAGATGGTAGACATATACCGACCTCCAACAGGTGTTACAGGAGTTAGGCATGAAAAATGCCATTTATAATCCAGTAAATTATGGCCCAGACTAGGAGCTGTTTATGGCAGGAATGAGGGATATGGTTCTGCAAGTGGCTCCCTCATCCTTCTTTGGGCTCTTAGTGCCCATTCTTGCCTCTCACTTAGGACAGCCCATAAGTGTAGTTACCTGTACTGTGGCAGATTTGGCAGAGGCTGAAGTGATGCAGGTGCAGAAGGGAGTACGGTCCACTACTGAGAGGAAGGGCTTAAAGATCCCCATGAAGGTCATGAGGACCCAGATATGGGTTGAATCAATAGGGGTAGAACCAGAAAGAGAAATTGTACTGGAATTCCAGCAGAATCTGACTGGAGCCACGACAACAACTGAAGCTGGAGCAGTGGTTTCTGCTGCTAAGGACCAAGAAACGGAGGCTGGAGACAGAGCCACAAGCCTTGCCTGTGCACCTGCAAGACTTCCTGCTGGAGGGTGGGTCAACCTCACCTGAACACGCACAGGAAGACAATTGGGTGACAGTGTTTGACTGAAGGGAGGGTTGAGGCACCCACCTTGGGAGACTGGGTGGGGACCAGAGGCCACATGTTAAAATATCAGTTCATTGGTTCTCAGTAAATGTACATTGTGTCCTGGCTCTTGTAAGCACAAGAACTGAATGCTCACTGATTTATGGCAACCCTGAGTGGTTTCCCAGAACCACCACTGTCATAGATGGATATGAGGATAAGGCATTCAGAGTGAAAAGTCCAAATCCCATTAGGAATAGGGATTCTACTTCCAAAGGAATATACTGTGTATATCTCTCCCATCCCTGAATATACTCGAGGGATAGATATCTTGAAGGGCATATGGTTACAGACCACTGCAGGTGAGCTCAGATTGAGGATACATGTGGTAAAGGCAGTTCTGAGGGGACATGCTAAGCACCCACCCATAGCTTTTCCTGTGCCTCAGTCAGTGACTAATACCAAACAGTACAAATTGCTGTAGGTCATAGAGAAATTGGAGAAACCCTCCAGGGACTGGAGAAGATGGGTATTATAAAGCCCACTCATAGCCCTTTTAATTCCCTGGTGTGGCCAGTAAAAAATCTGGATGGCTCCTGGTATATGACCTTGGGTTACAGAGAAATGAATAAAGCCATACCTCCTCTGCATGCTTCCATCCCCTCTTTTACAGGCCTTATGGACACCCTCAGTCCTGAACTAGGAACATATCAGTATGTTGTAGAACTTGCTGATGCCTTCTTTTCCATTGACATAGAGCAGGAAAGTCAGGAACAGTTTGCCTCCATGTGGGAAAGATGGCAATAGACTTTCACTGTCCTCCCACAGGGATACATCCACAGCCCCACCACCTGTCATGGACTTGTAGCTCAGGACTTGGCAGCATGGGAAAAACTGCCAATGGTGCAGCTGTACCATTGTATTGATGATATCATGCACAATTTCTGATTCTTTCAGATCTAGGAGGTGCAGCACCTAGACTGCTGCAATATCCACAGGAGAAAGGATGGGCTGTGAGCACCACCAAGGTTCAGGGACCTGGTTTGTCAGTAAAATTCTTGGGGTTGTCTGGTCAGGTAAGACTAAAGTTATCCCAAAATGAGGCATAGATACAGTCCAGGATTCCCTATCCCAACAACTGTGGCATTATTACAAGAGTTTTGGGGTCTTTTAGGTTACTGGAGGGTGTTTATCCTGCACTTGGCACAAATTCTGAAGCCCTTATACCATTTGGTACAAAAGGGCATCAGATGGGACTGGGATGAGACGTGTGCATCTGCTTTTACCACTGCAAAATGAGAGGTCAAGGCTGTGCAGGCCTTGAGCATGATAGACCCATCTCTTTGAGCTGCATGTTCATGTGACCAAAGACAGTTATTACTGGGGTCTCTGGCTACAGCTTGAATGAACTTGCTAACCTATTGGATTCTGGCTGCAACTCTGGAAAGGAGCAGAGGTATGGTACACCTTAATAGAAAAACAATTGGCTGCTATGTACCACACCTCGATAGCTATGGAGCCCATCACCAAAATGGCCCCAATAAAGGTAATAACCACCTATCTCATTGTGGGGTGGGTTCAAGACTGGTCCCAAAAGCCACGGAGTGGTACAACACAGACACCTACATGGTCCAGGTGGGGTACATACCTACAGCAGAGTAGCTCCCTCTCTACTAGCCCCTTGAGTGAAGAGCTCAATCCAACACTCACTGGGGCCAGTGACATATACCAGTAAAAGGCAGGAAGAATTTGCTTTAGAGCCATTAGCAGCAGAGAGCCCTTATCAGGAGGAAAGAGTCCCTATACCCAAAGATGCATGGTATAGATAGCTGGAGCCATCTGTGTGCAGCCCCTGAAATGGAGGGCTGTAGCTTTCCATCCTAATACTGAGAATATATGGATGGAAGATGGTGAGGGGAAGAGCAGTCAATGGGCAGAGTTCCAGGCAGTGTGGCTTGTGATCAGCCAGGAGGCCTCCCCAATAACTGTGTGCACTGACATCTGGGCCATCTATCGAAGCTTGACTCTGGCTACCAACATGGTACCATGCCAACTTGTTGGTCACTGACCCTCTGGGGGCAAGAGTTATGGCAAGACTTATGGGTCTGTGGTCAGACTAAAACAGTTACAGTGTATCATGTGACAGGCCATTTGCCACTGGTATTCCCAGGAAATGATGAAGCAGATGAATTGGCCCAGTACAATGGCTAGAAGGAAAGCCTGCCTCTAATGTGGCCCAGTGGTTACAGCAACATTTGTTGCATGCAGGGCAGAAGACAATGTGGGCTGTGGCCTGTCAGTGGGGCCTGCTTTTGACCTTTGAAGAAATCAGCAGAGCTCAGCAGGAGTGCATTGTGTGCTCTAAAAGGGACTTACAGCAAGTCCTGCAGCAACATGGGACACTAGCTCAGGGACTGGTGCCCCTTGTCAGGTGGCACACAGACTATATTGGGCCTCTGCCCATGTAAGAGTAGTATTGATATACCATGACTGGTGTGGACACAGCTACTGGACTTCTGTTTGCTTTTCCTGCACATTGCACAGACCAAAGAAGGCCTAGAGCCTCTCTCTGCAGCCTATGGCTGACCACAGATAATTGGGAGTGATCAAGGCACTCACTTTACTGGACATGCATTACAAGAATGGGTGCAGCAATTAGGGATAAAGTGGAAGTTTCATGTACCATATAATCCTACCAAGGCAGGCATGATAGAGAGGTACAATGGTTTGTTAAATCTGAACTGAAGTCAGACACCAGTAATCTATGGGGATGGTCACTCTGCTTATGGACAGTGCTACAGAGTTTGGATGAAAAGCCCCAGAAAGGGGCATTGAGCCGTACAGATATGCTAACACACATTGCTGCCTCCCCTATACAACTGCAAGTACAGACCAAGGAGGAACCATTGAAGCCAGGGTTTGACCACCAGAATAATATCTTGCTACCAGCACTGGCTGCAATAAACCCTGGAAACTCTGTTCAGAGGATGTGGCCTTGGATGTTTTGACACATGGACCAGTGATGGCTGGCCCTCCTGGCACCTTGAGGACAAGGCCTAGAAGCTGGCCTTCTATGTATTCCTGAAATAACAGCAGAGTGGCCCCCAAAGATCATGGTAGTGTATCCTAAATGGCCAGAAGCTAAGAGCATCTTACTGGGGAGTTTTGTTTTATCTTTATGGCCAGTGCATGTGCCTTCAGTAGCACTATACATAAACCCCTCGCCCCAGGAAGAGGGATAAAAGTATGAGATACTAGACCTGGACCAGACCCCCTTCCCGCCACAGTCCTACCACAGGACCACTCTCTTGCATGCATCCTACCTGATGGACAGTATTTGCCTATGTTAGTGTCATTAAAACATGTTTCTCATCACCCTTAAGGTTAATCTTCTCTAACGTCTTTGTGGATTGAGCATACACCTTAGCAAAAACTGCTACTTGCTGGGTGTGCACGGAGTTCTCTACCAGTATTGTTACTGGTCTCCCATGGAAAGTGCGAATTGTAAACTGGGACTGGTTTGAATACTGCTGGGATGACTTGGTGGCAATCGATCTCAGGCTTGAGGATTATTATATTTTTTGTTGTTACCTGTATGTTGTTGTTATCCTGTTGCTGTTGTGGAATCTGGTTACAATGCTCCAGCTTTCTCACACAAGGACCATCGCAAAAGATTGAGTGCATGTAGATTGTGAGGTGAGAATTTTGGAGGGGAGGAGTGTAGGGAAAATGAAAGTTCCTATGGCCAGGATCTCACCTGACCCTAAACTACTTAATGATGTAATTGGCCTACTGTGTAGGCTGATGCATACACACCCATTGTCAATGAGCCATTATTGTGGATCTTACTATATAAAGAGCTCCACCCAGTGCTCTGCCCAGAGGCAGAGATGAAGATGGGCTTGGTGCCTGCAGACTGCCCCAGAGTCACTTGACCTGCCACCATGAGAATAAAGTTTGGTATAAACCCTTTTACCCCTAATGTTCTGTTGCTGTTATTTGGTCCCATGGAATCCAAAGTGAACTCACCTGGGGGCAATCCCCCTCAGGTAAGACAGTTTCAAATTGCCTCTCTATTATTCCCATGGACTCCAGAATGTATTTATTATTTTTTTGTCAGAGCATCGGAATGATAATATACAATTCATTGTTTTTTTCCTTAGAAAATTTGCCTTTTACCTTCCCCAACTTGATGTGTTGGATTTATTGAACTTTCTAGTACTTCATCCAACTGATATTAGACCTGAGAGGAAGGATCAAAGAGATGCCCTTGATGCCAGGATTTTCAGGAATGCCTTCATCTTCTTGGCTAGTAGGTGATATACCAAGACATGCTCTGAGCACAAAGAAAGAGCAGAAGGGGCCATTCACAAATGATTAAGGGAAAATGTAAAGGGGATGGGGATTCTTCAGTCTCCCTTGATAAAGTTACTCCACTCCCTGACTTATTCAGTGAGTTTCATATAACTGGTTGATGGCTGAGACTGGGAGGGTATATTAGGTCTGATTCTCTGGAAAATAGGCTATGAGACAGAGATGTGCTTGCAGGAAGTTGACTTGGAAGTGCCCTCAAGGACCAACACCAGTGGGGGAGTGAAGGCAGCAGGAATAGGCAGAAGAAGGGGTTGAATTGCTATTCAGAGCTTTGGAGCTGGGCTGGGTCTTCAGAGTTGTCCTGTCTTAAGGTAAGGGGATTGGGCTATTACAGCCCTATTAAGAAGCCATTGGATGTAGGCTGTACCTCCCTTCTCCAGATGGTGTGTGATATTGGGTGAAGGTGATTCCTGAAGAGGGACTCAACTGATACTATCAGCCTCCAAAACACCCAGCAGCTGGAGAATAATTGTGCCGGTCCTGAAGAGGGAATCTAGGTGGTGCACCACAGAATGCACAAAAGACCATTATCCAAAGATCAATGTACCATTTATATCTACTTTATTTATATAACATATTCTTGGGACAGTTTACCCGTGGCTCTGATTGGTCAGTTTCACTGGGGAAACTCAAAAAAGGAAGGTTAATGGGAAGAACTACATATCCTACCACAAGAGCTAATCTCAAGGCACAGCTGACACCCACTGCCTCCCTTCTATGCTGTTCCCAGATTCCCCTCATCTTTGGATTAACACTTCTGCTGGTCAAGGTGGTTTATCTGATAGGTGATCCAAGCCCTCATCCCTGAGGTGTCCCATATCCTAACCTACAGGTTAAGAACGCTACAGTTGTTCATTTACCATCAAAATTGGGGAAGGAAGTACCAAGAGACACTCTGGTAGATTACTTGGATGCCAAACATATTCTTTTCTGCTACCATTTGTAATATCAGCCTGACATCCATCATATGATCTGGGTCAATATCCTTGCCAGAATGGTCTTTTATTTGACTATTTACCTCTTGGTTTGAGGAGTCCAAAGTGACTACATTACTTGATGTTAAATGGGCTTCACGCTGTGTCATCTAGTGGAAGCATTCATTCTCCTCATAACTAGGACCTCTAACCCACAGATTCCAGAGTCATGCGGATAGGGTGTATAAATTCCTCCAGCAGGATCACTGTGGGGCCATGGCCAGTAAGACTCCTGCTTCTACCTCTTAGGTCCCAGACCCTTGCATTCCACATATTGGAGACATACATCATATAATGGCCACTGATTCAGGGTACCTACTGTGACCTAAAGAATAATGCCCCCATCCTTGTAGGGTATCAAACCAAACAGGTGCCTCAACTGTGCTTTCAAAAGGCCTTCTCACAACTTCTGAAGGATAAAGTTTTGATAGGACCAAAAAATCTTATGGTCATGGACTTATTCCCACACCTCTTTTGCTGTAAAGTGGACCTTATTCGGGGGCAGTATTATGTGGGATCCTATGTCAACGAATCAGGCACTCAGCCTTAGATACAGGTGCTGCCTGAGGTCTTGAGAGAATGAAAGACAAGCTTCTACCCAGAATATGTGTCAGTTCCAGTCACCATGAATCACTGCCCCTTCTGGGAAGAGGGGTCCCAATGTAATCAACTCCCCACTGGTGAATGGTTGGTTTCCTCAAAGGATGTTTCCGTACTGGGGACTCAGTATTGTTCTTACTTGCTAGCAGATTGACATTTGGCAATGGCAATTATTAGACCAGGCTTGGTGAGTGGGAGCCCAGGCGGTTAGGCCCAGGCATACGTTCATTTCCTGCTGCTGTGGCTTCTCCATCTGTGTGCCCATGGTGCCAGCACATGGACAGCTGATGGCAGAGGCTGGGGGATATCAACCCATTGAAGGCAAGTGTTTCTGTGTACTTGGTTATTTAGTAGCTTGTCCATGATGGATCTCTTTAATGAGCATTAACAGATACAAAGTCTCACACTGCATATTAACATATTTGTATCCACATGCCTCTTCCCCAACCTCCTTGATCTTGATCTAATTTTTCTCCTTCATGATCCCAACCCAGCCCTTTGCCAGTATCCATGAGTCTATACATATATATATTCTCAGTTCATGCCACTTTTCATCCAAAGTGGATAGTCCAGTGCAATATCCAAAATTCTACCAATGAGGAGGAATTCCCTCTCATTTCTGTTTTATATGAATACCCCTAGGTGGGGCTGCCCTTTAGCTGCAGTCCATTTTTGGCTCACACTGACATACCAAGCAAGTGCATCTATGAACCAAGCCTTTGCCTCCCCTGTTAGCTGCGCATCAAGAACCTCCCATGGAGGCTTATGTATGAACTGAGGGAAAGGTGCCCTGCACAGTTCTGATGATGTGGAATTCTGGGTCACACCCTTATGCAGCCTACTTGTGCCTCCCTCCCTGATGTCCCTGATGGATCTCTTCAGTTTTACAATGGAGTGTTCTTGGGTCTGCTCCGTCTTATAGTTTGGTGACTCTGACAGAATCCAGTTAACAATGATCACTTTTTATCCCGTGGTCAGGAGCTGCATCTCTACCAGGTGCCTGCAGCATGCCAGAAGACTTTTTTGGACGATGTATAACTCTCTGCTGCCAGATGTTATGGCTTTGCTGTGGAACACTAGGGGTCTATAAACTTGATGTAAACTCCATATGGAATCCTGGGAGCCACTACTGATACCTTTAATACCTCAGGGTCTGTTAGGACGTATGGCCCAAGAGACAGTACTGCTTACACTGCAGTCTTTACCCACAAAAAAGCCCCTTCCTGTTCTCTGCCTGTCAGTTAGTGGCCTTTCGTGTTACCTAAGTGAGTCATTGCCAGTATTCCCAAGTATGAGATATGCTGCCTCCAAGACCAAAAGTGACCAACTAGAATTTGTACTTTCTTCTTTGCACAATATTTTTTCCTTGTAGTTGTATGGGATAGCACTGCATGCTTCAGACCCCTGAACCCTTAGAAACTTCCGTAATAGGGTAGGTCCTGAATCTTTGTAGAGTTTATTTCCTCACCCTCTAGAGTGTATGGATGTCCAGTGCATTTGTCACTTCTTGCTCATCTGGTATGATTAACATGATGTCATCAAAAGAGTGAAGAATGTGATGTTCTGCTGACCGCCTGGATGGCCCACATCCCTCTGAACTCCATTATAACTCAAGGTGGGAGAGCTAACATATCTCTAGGGCAAAACAGTAGATGTAGGCTATTGCCTGTCCCAAGTTCATGCAAGCCATTTCTGATCTTTTTAAAGAAATGGAAAAGAATGTATTAATTTACCAAATACATCACCCCCTACCTTTTAATTGAACTAAGTTAATCTGCTTTGGCAAAGATCTCAAATCTAACACAACTGCTACAATTGGGATCACTACCTGGTTGAATTTCATTGTACATTTTCATTCGCCAAGTTCTGTCTGGTTTGTATAGGGGCAAGACCTATGAATCAGAATATGATGGAGACCATACCTGCATCCCTTAGCCTTTAAGGGTGGCACTCATTAATGTAATTCAGCTACTTTGCAACTCTGTTTTGATTTACTGTCTTGGGGAATGGGGTGGAAGACAGTTTAAAAGGCTCCACCTGGCTTTTCCACTATGATAGCTCTTGTTCTACAAGCCTGAGAATCAGTGTGGTCATTCTGCGTACTACCTGTTATGTGAGTCTCATACATTTGGAAACTGGGGAACTGACTCCTGGGTGGGACTCCCAGAGACTCAACATAGTTTAGACCTGGGTCAGGACTCAGTTTAGTACTTGGGCCCCAGATGCCCCACTCTAGTAGGATGGTCATGATCATACTTTCAGTCCCTGCACAGCAACGTTAGCGCCAACCCTGTGTTCAACCCCAATGTTTGGGCGCTCCTTTTTCCTATGCATACTGTTAAATGATTATAGGACCCTTTACAGAGGAGCTGGATAATCATTTCCATATACACTTGCCATAGTGCTACAGGATCCTTATTCCTGGGGACCTGGCCTCTCCTTAAATCAGTTTTGGGTCTAAAAACTAGTCAGATGCAAACCTACATGGATTGTACTTTTTATTGAGACATCTCTCCCAGACTCCTAATCAGCCATGGTTGATTTATTTTATTGTATAGGTTGAGTAATACAGTTGTTGGCTGCCCACCTATCTTATAGGAATTCTGGGTTCTATTAACAATCTCCAGAGCTCTCTGAGGATCAAGTCCTGTTGGCTGCAACTCTGACTTTTCTACTTATTACAATCTGCCTTGATTCTGGTGATTGGCACTGTCACCTTACACTGGATACTGCATCCTCTGTTATCTTGAGAGTCTATCATCTCCTTTGTTGTCAAGGAGCCCAGTTCTGAAAGGTCATTTCCTATCATCACCCTGCACTGTAGAGGTGAGCCATCACTGAACTTCTCAACAATGTTCATTCCCCTCTTAACAGTACATTCCTTATCACTTTGGTAAATAATATCTTCTGCTCACACTTGTCAAATATAGCTGGTCAATGGGTCTCTTTTTTTGGCTTTATTTAATATATCCATTCTAGCTTGCCCACTTCCCTAAGCCTTTTGATCCCCTTTATTCAGAATTTCAGTAGAAATTCTGGCATTTTTACTTAATATGGATCTTCATTTTATCCGTGATTTCAAGAGCCATCCCCTCTCTGTGTTAATATTTTTGGGGCACCCATACTGATCAGTTCTCACTTATATAATTGTCCCTTTGATCCAAGACCCCCAATATTCAGTCCTTTTCATACTCTCCAACATCCAGCCCAAACACGTTTGCTAGGTCCTACAGTTCCTGCAGGTTATATGTCTGTTTTATCTTAACAGGCCCAGTGTTTCCATTGCTGAGTTATATTGAGACTTAACCCTAGTAACTTGTCTGACAGCAAGGAGATGAGGTGAGCATAGATCCTGAGGAGACAGCACATATTTTCTTGCAACACAGGAATCTCTACATTGTCATCCAGCAAGTTGAACATGCTACCCATTAATGGGGAAGAGTGGACCACTTCTTTCAGCCAGGAGTATTCTGAGGTATCTATGGATTCAAGACTTTTGAATCCCACATCTCAGTGTCCCACTCTTTTCTAACTCTGGCCCTTGCAGAGAAGATTTGTCAAGGTTGAAAGTTCAATTACCTCTGGACCTTTGATGTACTTATAATAAAAAATGTGGCCTGGTCCTTAGCTTTTTACAACCTTTCATTGAAAAGGGTGAGACTCTTTTATATACAGCCAAATGTGTCACCTGGATTTTAATTTAGACTTTAATTGGTAATCACACACCCATTAACTGTCTTTTCAAAATGCATAGAATCCCAGAAAAGCCGTCTAATCCTAGAGTCCTTATAATTACTGCTTCCCTTATACTTCTCAAAAGTCTCTGATATTGACTTTTCCAGTACATTCTCTTGCACCATTATTCCATCCCACAATTGGACTGCTATAGCATTCTGGGGGCATATCTATGGCATTATCCATGTTTATATACAACCAGTGGTGGTATTCTCATTGTCAACTAGTTAGCAGATGGTCCAGCTCCAAAACCCCATCTTAGAGTCTGCTTCTCCGTGCTGCTCTTGGCACGAATTGTCTTAGGTTGGGCTTCCAGGGACACAGATACTGAGATGGAGGTTTGCCCACAAGAAGTCTCTTGAGAAGTATCTTCAGAACCACATCTGTTTGGGAGTGAAGGAAGTAGGATTGTGCAAAAGGATGGGTTGAACTGGGATGCAGTCACAGTAAGGGCCTCAGCGAATCCCACAGGAGCTCATGGCTGGGTTACCCTCCTTATCCCACCTTGAAGGGCATCACCTGGGAGCTGTCCCTGTGAAGAAGTCCTGACATTGGGTTAAATGCTGTCCTGATCTGAGGCAGCCCCTGCAGAGCACCTCAATGGAGATCTGCCTAACAACACTGCCACCAGCTGGGGGATGAGCATCTTGGTCCTGAAGAAGGAATCTGGGGGCACATCAAGGCATCCCCTACAGAGGGGATTATCAGATGCTTCAGTGAGATGAAGTCTTATTTTCCTCTCTTACATTCATTACGTCTTATTGAAAATATCCATTTAGAGGCTGGGCTGAAGACATTCATTGTTCCAGTTCCTGGGCAGACCAGATAAGCAGCATTAACTCAATCAAATCACCTAAGAGCTTGTAAGCCAGAGTTATAAATGTGGCAGTGACTTCTATTTGTTCAACAAAACCCATTTCCTTCTGGGCACACAGCTAAATTACATCCCCCCACCTCTTTGGCAGTTATGTACGGCCATGTGACTGAGTTCTGCCCAACGAGATGTGTGCAGTGTGAAGCTGGCTACTTCCGGTCCTGGCCCCTAAAAGCTTTTCCACATGAATTCTTCTGTCTCCTGTGTCTTCCAGCTGAATTAAAGTATGCAGCAGGGCAGTCCAGGACCACAGAGGACAGTAAAGCTACCAGATAGAATGATTCTGTGCCCCTGGTGACCTCATGAAAGGTCACTGTCCAAACCCCTACCATGTTATTATGTGACTGAAAAAATAAAATTCTACTGTGTTAGCCTACTGAGGTTTTAAGGTTGTTTATTACAACAGTTCACTTGCCTGGGCCAAGCGATACATTATCCCAGGATGCCAAAGGGCCATAGCTTTTTTAAGAAAAGGTTGCTGTACTAATAACAGAAAACTTAATGGAAAATAGAAAAAGTTAATCCAAATACAGCCTGCTCTGAACATTTGGATCAAACTGTCCACCTCTTCAAGATCTTTTTGGTCTTTTGTGACTCTATCAGGGAACAGAGCAATGTGCGGAACTGGAGAACACTGTGAGCTCAAGTGCCCTCCAAAAGATACTGAACTTCTCTGGCCCTCAGTTTTCTCATTTGCACAATGTGCATAGTAATTACCTCCCTCCTAGAGGTCTGTGACATTTCAATGGAGAAAGGTAAGCAAAGTGTTTAAATGCTGGCTGACACATCAGTAAAAATAGAATATTATTTTTACCCCTATTACTAACGACTTTTGATTCTTAGGACACCCTGTGAGGGAGGAGGTACCTTTATTCCTATTTTATGGATTGGGAACTTGGGTCTGTAGAAGTTTCTAAGACCCCATAAGGAAAAAGGCCAAACTAGACTTCAGATCTCATATCTCCTGATTTCTTACTATTCTCTGCCCCACGGCCACATTCCTGTGCCTTCTCAGCCACCCTCAAGGTGGTTTCAGTGTCTTTTCTGAGGCTGCTGTGGCAGAGCCGACCCCTGAGCTAAGAGCTGTCACTGCAAGGTGTCGTGTCATCACGGGGCAGGCCAGAGGGTCTGCTCACTGCTACCGGCAGCACTCCCTGCCCCCGTTCCCCCTCATCCTTCCTTCTCCCAGCATACAGGCCTGCAAGGGGGCCAGAAAACCTCATCAGCACCTCCTTCAGGCACCCTCGCTGGATTTATGGGCAAGGACTTTCCCTAAAGGAACACACTCAAATGCTTAGTGTTTACCCTGCCGTAATATTTCCTGAAATGACAACACTCAAGAGGCAGAGTGGCAAAGTAGGAGGGGAATGAACTTTATATCAGTTGGGATTCTTTCATTTGCAAATGACATAAATCCCAACTCGAACTAGCATTAGGGCACGCACACTCTAATAGAGCATATGTTCGTGGGTATCTCCAACATCACCAGCACTCTGGTTTGAATGTTTGTGCCCCACCCCCACCGCAAAATTTATGTTGAAATCCTAATGCCCAAGTGATGGTGTTAGGAGGTGGGGCCTTCGGGAGGTGCTCAGGTCATGAGGCTGGAGTTCTCATAAACGGGATTAGCGGAGCAAGCCCTCACGAGACACCAAATCTGCTGGCACCTTCATCTTGGGCTTCCAGCCTCCAGAACAGTGAGAAATAAATTTCTGTTTTCTATAAACTACCTAGTCTCTGGCGTTTTATTATGGCAGCCCAAAGACACTTAGAGCGCCAGTTTCAAAGCTAATATTAGGACCTGGCCTCATACTGTCTCTCATTTCCAGCTTTCTTTGTGTTACCCTTCTCAAGCAGGATCTCTTTGGGTGGCCCCAGACAACCCCTTTAAAAAGGGAGATTGTTCTCAACAGTTTCAACCAAAGTCTCGTAAGTGAATCCTACTGCCTCCAGAAGGGTCATGTGATCTTCCCTGGGCCAGTCACTGTGGTCAGGGCACATGGTGCTCCAAGTGGTCACACCTGGGTCACACGTTGCCCAGGGGGCTAGAGTGGAATCAGATACTTTTGAAGCACATCTTTGTCAATGGGAGACGTGTGGTTCTATAAGGAAGGTTGGGGGGGCAATGCTGCTGAAAGGGAAAAATACAACTGGTCAGGCAGGAAAAATAGACATCCATTATACCTGGGATCTGTCTATCCCACCTGGAGTCTGGGGTCCAGTCCTACCTTTAATCAATTCCAGGGATCAAGCAAGTCATTTTTTTTTCTTTGTTGCTGTTTCTTCAAGGCTGAATTTTATCTCTTGAATCCTAAGCTCCTGGGGTTCCCCACAGATACTTCCCATGGCACTCACTGTATTACCCGTTGCAGAGTTAGAAGATAGCTGAGCTTTCCATTGGGTTGCATGGCTATGTTCTTACTATAGGGTGGAAAATACTGTAATCAAATGTTCGAACTACATCATATCAAGAATTTCCATAAGACTTTCCTATTTTACCTTGATCTTAGGAAATACCTCTTTAAAAAATCAGTAACTGGTATTGTTTTAAAATTGTTTTTGTGTAACTGTCCCCATGGGGCCTCATTTGGATTCCGATTCATGAACTGGTAGTACTGCTTGAGAAAACAGTCTTTATGACAAAAAAATATCAGTATGCTTCTAAATTCAGATAAGCTGCTTAGATAACAGGTTGTTAAGATGTACAAGTTCTTGTTGATAATATTTTTCTTTATAATCTTCATCACTATGATCCTCATCTTTGTCATCATCGCTTATCATGTACTGGCCACATCCTAGGTGTCAAATGCTGTGCTAAATGTTTACACACACAATCTGTTTGTTTTTCTTCCAGATTTATCCATTGTTTCCATTAGCATCACAAAAGACCCCACCTGATACCCAGGTAACACATCCTCCTTCTGAAAACAGGAGGTAGAGTCAGTGCACAGACCTGCTGCTCACGGCTCCTTGGGCTGGAGGCAGCTCCCCTCAGGCAGCAACAGCTGCGCTTCCTTGCAGGGGCGGGCAGAAGAAGCCAGCACAGGGAGCATGTCGGCATCGCTCAACAAGGGCAGCAGCGTTGCACAAGTAGAGGGAGGCTGTGGTGGCCTCCGGAAGTAACCCTTTCCATGCTGAGTGTTCATGGATCCCAGCCCCACCAACACCAGAACTAACGAGATTTACACCCATGGGAGAAGCAGATTCTCCAAGGAATGTCAGAGGGGACTTGCGGACTGAAACTAACAAACAAATAAAATCAGTTTGAGGCAAATAATTCAGCTAGGTGTCCTCAGTGCCTGACATTTATATGTTTGTATTTGTATACCAGCAAGCCCTTAATAAATACATTCTCTCTTGTCCCATGGAAATATTCTGTAAATAAATAACAAGACACCCCACTTTTGCTGACTAATCATTTTTCCTTTAGCTGGGTGCCAGTTGCACTTTATAAATGACTTTAATTTACAGTGTATTATGTTTCCTTGTATTTCTTGCCTCTAAATCCCCATGCAATATTTTGTATCCTCTCCCTTGATAGTTTAAGTGTCTTTAACCTTTTCGGTAAGGTGTGTGAGTGTATGTGTGTGTGTGTGTGCATATGAATATAAATGTGTGTATTTGTGTGTTTGAGTATATGTGTATATATGAACATCTCTATTTTATTCCATCATTTCTAAATGAATCAACAGAAATTCATCATTTTTACCAATGTCTTGTAACCATTATGTTTCCATTAATATCAATTATATTCTTTTGTAAATTGGCTCCTACCTCAAGTCACCTACCTCAAGTGTAATTCTTTGAAAACTCATTTGAAGCTTTCCCCAGAAAACACCAAGGAGCAATATTCAACATAAAGCAAAATAACAATAACTACTATTTATTGATCATTTACTGTATGCAAAGTCCTTCATTAATCTTCACAATGAAACCTTAGTAGGTGGGCATTACCATTTCCCTCATTTGCAAGATGGGAAACCAAAGCTGAGAGAAGTGAAGTCTTGCCTAAGGTCACACAAATAGTTTAAAAGCTCTAAGGCATGGGGATTCAAAATACAGCATAGGGAATATAATAAAAAATATCGTAATATCTTTGTATGGTGACAGAAGGTAGCTACACTTACCATGGTGAGCATTTTGTAATGTATATAATTATCTAATCACTATATTGCACACCTGAAACCAATATAATATTGTATATCAATTATGCTTCAATAAATAAATAAGTAGCTCAGCTGCATTTTTATCATACCAAAGCTTTCCTCTGAATCTCTGGCCAGCATAGCCAGAGTTTGATTTCTAAATGGTGGGAGAATAAGGACTTTGCAAAGGATGCCAGTGTCTTTTGCCAGGAACATGGGCTCCTCATTCTGACTTGGTGCTAAGCTGACCACGAATTCACCAAAGGTGTACTGCTGACCCCTCTGTGGTTGGTCTGGGAAGGGCACTGAGGCTTTGGAGATGAATGCAACTGTCCCTAGCTCCCAAGAGTCTCACAGTGTAGTAAGCCCACGGATACCCCCACTCTACTACAAAATTGGGGTCCTTCATTCATTCATTCAGGCAGCAAATATTTATTAAAGTCTGTTCCAGGCACTACTGTAAACACTGGGGATACAAGATAAGCAATAGATTTGAACTTACACAAAGAAAATTAGTAACATAATATTGAAAAATTAAAAGGACTGTGGATTAGTTTTATATTGCTGCCATAGCAAGTTACTACAAATTTAGAGCCTTAAAGCAACACCCATTTATTATCTCATGGTACTTTAGGTCAGAAGTCCAGATGGGCTGAGTTTCACAAGGCCAAATTCAAAGTGTCAGCCAGCTGGGTTTTTATCAGGAAGCTCTGGGAAGAATCTCCTTGCAAGCTCATTCGAGTTGTTGGCAGAATCCCATTCCTTGTGGTTGTAGTACTGAAGTTCCCGTGTCACTGAAGGCTGTCAGCTAGAGGCTGCTCTCTGAGCTTTTAGACTCCTAGTCCCATTACCCACATTCCTTTTCATCTGCTCTTTCTCATGCTTTGAATCTCTCTGACTTCCTCTTCTGCCCCAACTCTCTGATTTTAAGGGTTCATATGATTATATTGTATCCACTTGGATAATCCAAGATAGTCTCCCTATTTTAAGGTCAATTGACTAGTAATCTTAATTACATCCACAGAGTTCTATTTGCCAAGTAACCTTACATAATCATAGCATGATATCAGGGGACAAAAATTATGGGGGTCAAAGTACTGCCTACCACAGACTCTAATAGAAAGAAAAATAATGTGACTTTCATTCATCCAACAAATGCTTACTGAACACCCATTTACACACCAGGCAATGTTCTCAGTGCTGGTTGTATGATAGTGAACAAAAGAGACAGAAATCCCTGGCCTCTTGGATCTTACACTTAATGAGGCAAGACACAAACAAATAATACAACATACACTATATCAGGTATTGATATATACTATGGAGAAAAGTAAATCGGGGATGAGTCTAGGGTGGACTGGAGCGTGTGGTTATCATTTGAAACAGGGCAGTTAAGGAGGGCTCATGCAGAGACTGACTCGTGACAAAGACCTGAAGGAGGGGAGTAAGCAAGTTATGCACATAACTGGGAAAGAATATTCTAGAAAGAAAAAATAGCAGGCACTGAATTGGGAGAATGCCCAGCATGTTCAAGGAGCAGCAATGAAGTCTGTGGCTGGAGCAGTGAGGGGCAGAGTGAGATAGGAGGGGATCTCAGAGATAAGAAGAGCCAGGTCATATGGACCTTAGAGTGGTCAAGATACGACACTGTAGTGACAGGAAATGCCATGTGGAGAGGGAGGTACTGATTTAATTTTTGTGGTCCGGAATGATGATTGGCCATCTAGTTCTGCTTAACAGAGTAGCAGTATACGACACACACATTTTCTCAGTTTCTACGGGTCAAAAGTCTTGAAGTGAATTATCTGGGGTGGTTCTGCCTCAAGGTCCCTTATAAGGAGGCATTCGGGTTCTCAGCTGAAGCTGCAATC
This sequence comes from Smutsia gigantea, assembly GCA_032199065.1. Taxonomy (NCBI): domain Eukaryota; kingdom Metazoa; phylum Chordata; class Mammalia; order Pholidota; family Manidae; genus Smutsia; species Smutsia gigantea. Next base: position 325,752 of record JAVSCE010006894.1, on the reverse strand, counting down.
ATCTGAAGCCTCATTCCTAAACCCACTTATGAAGGTATGAACCCAAAGCTTCAGCTCTTGCCAGGTAGGTCTCCCCATAGGACAGCTCGAACAGCCTCACGGCATGGCATCTAGATTCCCCCAGAGAAGAGAGAGGATGCCACACTGCTGTTTATGATCTAGTCTCTAAGACACACACAGCTCACACACACACACACACACACACACACACACACACACAAACTTCCACTTTATTCTATTCTTTTGATGCAAATCACTAAGTACAGTCCTTATTCGTTGAGAAGGGACTGCACAAGATTGTAAATACCAAGAGGAGGGGATCACTGGGAATATCTTTCAGGCTGTCTACCAAGGGAGGCTTCTCAAAAAGGGGGAATTTGATCTGAACGTTCAGTGATGAGAACAAGCCAGCCAGCTCATCCAGGTGAAGAGCGAGTCAAGACCTCGGGGTGAAATGCATATGAACCTGAAGGAAGCACCACATATTAGACACATGAGGAGGAAGAGACTTGAGCAGACCTGGGTTCCGTTAGTTCTGATGAAGTCCCAGACTGTTGGTGCTTCTACATTTTCAAATGTTTCCCTTTGTCCTGCCCCACTTTGTTTCCTATCAGGCCAGTGACGTTCAGAGTGGGAGTCCTATGCCCCAGGATGAGTCTGACCCCTGTTCTTTGTTTAGGCTGTTCTCCACCCAGCATGCCGTCTCCCACTTCCCTAGCCACTGACTGTGCTTCAGGGCTCACTCTCAGCTTCTCTTGGAAGTCTCCGCTGATGGTCAAGCCCATTCTGTCCCCTTTCCTTCATCAGATAAGTATTTTGAAAATGTTACATAGAAGACCTAGCTTAATAGGACTGTCCATTTTTTCCTATTTATTGCTAATACCTCCAACTCCACTGTAAATTCCTAGAGGGTGGGAAAGTGCTTTACTCATTGCTGGCATTCCTAAAGACCCCTGTCTCAGTCAGGGTCCTGGTATAGAACTGGCTCACTCAGACTGGGTAATCTGAGTTTAATAAAAGGACTAATTCATAAAGTTTAGAGAAACTAATATTTTTTAACAGCCAAATAATTCTGTTTCAAGTTATTCTAATCTTATATTACTATAAATTATATTATTTTTTCTTTCTTTACCTGATATGAAAAATGTCTTTTCTTTAACAAGAGCTGGCAATAGTAGATGGTAGGGTTTTATACAAACATTTCTTAATGTCCTAACTCAGCACAAATATAACGTGCTTTTCTGGGGTATTTACAGCTGACAGTGGAAATAACATCCACACCTCTTGAGAAGAGCAGGTGCCTCCATGACTGAGGAGCCCTTTGAAAGGGTGGGAGTACTGGCCTCCATGGTCATTAACCCATTCTTCCATCTGGTCCCTTTACAGAGCTTGGAATTTATAAAGCCACTGTTGGCGTTTATGCAAAAGCTCTTGCTTTTAATTAAGTGGCCTAGTTTCAGTAAATAGTATGACAGGAACGAATCTATCATTGGGGACTGATTTTTATGAGCAAAAGAGCCGCCAGACCCAGTGGAAATGCAGCCCCCATATGGCAGGACTTGGAGGGAGCTGCTTTGGTAGGACACTGCCATTTCCGTGATCACAGACCAAACAGAGGCCTCCTGACACAACCCTGGGATAGAATGGAGCCAGGATGTGTTTGCTGCCTCATGGACATCATTAAGCTGAGAATAATTGAAAGGTGCCTAGACGCTGTCTCAACTGCAGAGCCTCAGTCCAAAGATGGGGCCAGTTCATGGGTCAGTTTTCACCAGGTTCACAGAAAATTGAGAAAAATGACAACAAAGTGAGGTGTTTTTTTAATAGCTAAAATGATGCTGCTTCAATAATTATTTTTAGTTTTGTATTATTATAAATGATATTGTTATTTCTTTACCTTATGTGAAAGTGTCTTCTCTTTAACAAGAGCTGGTAGTAGTAGACGGTAGAATTTTATAAAAACATATCTTTAATGTCCTAACTTAAACTCCCCATGACACTTATACATTAAAAACTATCATCGATCTATGGGCTCCCAAAGCCTGGGAACTCATGATCTAATGACGAATGAAAATGCTCATGATCAGATAGATACAGGAGCTGAGAGTTTGAGACTTCAAACAGGTCAGGGAGAGTTGGTTGAAAACTGCCTTCCCACGGCCTTGCTGCTTTTCTCCAGCCCTCCTCATGGAGTAGGAAGGAGAAAGGCCCTGGAGTCATCCTGCAGTGGCCTTCTCCAGGCAGGTCGGCACCACCTGGCACTCCAGGCAACATCACAAAAATGTCTTCTCACGTATTAGACTTGGCCCACTTCCCCTCCAGCTCTCTTTCTCTATTGCCTTGCACAGGATTCAGATGGCATGAAGGTGTCTTCAGTTTCCATATTTAAGCTCCAGGATTTACTGCTCAAGAAGATGGACCCAAGATTTGAAATTGGGCAGGCCTGGTGTGGCCACTTAACCAGCAGTAACTTGTCCTTGGCAAGTGACCTAACCTCTCAGGCTCCTTAGCACCTAATCACCAGACTAAAGCCCCATATGTATGAGGACCATGTTAGTCTCGTCTACACTGTACTAACACAGTCGCTAGCGTAGAGTTAGCACCAAGAATATATATAATCAATGAATCTCATTCTATAAAGACTTCAAGGTTGCAAGCCCCACTTCTTTGTTTGCGGAATATGGGTGATAATGGTACTTCCCACATAGCATTCTAGAAAGGCTTTGCAAAATCATAGCCACAGATACAACTGCAAACTGTCAGTTCCCGGCTAGATAGCACGGATGGTGCTGGGACAGTTTCGAACTGACCAGGGAATAAGATTCTCCATGACCCAGTCTTAGGAGGCATCGGCTGTGTGGCAGGATTCACAGAAATCCAGAAAAGCCCAGAGCTGGCCCTACTGAGGGTCCCAGAGCGGCTCTCCCAGAAAATAAGTGAGAGGGCACCACACCAAGCACATCTTGGCTCTCCCGGAATCGGGATGCTGTACTCCGGTGTCTCTCCTGTCGGGAGACACTTTCACGGGGTTGGTATTTGTGTCACACAAGGAGATTTCAAAATGCTGTATTTGGAAACACGAATGTGTAATGTCTCCGTGGAAATCTACACCTTCTCAGTGAAAGATACAAGTGCAGTCTAAGACAGACATGTTTAATTAGTGGGCAAACTTGACATTTCCAGTGTTTGGACTAGACAGAGGAAAAGCCAAGAGCAAACCATGATCTTTTTCTTCATCCCCTCCCCTCCAGCTTGCTGACAGAGAATAATTTACTGGGTTTGAAGAAAAATTAATATCTTCACAATAACAGGAAAGAAAAGGCCCGAAGATTCAAGCATGGCTATTAAATTATTGTCACCACTAAATATGCATGTCCCCCATCTCCCTCATTCCTGCCCTCCTTGGATCCCTGCGTGATCAACATGGATATGGTCACAGTGGAATTTCTATCCCCTCCAATCTCTGCAGTTCCGATTTTTTGATATCTAACAAAAACGAGTCTTCCTTGTCTTTCTCAAACACATGATTGATTGCAATTGCTTTCTAACTGGTCTCTCCCTTTCCTGCTTTCCCCGTACCTGAAGCCAGTCTGTACATTTCTGCCAGAGCAAATTTGGCATGGTTCTGTTTGTAGCCCTCCCCTCTACCAAAATTGTCAGGAGTTCCTAATTTATTCAGCAATATTGCTTCAACGCCTTTCATGCACCAGGCACTCGGAGTCAACAGTGACAAAGGTTGTCTTAAGATGAAACCCAAACTTTGAGATGGTATTTGTAAGACCCTGATATGCCCTTCCCCTTTTACCCCTTCCAGACTCCACCCTTACATTCTGGACACGTGCCCTGCCCATTGGTCCCCTGGTATTCCCTGTACATCTCCACCTTCAGATGCACCTTGATTGGGAAAATTATATACACAGTGCTGGTCACTTTTCATCCATTTTCTCATTTGTTATCCACACATTATTTACCATAAGACCAGAATTCCTATTGCTTATGCCCTGTTTGCAGAGATCCTCAACCCACAATGCTCTGTTCATCTCCTCATAATCCCTCATGCTTCAGTGGCCATGTTAAATGTCACCCCTGATACTCCTGGTTGGTATGAAAATCACCCATCTTCATGTTATTATAGAATCTTCCTTGAACTTCCATTATACTACACGATACTCTTAACCCCATATGGCAGATACTTCTGATGGCAGAATACCTCAGAAATCGATAACTGAGGGAATATATCAATCAGAGTCCAGTCAGGAAAAAAGAAATCATTCTGATATGTCAAACAGAAGGAACTTAATTGGTAACACAGGGGATGGGAGAACAGAGAGATCAAGCAAAGGATGGCGGGTGTGCCAAAGAGCAGCAATGGCAAGAAGCTGCTACCACCATGGGGCTGGGAGGACAATGGGAGGAGGTGGGATTACAGAACCTGGGTGTCAGGTCACCCAGCAGGAGCTGGAAAAGTGGTAGGTCACACAATAAGAGCCAGAACCTTGGGGGAGACACAACTCTTTGCAGAGGTATTAATAAAGGCAGTGGAGGGAAAATAGCCTAGCTTTTCTCTGCCTCTCGTTATGATTCCCCACCAGTGCAGCCTTTGACCCCAGGTGGAAGTCAGCTGGCATGGAAACCTGGGTCACCTGCCCATGATACAGAGCAGAGCATGGCAACGGGGCACTAGCTCAGCCTTAATCTAATACCTCGTACATCTCAAACTAAAACACTTTATTACAGTAACAGCAGGATTTATGAACTCATCTCCAATATAAAACTTTACATAACACTTTTAAGAAAACACAACACCTAGATTACTGCTCTCTTTCAACCTGTTGCTAGCAGTTCGTTACTTAAGTCCAGTCTTGTGAATCTGAATTGAGTAAAAACACCTTGACCGTTCCCAAGATGAGGTTCATGACTCATTTCTCACCAAGCTTGGCTCTTGTTTTGTGGAGTAACTTCAGTTGCCCTAGTGAGACTCAAGTTCATCGTTCTCTACTAATGCCCACTGACCTGAGAGGCTTACCTGTGCCCCTTGGCCCTTACCCTGTTGCTAAATTTTCACACCCCTCAAGGGGTAAGGGAAGTGTTCCACTAGGGGGCAGCAGAGCCAAAGATGAAAGGATCTCGGCTTTGTGTTCCAATCGACCCTCTGCTCCCTTCTGGATACTGACCTTGGGCTCTGACTTGACCTTTCTAAAGTCACAGCTTCTTCACCTGAAACATGTAGACAGTGATAGAATTTGCTTCATTGGGTTGCTGTGAGTTAGTTCACAGGGTCCAAGTAACACACTTGGCACAGTGCCAAGCCTCTAAGGTGATGAATAACTGTGAGCTATCATTTTTTTCCTTTCATCAGCCACACATCTGAAAGACCACAGGCGGTGTGTGTGTGGCAGTCAGCTCTGGGGCTGCCCACAACTTTGTTTTTTAAACAAGTCTAGTAGGCACATTATATGTCTCTAAGTCCAACTAGGTTCCATTCTTCAGATTCATAGTCTTGGAATTTGACAGCTGCAGCGACTATCACCTAGTATAGTTCTCCCTGCGTGGAGAAGGACGAAAACCCAGAACGAGTAAATTCTTCTTTGTGAAATGTGTGTGTGTATCCCATAAGAAGAAGCAAGAAGAAAACATAAACTTCTATCAACCTACCACTCAGAGATAACCCAGGTATCATTTTTATATGTAACTATTTACTTCCTTACTTATAAATATATTATTTTAAAATAAAATGGAATTAACTGTGTACTTACTATAAAAAAATAATTTTCCCCCAAGTAACACAATCTCTTCAACATCTTTCCATGCCACAACATGCCATTTTAAAGGACTACATTGGTATAAATCGAAGTTGTTCACTTTTAGGTATCTCCTTCTGTGCACATTCACTATGTTTCCAATTTTTCACCATTATAAACAATGCCTCCAAAATGCTTCTGAAAGGGGCCAAATATCTCTTTTTTCCTCTGAGCATCTTAAATATTTTGGGCTGCAATGGAATGTTGAATTTTCAAGAAGACTGTGGTTTCTTCACAAGCTACCTATGCACAGCAAGGAGCTTTCTCATCTGTTGTTATTTTATCCCTTCCTTGCATCTGGGCTGTGAGGTCAGACCTCGCAGGTTGCTATGAGCAAATCTGAAGAGCAGGTTTCAGGCCTTTTTGGTTTCTTGGCCTTTTGCTGGAGGGAATCTATCCAGGTGTTTTCTTCAGGTTGTTGGTCAGTGTTAGAGGCTCAGGGCCGTCTCTGACGCTCTGTAAATGGGAGCATTTGGAGAGCCTGGGATGGAATGAGGAGGTGACTATATGGGGAAAACGAAGAGGCTGTGAAAAGCCCTTATCCATTCAACTGGGTGGAGGCTATGAAGGGGGAAGGCTATATCCTGCCCAAACTTTATTCTTCCTAAAACCCCAAAACTTATTCTCCAATAACCTGCGATAGTACCTACAGCTCTACTGCAACAATATAGTGGCATCAAGGCTTTTGAGCATTCCTCTGATATAATCCACAAATCCCAGGGAGAAGTAGTGTACTAGTCTATGAATAACTACTAGCTCTCCACTAGTATTTCCCTGCTGAATGGAGTCTGTACCAGAACTGCCATAACAAAGTGCTACAGACTGGGTGGCTTAAAAGAAATTGATTTGCTCACAGTTGTGGAGGCTAGAGGTCTGAGGTTAAGGTGTCAGCAGAGTTGGTTTCTTCTGAAGGCCGTGAAGGAAGGATGTACTCCAGGCCCCTCTCCTTAGCTTGTAGATGACCGTCTTCTCGCTGCGCCTTCACATGTTTGTGAGTCTGTGTCCTAATCTCCTCTTTTCATAAGAACATCAGTCATATTGGATTAGGGCTCACACTAATGGTCGTGTTTTAATTTAATGATTTCTTTGAAGATCCTTGTTCCAAATGCAACCACATTCTGAAGTACTAGGTGTTAGGACTTCAAATTGTGTATTTTTTTTGGAGACAACAGTCAGGCCATAAAAAAATCTAACTACATGAATTAACATAGAAATGTCTAAACAAAATTGTGGAGTAGAAAAAACAAATTGCAGAATAACACATTCTATATGCTACCATTTATGAAAAAAATTCAAAGCACATAAAATAATACCCTACCTTTGTTTATGAACTCATAAAGGATAGAGATTTGGACAGGAAGGATGACCACAAACTTCATAATAGTTGCTCTCTCTGAGAAGAGAGAGAAATGGAGTTGAGAAAGTTTACAAAGGTAAATTTGATGGTGTCTATAATGTATTTTATAAGGTGGAGCATATATGACAAAATACCAATATTTGCTCATTCTGGGGGGTGATTGCACATATTTTAAGCAGAATGCTTTGTGTTCTTCTGTACCTCTGACATTTTCTGTGATCTAAAAAATGGAGAAAAGAGGCCACTGAGGAAAGCATTGTCTTACTTTGCTTCTCTGATACCCTGGACTAAGGGGTTTCACTCAGTTTACCTCTTAGGATTGGTGGGAGGCATCACAGGAGAACAGTGTGAATGCTTCATGAAAAAAGGCTCTCATCTCTAAGAGCCCAGGTCTTCAATACGTGACCCCAGAGGCCTCTAAAAACAGAACCTTAAAAGTCAGCAGAATGCAGCCTTTCCCCCTCACAGCCTCCACACAGCAGGATGCAGAGCCAGGGCTCTTCACGGCCTTCTCCTTTTCCCCACACAGCCACCTCCTCATTGCATGCCCAGCTCTCCAAACCCACCCCCCCACCCCACCACCACCCTTTTCTCTTCCAAGGGTATCCTGTGCTGGTGAAGTGTTTACCAACTTCAGGTTGGAGAAAGGCTCCCTGCCCTGCAGACTTCGGAAGGGAGCAGCGGGCCTCCTCTGCGCAGCTGTTTTGTGCCAAGCACAGGCACCTGCCAGTGACGATGAGCTCTCATTTCTGGGATAAGGGAAAAGCCATCATGAGGCACGCCGACTACTTAGAGCACATCTGAATCTCTTTTTAATTTTTAAACTGTCTTCCTGATTTTTTGAGATCTATAAAATCACTTGAATCTCACAACAAACTGTGGGCCAATCAAGACAGATAGAAACGGCCCAACTTCCTGCCATGAGGCCCTGAGGTGGGGATGTGTCTCCACCGCAGTCCTGACCACCCTTCTAGGCAGCTCAGACCTTCCTCTTCTGGGTAGCTTTCCTCAAACCTACTGAATCACACAGATCACTCCCCCAAGACCTCCAACATGCTCACTGTCTGACCCAGTCATTTGGCACCTGCCATCCCCCACAACTAGACTAAACTGTGAGATCAACAATTCAGATGCCAAATGTAAAATACAGCATTCGGATGCAAAATGTAGCATTCTTTATATATGGTAACTGAGTAAACTTTCCTATGCATCCCGTCTTGCTGAATGGTGCTGGGGCATGAGGAATTTAAACTTTCTAATGAGTATATCAGTATTAAAGGGTTACTAACATTCTGTAAACATTTAGGAAATTAAAATTTTAATCAGAGCTATCTCTTCTCTGGTTTTTGTATTTAAAAGATGACATTAAGTTCAAGGGGTATTTTGTGTAGATTAGTGATGTTAGGCAAGAGCTTCAGGATCAAGTGTTAGATTTTATTTGGTGGGGAAGGGAGTGTTTCTGGCCTGCTTGTTTTAGAGGTGGCCATGTCTTGATACCAATCAATGAAGCCATAGTAAAATGTATAGCGCCCCAGAGAACTAACCATTCCTTAGTCATAGCTGACACAGCCCCCTGCAAGCTCCAGGGAGCCCTGAAATGCAACTCAACTACCAGTCTCATCCCCTTTGAAAGTCTATGGGATCTTTGTGTTTCTTCCAAGACTCACTGAAGTTAGGCAGGCTTGAGAAATGCTAATGGTAGCCTCCTTGCTTCTTACATAATTCCTTTTGCTAGCCCAAACTGCAAAATGTGTGGAACCATGTTGTTCCAGATCCATGATACACATGAAGACTTTTCCTAGAGACCTGTAATATTTTCCAGACTGAATCCCAAAAAATAAGAAGTAAGTTCTCCTGCACTGGAAGCTATTCAAACTTGCGGGATTATTTGCGAGGTCTCCACAACCTCTCCCCACAAAGGGTGATCCGGAATTCCCGCTTCCGATTTCTTACCTACTTCCTTCCATCTTCTCTCCCTGAAAGGTGTCTTTCCCTCTTTTCTGATAGACACTCTCTTTATATGAGCTCATGCATTTTATTTAACCTTGTCAGTAATGAAGTTCTAGAGTCCAAGGTAGCTAGGCCTGGTTAGTGATTTGTAAATGTGGCAGTTCTTGGAATTTAGAGAAGCTGTTTCCTCTTGACAACCTAACGATGGTCTTTAAAAGTTAGCTTTGAGACTCCAGATTGACCATTAAAACAAGATGTACAGGAAATGAATATACCTCAGAAATTACTATTGCTGTACTGCAACTATAAGCATCTTGGAGGGTAGGGGCCCAGTGCAAATCTAAATGATGAGCCACTAGTCACATCAATGTTTGTGGAATTGAGGAAAGACGATAACAAGGAGGTTCCACTTGACCTCACCCACCTTCTGTCCTCTGCCACACCAAAGTCTCACCAGATGTATGCCAGATGGTTAATTGCCATTTCTAAACCTTAGCTGACCATTTCCTCAGTTCTAAACAAACTGTCTCAGGCTCTCCCCATCCATCCTCCCCCACCATCCCTCACTCACCTGATAGAAAGCTGGGCAACTGCTTTGAAATATCTCACCTGAAGTTAGCTAAGCTTAAAAAGTTTTAAAATAGTCAACTTGAAGAACAAAGGTGTTTACCAGAAACAAACACTGTAAACAGCTCCTTCTCAATGCACTTCAAGTTCCCACAGGGTGACAAAATTGATGTGTGAACAAGGACCCTCCTACTTCCTTCTTCTGCTCTCTGGCAGGCTTCAACATCTAAACTCCTTTCTTCTTGGGCAAGCCATGCATATCTCTGTCCTAGCAAGCTAAGTGTAAGAGAAATTCCACTTTCCACACCTGAATCCTTGACCCTTTGTCAGAGTCTGATTACTTCTATCTCTTTCAATACTAGTGATGTAAAAAAAGTACAAGTTTTGTCCTAGCACTTATCATTCTGTATTATAACCACTCATTTTTATGTGTTTATAGATATGTGGTATAGTAATTAAGAGTGAAGGCTTTGGAACAATATTGCTTAAGTTCTGATTCCAGGCTTTGCTACTTGCTAGGTCTGAGACTTGAGGCAAGCAATTAACCTCTCTTTTTCCTGGTTGCCTCATCTGCAAAATAGCAATAGAGGAATAGTAACAGTTCCTGTCTCATAGGGTTGTGGTCAGAATTAAAAAACTTAATATATGTAAACCCTGAGAATAGGGCTTGATAGTTAATATACTTTATACAAGTGGTTGCTATTACTAATATTTATTTGGACCCCTTTCCTCAACTAGATCATAAACTCCCTGACGGCAGGTACTCTAATGGTTTGAAAGCTTCAGAACCACAGACAGGGACTGACACTGATAAAAAGGCTCAGTTGTACTTTTAAAATCTAATTTATATATTTATAGTATGCATTTAGGTATTTGGTGAACACCTGAATGAATGAGCATAGGTCCACATTTTCCGAATCCTCTCTGCACCCAGCACTCCTACCATGCTGTCTTCAAGTGCACTTCTTTTCTGCTCACCCCTTGATTATGCCCAATACCAGTCATATACACATCCTGGTCATTATTTTGAATTTATCAGGCATGGTGGTGTAAAATGCAACATGGCAGGGTCATTTTCACACCATGGGGATACTGATACCTGCATATGCTCAAAAGTCTTCTTTGATGAGGCCTTCCTAAGCCACATTAAGTGACGCTATTTTATTCCTCTTCCATGGTTTAGTCTTTCTCCTCAGCATTTATTGTCATTTAGCTTCCATTTTATTTTACTCATTTATCTTGCCTATTTTCTGTCTCCCCCACTAGAATGTAAACTCCACAAGGAGAGGGTTATTTACCTCTTTTGTTTATCCTTATGTCCTGAGATTCTAGGTATATATATGCTCTTAATAACATGATCCATACAAACTTCCAAGGCTAGAGATTTGATTTTGTCTTAATGCATAAACCTGATTAGCTCCCCTCCAAATCATGGTGTACAACCTGAAAGTGATTCAAGACTGCTAACCCCTCCTCCCTGGGATGGTAGAGAGATGATCTTGGTGAGGTCTAAAAGCAGGAGGAAAACATTTACTTGACATTTAACAGATCATTGAAATAGCAACCTGATACAGAGAACCAGTGCATTTCCAGCAGCTGCCTGCTTCCTTTCCAGTAAATGTCTTACTTGGTTCTGTTTTCTGACATAACTCTGCAATAGAACCTGGGGCAAACATTGAGGGAAACATTAACTGTCTAGAGCCCAAGGCCACTTATACCTCTCAAGACCATTTGAAGAAAGACACTGTGAGATTGCAGCTGGTGAGCCAAAGGTAACTTCTATTTGTTAAGCCTCTACTAGGTCCCAGGGTCTCTCCTAAGGGATTTACAAAAATGATGCCACTTAATCCTCAAACACCCCATGGAGTAAGCATCCTGGGTGCCATTTTTGTAAGTAAGAAAATGGTGACTTGGGCATGTTAATTGCCCAAGGCTCCACAGCAGATCAGTCTTGGAGTCAGGATTTTAATTGAAGCCCAAGTCTTTCCACTACACCACTTTTCTATTCTCTCTGAGTGTGAGGTACAGACAGGCTGCCGGTTCTCATGGGACCAAAGATGAGAATCATCATTTCTACTCATCAGTCAGAAGTGGTCATCAGATCCACCCAATCAAGAGCGATGCAATAAGTGACACCATCCCATGGTCCAGAAAGGAAAAGGTGGCCAGAATATCTGGCAAACAGAGTTGCTAACTGCCTCACTAACTAAAGTATCAGCACCTCAGCAAAACCTGAGGTGTGGAGACAGTGCCTTTCATGGCTGAGATTGAGTTCCCCACTGACGTACTTGGATGGGAGCTCAGAGTTCAAAGCAAATGAAGGGTATTCATAGTTCCCACCCTCAGACATCTGTAGACTGAGTCTTCCACCTGCTAAATGTGTTTGAACTGTAGCAAATGCATTTGAACTTCACACCAGGGATTTAGGCTCAGTCAACACCTCTATGGATAGATAATTATAATGAAGCACAGCCCGAACTACAAGCTAACAAAAGGCCATGCTTCGTGTCAAAAGACTGAGCCTTGATCCATTTATTGTTCTTCCCAGAGATCCTCATTTACTAGTGACATCACCGTCCAAAAATAGGCAACCAAGGTGCCTGGGGTAGTTATGACTTCTGCTGTGGCTGATTAAAGCCCCCTTTTTACTGTCAAGGTCAGGAGAGTCCCTGCTGCAGCTCTAGAAGCAATAACTGGCTGCCTACAATGGATGACAGTGATCTGGCCTGGGGCTGAGGAATGGAGAATATGTGGCAATGAGGTCATAATGCATCCAATCTTTTATATAACAATTCAACACACAATCATTGAAAACTTGTTTTGTATATTGATACTAGACGCACACCTCAACAAAAGGTGTAGAAGCAGCTGCAAAAATAGAAAACTGAGACCAAGAGAAGCAGGGCTCGGGGTCTGTAACACTTCCCAGGATTGTGCGAGAGCAACTGATTGACTGGGGAGCCTGGAAAGTTGAAATGAGAGCCAAGCAGTCCATCCAGAAGAGCCTGGTAGATGGCTCAGAGCCAGAAGGGCCTAGAGACCACTCAGTGCTCCTATCCAAAGAGCCAGTTGGGGTAGGGGTGGGCTGTTCTCTCATTCTCTCTGACATTTTGAGGGTGAGCTCTGTTTCACGCTATTAGCCTGTGGCAAGTAGGCAGTGAGAAGACACTCTGTTGCATCCCCCAACCCATAAAGCTTGCCGCTGCTGCACAGTGAAAATTACAGGCTTATATTAAGGGCAAGTTTTGGGGAAGGAGCTGGAGATTGCTGAAACAATCAGAGTTCAGGTAGCTTTATTGAGAATTGTGAAATGAAACCGTGTTACCCATGTGCCCAAATCTGAACGAGAAAACTTTCCCCAAACAACAGACCAAAAAAAAAAAAAAACCAATAAGTGAGGCTGTGTTTTTTTCTTCATCTTTTTAAAATTACTGTACCAAGCTGTACCAGCAATCCAGAATCTTTTTTTCCACTTAAGAGAGAAGGCAAGGTTTCCCCAGAATAAAGCCACACTCTAAGGACCAGAGGAAGGAAGATGATCGCCGCCACAGCAGGCCTCTAGGGCAGCAGTTTCAAGGGAGATTTCTGTGAGTGCCAGGGTACCAGAGAGACGCCTCAGAGGACACTTAAAGTGACAACATGGAGACCAGCCTGTCAGGACTTGGAACCCCCACAAATCTCTCACTGCAGCACCTCTACTCAGTCACTTAAGATATCAGGAATCCAGATATGATTTTATTAGGAAAAAAATTCTGTGTTTGCTAACTTTTAAAGGTTGGTTTTACTATGGCAAAACGATGGTGGACAAAGCCAGAACAGTCATTATCTCTGAGGGGTGAGGGCAGAGAATATCTGGGAAGGCATGTAGGGGAACTTTCTAGAGTGATGAGATTCTCCATCTCTTGAGAGGGGTTTGGTCTACATGGGTGAATACCATGTCAAATCTCACCCAATGGCACATTTGAGATTTGTGCTTTTCACTCTGTAAATTTTACCTTGAAAGAAAAAAAAACTGTAAACAAATACTGAACTCTAGTTGATAATATGTATGCCGCAGTATTTAGAGAAGAGTGTACACATGCTTGTGATTTACATTAATATGCCCCCAAAACAAAGATGGATTGCTGGATGGAGAGAGGAACAGATAGGTATGTAACAAAGCAAGTATAGTAAAATGTCAGTGGTAGAATCCAAGTGTGCTCAGAGAATCAGGCAAGATGGCTTTATAGTAGAGCAAAGAAGAACAGCAGGAAAGCCACCCGTAAAGGGGTAGGCGCTGCTCGGCACTGCTGCCTAAGCCCGAGCACACACAGAGCACACACACAGCAGGAGTGCAGGTCAGCATTAATGAGTGAAGTATAAAAAAATAAGCCAGGGAAAAATACAAAGCAACTTCCCTCTTGGAAGGGAAGGTGGAAGGAGGAGAGAGCAGAAGGATTGGCCTTTAGCTCATCTGTACTAGCTTATTTCCCAAGAGAGGGAGAGACAAAGAGTAAAAATGTCAGAGAGATGGAGTGACTCTGATCTTTATTTTTTAATCTCCCATTGACACACTTGACGGGTGATGTTCAAAGCCCCAGTTTTGATGAAACCTGCTAAGATGTTGTAGGGAACTGCAGTATAACAGCTCTGTGATCCCCACCACCACCTTGGTGGCGTCATTAATGGCCTCTCTGGGTCCAGCGCCTGAATGTACCTCTAGCCCATCCTCTCTGTACCTCCGTCTTATTTTCTCTGTACATCCCTCCCATTTTCTCTGCTCAAGCATGCATTTCCCATCACAAGTGATGTGAAGGGTACAATTATATATGTTTGTGTCAGCCCTAAATGATAAAAAATGTAAAGCTTAGCTCATACTTTCAGGGTTGGGTTCTCTCATGAGCTACTGGATTCTAGAGACAAAGGTGAGTATCAAGTTAAGTTCAAATGACTTGAACATTGCTTAAGTCACCAATTAAATCCATTGTTTAAGGCCATGCGAGAATAGACAAAGTGGAGACTTGCACCCTACAGTCCATGTTTAAGAATAATTAGTAGTTTAAAGATAGAATCCCATTTACAGTGGAAGAGGCATTCAGATGACTGAGCGAGCTCCATGCACGTCCCTCAGTTCAGGCTCATTCACTCCTGAGAACACTGAAACCATTTGAACTGCTTTTTCTTTTTTTTTTAATTTTTTTTTCTGTGCAAAGTACAGATAATTTCCTTAACATTGAAGAGAAGTACAAAGGCTGTGGCTCCACTGAACTAGGTGTAAATAATCAGGAAGCTGCTGAAAAGAATGGTAGCACCCCTGTCCTTCCACCCTGACTGCTGGCATGATTTATAACGTTATTTCCCTTCTACATTTAACATTCAAGGCTGGGCTGTATATCCAGTGCCAGTGTGGGAACCCAGAAATTCCAGCCAACATTCTCAGTGGGAGAAGGTGGGTGAGTAATTTCTGCTGAAATCTGGGAGGCAGCCTAGGAGAAGAGAGACAGGACAACTGTACAGAAGGTGGTCTGCCTGGTCTAGGGATCTGGTCACCTCAAAGGTAGGAAAAGGAAGTGAATCAGACATCTCCATACCTGTCCTTCTAGATTCCAACCCTGTCCATAGACCAAAAGTTACAGACTGGTCACCAATAAATGTTTTTGGAGTTTTGGAAATGTGACTACTTTCCCATACATCATAATTCACATTCTAGCCTTCCCTTGAAACATAAAGGGACTGAACGGCTCTGGACCTGCATCTTCCTAGCAACAAGCTGCTGGAGCAACAAGCCACCCCCTTAAGCAGAATACTCTGTGATTTGAAGGAAACCCACCCAACCAGATGGACTTGTTTTTATTATCAGCCTGTTTTTGATGGCTCGACCCTACCCTCAGCCTTGGGGGGCAGCCTATTGGTGGGCATGTGGGCAGAAAGAAGTAGGTCCTAGATACATCGTCTTTGTAGTTCTGCCCCAAACAGTTGCTGAGCCACTTCCCAGGGGAAAAGGCCAAATTCAGATTTGGTCCATGAGACCACACGAGCCATCAGGGTTCTGGCCTGTGGAGTTTTATTCTAATGAAACTTGAGCAGAACTCTGAGTTCCAGCCAGCCAAGGCTGACACCTCCTGTTTCACAGAGAAAACTGACAAGGGTTAAGACACACCCATAGCCCACCTGGGGGAAGGAAACCCTTGTCACAGAACCCTTCTCATGCTTCTCTTGCAAGTCCTAACCTTCCTGTGAGCAAGTTCTTGTGGGGAGGCGAGCTTAGGACCAGAGGCAGGTGGAGGTGAAGATCACTGAAAGGTAACTGTTGGACAGGAACATCTGTGAATAATTTAGCAACTGCCTGGTTCTCCTTCCTTCCACACCTACCTATTTAACTTTCACAGTACATTAGTAAGTGAGAATTGTTTTGCAAATAGTGCAGCTCCCGATTCATTTTTGCATCAAGATTAAGTGGACGGAGATTGGGAAAAGCACTTGTTTATCTGGTTTTCAACAAGGATAAGAATGACTTGCTTCCCTCTCATATAGCACTCTACACTTTCCAAAGCACTTTCACATCTACTTTATTTATCAGACTGCCAGTGTGAAGGGGGAGCTGTTTTAGAGCTGTCGCTGTAGTAACTGAGGCCCAGGTATGTTGAGTGACAGGCCAAATGTCACACTCCTGGTGTGTCCCAACCAAGACCAGGATTTGGGAGACTCCTTGTGGATGTCCTTTTTCCTTATTGATTTCATGGCAAACAGATTCCTGAGGTTTGGTTACCATGGGCACTGGAGATGCTTCCCTCACTCAGTACCTGTGCTGTGACAGACTTTACCTGTGGCTGCAAATAGCCCCAGACAGGAATGAGTTCCAGCCCGTGGTAACCCTCGGGGCCTGTGGGATGCTTGGAGATACACTGAATGAGCTGTCATGGTCCTCCTCCCTTGCACAGTGACAGAGGCTCCCAGCCCCTCCCCACGGTGACATTTCTCAGCATCAGAACTCAGGCAGATAAGCTCTGCTGGGCCAAGACAGTTTGGGCAATCAAAGCCTGCAGCTGTGATGGAGGCCTGGCATTTAAGTCTATTGATCAATGACAGAAGTAAAACACATGGCGAAAAATGCACCGGGAGATCTTGTTGTCAGAGCCAAATAGAGGCTTCTCCTCTCTATTTTGAAGGCAGTTGAATAGCAGGGTGGAGGGAAGGGGAGGAAAAAACAACCACAAAGCTAGGGGAAAGAGGTGTCTAAAGATTTTTATTGGTTTTTACAGGTTTGAGGCAGGGGCTGCTGAGAGCAGAGATTGAGATGCTCGGGGCTTACGTGAGGCGGTGGGGTGGGGGAGGCAGTCTGGGTGAAGTTCTTGATTTCCAGATGGAGACGGATGCTACGGATGTTCAGCGGTCCAAGTGCAAATGCTGTGTCTGCGCTCCTTTAAGGTGACAACTTTCTGCCCTAAGTGCAAGACAGCCCACGTGCCTTCCCCGAGTGCTATTGAAGTGACCTAGTTGTAGGTGTTCTCTGTCTCTGTGGGTGCCAGCCCCAAAGAAGAGCTGATGCTCCATCCATGTTGTCTGGGAGAATAAATTTGCATCTTCCTGAAAAGGGGGAAGGGCAGGGCAGGGCAGAGGAAGCACTGGACTTTCAGGACAGAGGAGAGCATGGGAGATGGCAAGGCAGGCGTCTAGATGGTTGTGTGCCCTGTGACCTCTCTGAGCCTCAGTTTCTTCATATCCTAAAGAATTAGGAGGCAAAGGTAATGCCCTTGAAGATTCCTTCTGATCCCATGAGATGACTTCAATAATTCATCAGTTTGCCAAGCTCAAGTTGGAGTGGAGCAGTGAGCCAGGCCAACCGCATGTGCAACAGGGTGCGTTTGGGCAGAGGAGCGCCTTGGGGGGGGGGGCAAACCAGGCAGCTGCACATTCTTCATCTTTAATGAGCATCAGGCACTGTCACCCTGAACCCCAGTGAATCTGCAGAGATTCCGATCCTTGCTGGAGCCCAGGAAAATGCTTGTCTATCGTGTGGCCATTCTGGGTAATTCTGATGCAGAAAAACTGTGGCCCACATGGAGTGAAAATGACATCGTTGTTTAGGGCCTGAGTTTGGATTCAGATTGCTGGACCTGGTCTCATCTCCTGCCCTTTCCTCCTGTGTCTCCTGGCCCGGCTGCTTAATCTTGTTGAGCCTCAGTCTCTTCATTTGTACAGTGGAGCTGACAATACTCACCTTAGAGCATTGCTGTGGAGAGTAAATGAATGAACATATGTAAAGCCCTTTATTAAGAATCGCATGTTACAAGTGCTCAATAAATGATAGCTGGTGCCTTTAACTTTAATGTCATAGTTCTGATGATAATTGGAGGAGCATGGGGAGGGAGCAGGTGAGTTGGTAGAACTGATATGAGGATTTAGACCAAGGACAAAAATTCCCCAGCAGCACATGGCCATTTTTATCAAAAGATAAGACGTTCTTACAGACATGTGACTTAAATTTCAATGTAACAGTTTGAAATCTTTCATCTTTCTCTGCCCTTACTACCACCTGACTACTGATCTGTGATTGAAAGTGGCCATTCAGACATTCTGGTTTAAGGTCAGAAATTCCAAAGATTCCCACCAGTCAGAGGCAAAAAGCTCTTCCCCCTCCCTCATCATTTGAGCCCCCTCAGCTCCAGACACTGCAGCTCAAGACTGTCCTTGGTCTTGAGATGTAACAGGTTTGACCCTTTCCTGGGATGGAGTTGGGGTCAGAAGGAAGAGAACAAAAGGGGGTTGTGAAAGCCCTTAGGCATTGAGGGGGACTAAACTCAGAAGCCTACACTGACCAGGCAGGAATTGCCAAGGGCTGAAGCAGCCCTGGAGAGGCGGGTACTGAATGGCAAACCAAATAGTGGATACCCCATTTAAAGGGATGAATACCTACTCAGCATAGCCAATTGCTGACATGCAGAGGGAGACTCAGGGTTTCCAAATGTGATTTTTTGAAAGAAGATATTAATCCATGTATATTTTTTTGGTGAACTCTTTTTACTTGTAAGTGCTGTCAATTAAATCAGCTCCTTTTCAAAACACATGTCAAAGATCTAGAAACCTCTACCTTGTCCACCAAGAAGACTTCTCTTTTTTTTGATGACCAAATCTTTCCTCCTTTTCACTGTCTGGTGACCCTAACCCTGAATCCAGTGCTCTATGCCTGACCCTTACTAACTTACTGACCCAATGACATCCTGTGTCTTTCCAGTTGTTTCATGCATTTCCCAAGAAGTGTGGACTTTGCCATCGAGAGCCCTGGGTCTGAATCCCACCTCTCTTAATCACTAGTCACATGGACCTCTCTAAGCCTCAGTTTCCTCACCAGTAAAATGGGAATCGTTGTAGTGTCTATGGCAGAGTGCTGACATGAGGGTTACAGAGACTGTGTCTCCTCCATCTCCCCCACATCACATGGAGGCTTGGCAAAAAATAGTGTTGGCTACTTGATTCATTGTTAAAATATGGGGATTTTTAAAAACTTTTTTAAAGAGCATCACAGAAAAATTAAGGGGAAGATACAGGGATTTCTCACATGCTCCCTGTCCCCACTCAGGCATGGCCTCCGCCGTTATCCACATCACTTACCAGAGTGGTACGTTTGTTACAGTTGATGAACGTCCATTGAACACATCATAATCACCAAAAACCCATAGTTTACATCATGATTCGTTCTTGGTGTTGTACATTCTGTGTGTTTGGATAAATGTGTAATGACATATGCCCACTATTACAGTACCATACAGAATAGTTTTGCTGCCCTAAAAGTCCTCTGCGCTCCTCTTATTTATCCCTCACCCTCCAATAACCCCTGGCAACCACTAGTCTTTTTTATTGTCTCCCTAGTTTTGCCTGTTCTAGAATATCACATAGTTGGAAAATCATACAGCCTTTTCAGATTGGCTTCCTTCACTTAGTGATATACATTCAAGTTTCCTCCATATCTTTTTATGGCTTGACAGCTCATTTCTTTTTAGCACTGAATATTTACCCATTGTCTGGATGTACCACAGTATATTCAACTACTGAAGGAAATCTTGGTTGCTTCCAAGTTTTGGCAATTATGAATAAAGCTTCTATAAATATCCTAGTACAGGTTTTGGTGTGGATGTAAGTTTTCAGCTCCTTCTGGTAAATACCAAGCACGGAAATTGTGAGATTGTATGATAAGAGTATTTCATTTGGTAAGAAATTGCCAAACTATCTTCCAAAGCGGCTGGACCGTTTCGCATTCCTCCTGGAAGTGAATGGGTTTTCCTGATGCTCCACATACTTGACAGTATTTAGTGTTGTCAGAGTTCCAGATTTCGGCCATTCTAATAGATGTATAATGGTATCTCGATGTTCTTTTAGTTTGCATTTTCCTGATAAATGATGTGGAGCATCTTCTCATATGCTTATTTGCCATCTATATAGCTTCTTTGGTGAGGTGTCTGTTAAGGTTTTGGCCCATTTTTTAACTGGGCTGTTTATTTTCTTATTGTTGAGTTTTAACTTTTCTTTGTATGTATTGGGTAACAGTCCTTTACCAGATATGTCTTTTGCAAATATTTTCTCCCAATCTGTGGCTCGTGTTTTCTTTCTCTTGACAGTGTCTTTTGCAAAGAAGAAAATTTAAACTTTAATGAAGTCCAGCTTATCAGTTACTTCCTTCATGAATCATGTCTTTGACGTCATATCTAAAAAGTTATTACCAAATTTAATGTCATTTAAAGTGTCTCCTATATTATCTTCCAGGAGTTTTTATGGTTTCGCATTTTGCATTTAGGTACATGATCCATTTTGAGTTAATTTTTGTGAAGAGTATAAAGTCTGTGTCTAGCTTCATTTTTTTGCATGTAGATGCCCAGTTGTTCAATACTGAGATTTTTAGCTGGGAAATGTTGATTTTAAGGATTTTATCGACTTTTCCATGCATCTCATTGCACAGAAAAGAATGGAGCACTGCTCTCTGATCAAGAATACTAGGAGTGTAAGAATTAAGTCCCTACAGCACTGACACCATGCAGCCATGATGTGAGCTTAGGTTGCCTTAGCATCCTTTGGAAAAAGTAAGAAGAGTCAAAAAATGATCAAGTCAAGATTGCATTTGCGTTTATCAGAGAAAATAAGAGGGGTTGGAAATTTTATTCCCACCAAGCTGAGGAAGGATGCCAAGGACATCCCCTTCAAAGATTGATGGGGCTTTTACCAATGATAAGCTACTTTCGTGGCCTTTGATTCTAAAGATATTGGAAGTTTAGCCTCTTAAAGATGTGCAAGTCAAGTGTGAGAAATTTGTAAGAGTGTGAGAACAAATATTTGAGTAAAACAGACCAGAGAAGGCAAATATAATTGGGATTTCAGATTTTGCAAGACTCCTTCCCTTAATGACCCAGTCAATGATTGGGAAAATGAGTACCTCTGGACAGAAATAACTGGTGACTATTCTTGCCTAAGTGACATAGAGAATTAAACCAGAGGTCTAGATCATTCATATCTGCTTTCACAGGGCTGCATTGGAAGATGAGAGTGGGAAAGAAACATCGGATAAAAGATACCAAAGTTCTGACATTCAGTGAAAGATCACATCTTTTATCTGTTATGTTTATTCAATGAACTTTCAAAGACTGGATGGACTAAAGGTATAGCAGTCCTTGTCACTGAAAAATACGGCTCAGAAGAGAGCCTATGGACTGCTTTAACCCAAGCCTATGCTGCTACTCAAAATATGGGTTTCATGATCAATTGTCCTTTACATCTAATCAATATCTGGCTTATGATGTTACTTGCTCACACCTGGTTCCCAGTGCCAGATTTGCTTCAGCACACCATGCCATGCTTCCTGCTCAGCAAAGGTTTTCTGTTTGTAGTCCATTTTCCTTAAAGAAAGGGTTGGCCCTGTACACCAGTCCTATCCCATGGGGATTAGCCTCTGGCAGCTAGGTTCATAATATATGACTCTGCCTGTTAGGTTCAGCTGACTGGTTCAAGTGGGCACTTGACCCAAAATATGACAAATGACCTCTCCTGGAAAATTCTGGCTGTGAGATATAGAAAGCAGGGGTAGTAAGCTGGCCCAAGTCAATGGCAACTTTCCAGAGAGATGTCTATTGGTCAGAGCTCTTTTTTTAACCAGCAAAAAGACTGACTGTTTGTTTATTGGAATCAGAATGTATTAGAATATGGATACCTTGGAGAATTATTGGGAAAGCTGAAAAACACTGAACCAAGGCAACTGCGGTTTTAAAAAATGGTAACTTCAGGAATAGTCTTATGGGAAGAACAGGCTGGTTCCTGTACTACAGCTGGAATAGATGAATCTCAACTGTTTTGAATCACTTTACATTTCTAATCAAGGTTTAAATTCCAGGGTAGAGCATTTCATTGGCCTATCTTGGGTGATGTGACTTCCCCTTACCTAGGGTAGAATAGGGCCCCTGTTTACAATTCCACGAGGTTATAGTCAAAAGGAAAAAGATACTTTTTCAAAAAGAAATTGCAGAGATGGTAGAAAGGGGAATGAGTGTTGGACAGTCAAAAACCACAACACTCAGGGTTATCAAAAATGTCTTGCTCCTGCTTTCTCTAGAGATGTGATTATTCTGTCTTTCTAGGATTCCATGAGAGGCCCCACTATCCGATCCAGCAAATTCCTTTTTCTGTTTAAGCTGGTTTGAGTTGGTTTATGTTACTTTCAATCAAAAGTTTCTTAACTAAGACACTATTCATCCATTTCTATAAGAAATGAACCTGAGCTTTGACCCTTACTTGAAAGAAACCTATGTATCAATTGGGTATCCCATAAAAAATTAGTGACCTGTAAGATCAGACTTAGTGTGCATCAAAGGAGCTGTGTGGGTGGTGGATTTGAGTCAGTGTCCCTAGTCTGTTCATTTCCATTCACTGAGTCTCTCCACGCCCAGTTACCTCCCCTTCTCCAGCTCCTAAGTAGATAATACAACAATTTTTAAATACAAGGGGCATGAGGTTGGAAATGCTCTCACAGAAAGCTTAACAAGGCAATGGAGCTATGGTAACAGTGTGGACATGTGCTTTGTTACCTTGAATCCTAGTGGAGAGAATATACTTATGAATCCCATGGCTCTCAGACCAGTCAAAGACAAACATCTAATCTCAAGCATATTCTGCAGTCCATTTTCCTTGGAGAAAGAAAAGGAATTTATCTCTATTATAATTGAGTGAATGGGCAGGACAGCTTTCTGGAAATGGGGAGAGGGTTCTGTAGTAATGGCTTCAGAAAGCAGTATAGCACAGAGAAGACAAGTAGTGACTCTATAGCATCTTACTACACTGATGGACAGTGACTGCAATGGGGTGTGGGGGTGACTTGATAATATAGGTGAATGTAATAACCACAATGTTACTCATGTGAAACCTTCATAAGATTGTATATCAGTGATACCTTAATAAAAAAGAAGAATGGCTTCAGAGTCCCTTTCCATAGAAATGTTGTTGCTTGAAGGGGTGTTGTTATTACAGCAACATGAGTAATAATAATAGCTCAAATCACTAAGTAGTTGCTTTGTTTCTAGCACTGTATGAAGTGCTGAGATTAGTATTTTTTCCTTAATGGAGTAGTTGCCTGTGTCCTGAAGGACAAGTCATGCAGTATGACTAGGTTCCCCACTCACACACCTCTGAAGCCCCTTGTCTGTACATCTCTTTGGACACTTAGCATTTTCTCTGTGTTCTGTGGTTATTCAGCTCAGTTCAATATGTATTTACTGTCATACTATTGGAAAACTGGAGTGGAGAATGACATACAAAAGAAGATGTGCTCGCCCTCAAGATGATCACAGATGAGTGGAAAGAACAACAAAAAAAAAAGAAAGAAAGAAAGAGAAGAAAAGCTAATAGTTAAGTTACAATATACTGTGGGTTCCCATTGATTCATTTTCCAGTCCTATGGCATTGGAAGGCTGATAAAAAATGAGAAAACACCTCCTTCTGGAGTGGGAAAGAGCAGAGAAGAAAAGAACATTGAGTGCATGCCTGAGGGTTGAAAAATAGTCTATAAGGTGAGTGAAATGGTTCTTCTCACTGATATTTCTTGAGGAATCAAGAGATTTAATTTACCTTTGAATCCTCTCTCATGTTCATCAATTTCAGGGGAGATGACAGGGTATTGTACCTTATAGTTGCTCAATAAATGCTTCTTGAATTGATTCGAAGAACATTAATTCTCCAAGTCAGACTCGTCTTCTCTTGATTGTTTTAAAAATAAAACTAAACAAGTTGTGTTTTGCTGTGAAAGGTATAGACTGGCATGTTTAAGATAAAGTGTAAATCATTCTAAGTTTGCACTGTGTGAAAAACTCTGAGATCCCTTCCTTTTTGGGAAGAGGGAGAGGAGGATATATATAGACATGTAATTAATGGTGGAATTTTCTTAAGTGAGGTTAAACTTGAATTATTACAGACAATCTGCCCCATTCATACTCTGGGAGCGTAGGCTTCCAAGGTCCTAAATCTGCTAGGCACTCCAGCCTCCTGACCTCAACTCTGACTGCTTTTCCTGCTCCTCATACAGCCGCACAACCTTCCTGAAGCTCCTCACACACAGGATAAGCATTCCCCATCTGGATTTGCTACCATTAGCCTTCCATGTCTCTGAAGAGCAAAGGAATATGGAATGGCACTAGGAATACAGATGTGGCCCCTTACTAGCTGAGTGATCTTGAGCAGTGACACCCTTGGATCGAGTCTTGGTCTCCTTATTGATAATTAGGTACAATAAGCCCTGCCTGTATATTAAACAAGGATGTTAAGAGGAGTAACTGAGTTTCTGCATGTGAGAATGCTTTGGATTTCTAAGAGCTCTACATTTTTAATGGGCTGTTGTTCAAATATTGTCTTCTATAAATTAATTGATAAGATTCGCAAGACCCTTAGGAGCTAAAACAGAGGACAGGGAATTTTTTTTAATATTTATTGAAATATAGTTAATATACAATATTATGTTGATGTCACATGTACAACATAGTGATTTGATAATTATACATTACTAAATGTTCACCCCGATAAAGCTGCTTACCATCTATCAAAATAAAAAGATATTACAATATTATTGGCTACATTCCCTATGCTGTGCATCTGTATTGGTGACTAATTTATTTTATAATTTGAAGTTTGTACCTCTTTATTTCCTTCACCTATTTCACCCAACCACCACTGCTCTCCCCTGTGGTAACCAGAAGTCCATTCTCTGTGTTTGTGTTTTGTTTGTTTGTTCATTTGCTTTGTTTTTAGATTCCACATATAAGTGAAATCATATGGTATTTGTTTTTGTATGACTTGTTTTACTTAGCATAATACCCTCTAGATTCAACCATGTTGTCAAAAGTAGCAAGAGTTCATTCTTTTTCATGACTGAGTAATATTCCATTATATGTGTGTGTGTGTGTGTGTGTGTGTGTGTGTGTGTGTGTGTGTGTGTGTGTATATATATATATATATATACCACATCTTCTTTATCCATTCATCTATTGATGGACACAGGTTGCTTCCATATCTTGGTGTTATAAATAACACTGCAATGAACATAAGGGTGCAATGTATCTTTTTGAATCAGTGATTTTGTTTTCTTTGGGTAAATTCCCAAAAGTAGAATTTTTAGGTCGTATGGCATTTCTATTTTTAGTTTTTTGAGAAACCTCCACATTGCCTTCCATAATGGCTGCATGACTTTACATTCCCACCAACAGTGTACAAGGGTTCTCTTTCCTCCACATCCTCACCAACGCTTGTTATTTCTTGCTATTTTTTTTATATTAGCCACTTTGGTGTGAGGTGATATTTCATGTGGTTTTGATTTACATTTCCCTCATGATTCATGATGCTGAGCATTGTTTCACGTGTCTGTTGGACATCTGTATGTCTTCTTTAGAAAAATGTCTATTCAGGTCCTCTCCCATTTCTTAACCAGATTATTTGGGGGGTTTTGTTCTTCTTTTTTTTTTTGGTATTGAGTTGTATGAGTTCTTTATATATTTTGGATATTAGCCCCTTATTGAATATACCATTAGCAAGTATATTCTCCCATTCAGTAGGTTGTCATTTCACTTTGTTGATGGATTCCTTTGTTATGCAGAAGCATTTCCATTTAATGTAGTCCCACTTGTTTATTTTTGCTTTTGTTTCCCTTGCCTGGGGAGACATATCCAGAAAAAAATTACTAATGCCGATGTTCAAGAGTTTGCTGCCTATGTTTTCCTGTAGGAATTGGTTGTGTGGTTCCAGGTCTTATATTTAGGTCTTTAATCTATTTCGAGTTTATCTTTGTGTATAGTATAAGACAGTGATCCTGTTTCATTCTTTTGCATGTAGCTGAGAATGGAAATTTAACCATAGAGGATGAGAGAGTGATTTGAGAGGAGTTAAGGAGAGTGGCTGGGTCTATACCTGGAACTCTTAACCTGGGCAGCGGGAGGTCATAATTGGACTCTAGGGTCTTAAAACTGTATACAGAATATACATAAATATGGAGATACACAATTTTTTTCTGAGGTGTGGGGCCTTAGCTTTAATCAAATTGCCATCCAGAATGTCAAAGACTTGTGATAGTGGAAGATGCATTTTGAAAGAGCACAATGAGCAGGATCAGGAAAGCAGAAACCACTTTTGAGCTGAATTATAGGGCAATGGGGGACCAAAAGGATGTTCTAGTCAAATGGTTCCATCCTTATTTTGCCTGGAGCCCAATCAACACATCCAGTACCTACCAACACCATATTTTATTCCTGAATCAATTAGCTTCTGCTGAATAGCAAGCCACCTCAAATCTTATTAGCTTGAAACAATAAGCATTCATTGAACATGTAAGTCTATAGGTCAACAGTTTGGACTAGACCAAGCTGGGTGATTCCCCTGATTTCGGATGGGCTCACTCACGAACCTGCAGTTAGCTGCCAACTTGTCTGGAGACTGGATTCTCAGGGTGTTCTATCACTTGTTCACATGGCAGCCAGGCAGGGATCCAAAAGAGAAAGTAGAAACCTCTTGAGGCCTTGGCTTAGGACTGGCACCCCATGACTTCTGCTGCATTCTTTAGCCAAAGCAAGTCACAGAACTATCCCATTTCACAGGAAGGAGAAGTATATTCCTGATGGAACAAGATATAAAATAATTTGTCAAAGAACATGGATAGAGGAAGGAGTGATGAATTGTGACCATTTCTTCAATCAACCATTATTCCCAACCCAGTGCCTAATTCATTAGCAATTTTTTTGTTAACACTTCTTCTTGATCTTAATACCAGCACCTTTGGCAAAAAGAGAAAGCCTCAGGTAGAGCTTATATATGGCATTAGAGACCCAGAGAGGAGAGTTACTTCACAGAGCAAGTGAGCAGAACAGCCAGGTCCAGCACTCCCTTCCGTTATTTCTATTGTTTTCTGTTATCAGTTACTTCACATCACATCTCATTCAACTGCAGGTTCTCCTAGTGTTTTGGGACTTCTAAAGGCAAGAATCCACATCAGTGTTTCTCAAAGCATGTGTTGAAGAATCAGTTTTTGTTGTTGTTACATTGTTCATTTTACTTCTAATCCATCATGGACTAATAATAGCATGGAGCTCAGGAGAGACTCCTGATCACACTTGGCTGTCACTGCAATGTCAAATTGCTATAAAAGTTTCTAAATGCTCACTCTTACTTTTTGCAATGATATCATTTCAGATTGGTAACAAACAGTTGGCAGAGTGATATCACAATTTGAGTTGTATTTCTCGGCATCCATTGTCTCATTCTGTCTTCATCATGTCCTAAGGAAGTAGGAGAACTGGGTCATAGTGGCCAACTTGAATCAGACAAGGAGACCGAGGCCTGGAAAAGTAAGGGGCTCACCCACAGTCACCCAGAGCCAGGCCGGGAGCAGGACCCAGAGCTCTGGATGCCCTGTCCGGTGCTCTTCTCATCCTGGACAACATTGCTTTGCCTCCTTCAATTGCAATTTTTTAAAAAATTAACAAACCTGCTGAGTTAAATCAACTTTCTCTTCACATCCCAAGCCCAAAGCTCCGTCTGAGTTACTGAGGCTGATGAAAGTTTACCTTTTACATTGGGGATTTATGCATTATTTACATTTGAGGTCCTCCCTCTCATGCTCAGAGAAATTAATTCAAAATGTAGGTATACTATATTTCATGTTTAAGCATGTAATGGGCTCTTCAGCAGTCCTTTAGGGGTGTGTTAGTGCTGGGGTGTTGATGAGGAGGTGCTCATGAAGGAAAGTTTCCCGTGCAGCAGAATCACAGGCCCCACTTCCATGAAGCTGCTGGCTGTGTTCTCGGGCTGCCATGGGCAAGCAAAGCCAAAGAATGGAAAACAGAGAGGACAGGAGGGTGGCAGGCCCACAACCTGAAGAGCTCTCACCTGAACTTCTGCTATCCCAGAGTGTCAAATAGTCTGGACAGAGAGACTTCACCTGCCACTACATGTCCCCCTTGTGCTCAGAAGAGAGCCTGCTTCTGCCACGCCCTTCATGTCCCACGGTTTAATCAAGGAGGGGAAGCATTCAGGGCTGAGATTCTGCCCATCTTGTCCTGAGTCCTGGAACCTGCACAACTCTGGTCTTGGAGGAGGCATAACCTCCCTTAGTTCTCTTTCGGACCTGGGCTTTGTGGTGCTTCAGTGCAGACTGGAGCCCTTTCACCTTGAATTAGCAGACCTTATGATCCCTAAACTCTTCTGCAAGCAAAAACAAGAGGAAGGGACCCAAACACACAGGGCCCTGGGACCTGGCACCTCACTTGGGCCAACTTCAGGGGTGGCAGTTTGACATCAAGGCATTGAAGAAAGAAGCAGGGCCATTCTTGGATCTGAGCGCTCACCAAGGAGGCCTGGACGGGTGGGATCCTAGAATTCCAGGGCTTGTAGGGGAGGGTTCTTTATATACACATCATATCATCCAGGGTTGGGTAACTGTGCTCTATATCCTCATTGTTTTATATATTGCCTTTGAACAAAAGGTTCAATATCTAAAGAAAAAAAAATCTGCAAAAGGAAACCACTGAGGTAGTTCAATCCT
This sequence comes from Smutsia gigantea, assembly GCA_032199065.1. Lineage (NCBI taxonomy): Eukaryota > Metazoa > Chordata > Mammalia > Pholidota > Manidae > Smutsia > Smutsia gigantea. Next base: position 297,044 of record JAVSCE010006894.1, on the reverse strand, counting down.
TTCATTTATAAATGGAGAAACTGAAGCCCAAAGCAGAGAGTGACAGAGCCATCCCGCTAACAGAGAGCAGAAGCAGCCTCTGTAGTTTATTCCTTAGGCCCAAGGCTCTTCCCACCACACCTTTTGACACTCCAGTTCCTCTATTTCCAAAGCCTTTCTAGGCCTCAGGTGGAAGGTGAATCAGCTTATGTAGGTAGAGGCCCCCTAACATTTTGGGGCACCCTCATTACTGCCTCGAGGTCTCACACATTCCCTCAGCTCTTCCTGTAGATGCTCACCTGCTGGCCCCCTTGTGGCACTAAAACCTTCTTGATCTAACATCCACTGAGAGAGATTTTCCGTCTTCCCCTTATAAAGTGGCTTCTCTCCCACCCTGTGAACACATGCCAGGCACCTTCTTCCACCTCTCTATGTTTTATTTTATGCTATTTTCTGTTTTCTTCATAGCCCTTATCAGCAATGGAATGTGTCTTGTTTATTTAATTAATAAAAAAACTTGCTTGTTAGATTAATTAAAGTGTGTTTCTCCGAACAGAATGTAAAGGCATGAGATCAGGGGCTTTGTCTGTCTCATCTACATATCCCCAGGTCCTAACACAGCGCCTGCCACATAGTAGGTGCTTAGTCTTCAAATGAATGAATGTTTATCTTCATTTTGTATACCAGGGCAAAAGACCTTCAGAGAAATGGTGATGTGCTCACGTGTTCAGTGATATTTGTCACCACAAATTGCCCCTGGTCATACTCGTCACATGCATTTGTGAAGGAATTTACATGAATCCCTCATCTCCAAAACGCTCTCAGCTGAGTGCTCTGGCAACATCTTATCTGCCAAACATGAGGGCCATAGAAAAAGCATCCAGACCCACTTGGCCTTGGTTTCCCAGGTAACCAAGGTTGTGTGCTTAGATACACATGACCAAGCAGGACTCCCCCACGGGACATGAGCACTGAAGACTCAGGCACCAGCTGCATGTTTTTTACTCTGCCAAGTAGCCTTTGCTGGAAACTGGCAATCAGTTCAGTGGCTTGATCTCTGGGGCCAGATTCAAACTCTCAGTGGACAAAATGCCAATGCTTACATCCAAGCTCAGGGAACACTGCGGCTCCAGCTTATGCGAAATGTATCCCTACATTAATTCACATTTTGTTATATATGTACTACTGAGATCAGACAAAAACTAAATGGCACATTCTTCTGTGCAAGGATACCAAGTCATGCTTAATATCCAGGTCTAAACACATCCCCTTTCATTTGCTCTCCTTTTTGCTTGAGAGCAGAGAGAAGGCCATGAACACAATTCCTTCCACTCTGTCCTATCAGCCTAATAGCTTATGCCACCGAAGTCTCATGTTCTAGACAATACAGAAGTTTATGAGGAACAAAATTTGCACACTATTGGTTCATGGGAGCAAGAATGAATGACAGGTATGTTATGATTGCTGTTAGATGCTGTCATTCAAAAATCAGTAGTTTCTCATAGAAATACAGAATTCCAAGTTCTTATTAAAAATTGGAATATCTTGCAGCTGCAAGCCTATGTCATAGCTTGGTTTCCCTGAAAAGTAAGCACTAAGACAAGGTCTTGGGTATAGGTAGATTATGCAGGAAGTTGATCCCAGAAATCAATAGTAAGGGTGTAGGGAGATGAAATAAACAAAGAGAAGTTGACAAAAGGGTAATTACTGCCAGAAGCAACGGAGGCTTCATTGCACTGGAATTTCTGGGATGCAAGCTAAATGCTTCCCAGAATTAATGGCCAAAATGAGAGGCTCTGATATTTAGGCACCAGTACTCATCTACCCTGGACACAGTAACTTCTTCCCACTTCTGCACACTTCTGAAAAACAAGATAGGTTTCCTCATAACCTGACTTGACTCCCATGACTGGAGAAGACTGTGGTTAAAAAGGGACATGTAATACAAGTTTAAGGTGAAATCTTATCCTTGGTAAGTGAGCCAGAATTGTCCACCACCACTGTAGCTGAAATCAGAAGTGTAACATGGAAATGTGACAGAGTACCAAAAAAGTGTCTGCTACAGTCCACCCCTTGGATGTGTCCAATGCACTAGCTGTAACTATAGTTCCTCCTATTATGTGATATTTCTTCTGATATATATGTCTTAGCTAGAATATGGAGTGTTTCATAAATTTCCACTTGGTCTTTTATATTTTAGTGGTTCTTATTTCACAGGTCAGGGGCTGATGTAAGGGTGATACCAACAATTAAGTATATACACACTCCTTATATACTTCAGGACTGGGCAGATCCATGGGCCCACTGGATCCACTCTAAAATGGACTTGGGTTAGGATTTCATTTATTATCTTCCCTCATAAGCCATTACTCTAAATCAGGGGCCATGATGGTGTTTTGGTTCCCCTAGCATCATTGTGATCTCTGATTCTGTATGTAATAGCCCTGGTAAATTCTGGGTATTCCTCTTTTCTCTGTTTACACTTACTCTCAGAAGTTGCTACCAGTCCTTTAGAGAGGGATTAGGAGAATATTTATGGAATAAACCAATGAAATGTCACTGTGGCACTTCAGAGTCTTTCTTCAAGAGCAACCAGTCACCCTTTAATCAACAGGCCCTGAATCTGAAAATTGAACATATCTAGAAACTGAGTAAGGAACTGAAATCTTTCATTGTTATGGCTGATATCAGCCTCTGCTCATCAGTTCTCCATTATTTCCCATTATACAAGTTAAGCAATACCCTAATCAGCCTCCCAACTATCTCACCCTCAAGAATGTCATCCTATATTAGCCATTTTGACAGATCTCGATGAGTCAAAGGACTCTGGTCATCCTCCTAGCCTTGCTGCCAACTGTGGTCATTATGATCACCTCTCCTCTGATGTTAAGGGCTGCCAGATGGCTTCTGAAATTCTCGAGCCCAGTTCCATGGCAGTGTCTCCTACAGTCAGTCCTGTCCTACAGCAGTCAAACACCATTGAGCTGTTCGGTCATGCTGGTGCCCCCTCAGTAGTGTAATCCTAACTGTCCTGTGAAAGGCCTGATCTCTGAGCCCTCCCAGGGAAAGAATCAGGTAGAGAGTCAATTGTCCATGGTACTCCATTCCAAAATTTTTACTTCCCTTGGCTTTATTACTCATTTCACAATACTTTGTCATACCCGACTCATTTATTGTAATCCATCATCATGCCAGAGCTTCAGGGAATCATTCCAGAAGCTAATAGGACTAGTTCCAGGTGTCCTTACAAAAATTCTGGGTCCTAAATCATAGGATAGTGCTCCCGTATCAGTGAATTCACCCTCCCACAGCTTTGCACTCTGTTCCACCTGGTCCAACTCCATCCAGATCTTTTCTCCCACATATTTCCCAAATTCCTGCTAGTGCATATTAGCCAGGTCCTAAACTCATTTAATCAGTAAACTTTACATTCTCTGGAAAGGGATTTTTGTTTCTTTTTACCTGTATTAAGACCTGTTATTGGTCTAGTTATTGGTATGGAAGCAATGGTGGTGGGGAGCAGGATTGGATCTTTTGGAAAATAGTGATATTTTGAGAAACATCTACCCCAGTTAAGGTATCCTGGAGAGAGAAGGCTGTTCTCTTGCAAGAGAAAAGGGGCTATTTCTATTGTTCTAAAGAGTTTGTGGAAATCAAGGAGTTCAAGTTTTGCATATGCATCTACCCAAATGCCCCAAGTCCATGTCTCAGTGTCCCGCTCTTGCCTAACATAATCCTGATTTAGGAGCTCTGTTGAAGTTGCACATTCCATCTTCAGCCAGGAGATAAGAGCCACTTTAAACTTCCAGGAAGCTTTCTACACTTTACAGTGTAAGGGTGAATTATCAATATTTCTGCTAAAGGCAATGAGGGTTCATTGCCACTCTAGCCTCTGGAAAACATAGAGAATGCTACCAGAAAGATGAGAGGCTGGAAAACCTATCCATGAGCTCCCATCCCATAAAAGGTTGTTCCAACATTTTTAGACTTCTCTTGTATGCAAACCACTACATCCTACAACTTTAGGAAAGATCTTGAGGCACAAAGATGGCATGTTGTCATCCCAAGATGACTAAGAGCTCACATCAATCTGTCCCCTGTAGCTGAAATAAGAACTGGGCTACAAGGATGAAACATGGCATCTTCACCTACCTTTAAAGGTCTATTTTAATGTCTAAATATCCATGTAGCAACAGTTATCTTGAGATAAGGTGTAAACATGCACTCTATCTGTTCTCTGTACATACTCTGTATATATTCTATATAGAGATAAGGATGAACATATACTCTCCAACTTATAGTGGTCTACACCTAGTCCGCTTTACCAATTAAAAACTTAACTTGCCCCTGAAAACATTAGACTTTTAAACCAGAATTAGACTGGTCAGAGAACATAAAATTTGGAATGAACAAAGAGATAGCCTGAACCAAAATCTTTATTATATGAGTGAGAAAAAAACAAATCTGTCAAAATGTAATTGACATGGGGCATTAGAATTTAGGTATCCTACTTTTGCTATTCTTCCTTACTTATCTCTCTCCACACCTCAAGCCCCTGCCAATTTTCTCATGAGGGGAAGTAAATGACTCCACGAATCCCATAACTGTTTCTGGAAATAAATCTATATGTACCAGCCCATACTTCTGGCTTGCCTCCAGAACAATTGCCCCCAGTTACCTTCATTTTCATGTCTCACAGCCACTTCAAACTCAAACTAACCCAAAGTGAATCTTTTCCACAAAAATCTACATCTCCTACTAAACTTATTTTAATATATTCTTCCTTTTCTTGCACCCTGTTGTTCATATCTATTTTGGATTTGAATTGGCTTTTATCATATTTCACTTTAACACTGCAATCATCTTATAACTGGTCTTCCTGCATCTGGTCTCTCTTCCCTGTAATCCATCCTCCATAATGCTGCCAGAGTGGTATTTATAAAATGCAAAATGGAGAAGTTACGACTCTTCTTAAAATCCAGTGACTCACTATCACACAGAGCACACAAATATTGAGCCTCTACCTGTTCTCTTGCTAGGTGCTGCCGTTACAGTGGCTAACAACACAACATGTCTCCAAGGTCATGGAGCTTTAAATGTCATGGAGTTTCAAGAAGTTTTATTCTCCTGAGTGTGGCCCACAGATACATCCATGTTCTATTTCCTGCTCATTTACCAAGATTATTTGCTGAAACGCTTCCCCTGCAAGCGATTCCAATCGTATTGACTTGCAGTTCCCTAAAGGAATAAAACCCCATGAGGAGAGGGACTGTTTATTAGTTGTGCCAGCATGTGGCACAGTGACAGGCACTTACTAGAACTCACTGAAGTATCACCGAATGAACAAATGAACTTGCAGACAGCCACAAGGGCGAAACTAGGGCAAGGCAAGCAAAGCACATAGTGCACAATATTTGTCAAGGCATTTACTCTTGGAATATATTCTGGATGTCTTATATACTGGATTTGGGCTCTGGACAGTCACTAAGACACACAGATTACCAGGAGAGTGGTTTGTGTGCGCTGTCCAGGGTTCTGAACACAGGACCTGGGCTTTTGTGGGCTGTCCAGGGTTCTGTTAGAAACTGCACATTTCTGGTTTCCTTTGCATATGTGCAGCTCCAGTCTTCCACAGATCTTTGTTTGAGGATAAAAGCGTCTAAGGTATGAGACACACCATAGGGTCCAGGATGCACTCCAAAAGGCACCAAGAAGACCAGACAGAATATGCCTCTACCATTTAGTTTCTGAGGAAAACCAGATGCTGTGCATTCTCAGGTACCTGGGGAAGCTTGAAAATACCCTCCACTCAGTGATGCCATTAGAAAAACGTGTTCTCCAAATGGTCTCTATCAATAATATCCAGGAATTTTTCAAATGGTTTCAGAGTATCTTTCAATCCTGAAAGATAGCAGCTATTTAAAGAGTTAGTCTGAGTCTATCCAACACACCTAGTCTCATTATTAAGTCATAATCTCAGTAAACAATCTGATGGTCTCTACTCAGGTTGCCAAAAATATGGAAAAACTAAAATTATCCCACTGGATTTTACCCTACACAATACAGTCTTTATCCAGAATACAGACCTGAATTAAAGGGAGAAGTATGGGTTCCTCTCTGATACCCTGTATTAAGGCAGAAGTTTGGCATTTTTCTTTTTTCTTTTTTACCAATTTGCATGTTTTTTTCAGATGATTTAAATGAACAAAATAAATGTGGGAAATGGTACATTGCTTTTGGTTGATACTTCAAATTATCTTTTTCAATGTACACACAGACTCAATTTGGTGGGAAATTTCTCATAAGTGCACATGTGTCCTAAAATGCAGACCTTGAAGATGGGACTTATGTAGTCTAACTTCATTTAACAAATGAAGAAAGGTCAGGGTCAAAACAAATAATCAAGTTCAATGGGCTTGTGGCACAACTAGGATCAGGGCTGAAGTTTTCAAAGAGCAAAACAAATATTCTTTCCTTCATCACCACACATGGAAATTTATCCTCCCCACAAATCCTGGCCGCCTGGTTTTGGAACTTTTAAGGAGAACAAATAAAGGGAAATAAGATAATAATATGTAATAATACTTGTTCCAGGCACTATGCTCTTAATAGTTACTGTATGAAATATATATCATTATTGCTGTTGTGGCTCTGTTTTTCTATTGTTGTCATTGCCGTCATTATCATGATCCCCCTTTTACAATGAGTCAGTCAAGGCTTAGAGAGGTCAGGCAATTTATCCGTGGTCACAGAGATAGTAAGTTACTGAACAGGGACTTGAATTTAGATTTAGTTCCAAAACATTTGTCCCCTTCATCAACTGCCTTCTTATTTTCTTCTTTAGCTTGCTTTGTTTGAAAACATTCGGCTTTACGTTCATCCACATGAAATGCACTAAATCCGTGGTGATGACAGGGTTTAACATTTCTAAGCAGATGCAGCTGAGCAGATCAATGCATGAGGTAAATCACAAAACAGAGAGTGAACTTAATGGGCAAGTTATTTAGATGTCTTATTATCTATGCTTACATAAGCTCAGTAGAATTCAAATGAATGGCATGCACATTGCAATGATTAGCCACACCTGGCTAAATAATGTCTGCTATCATCGTCATTATTATTAATCATAAAAGTAATAAACATGTGTATGTCTATTATATCCCAGCTAATTTATAGACCTAATTTCACATAATCCTCAAAACAGCCTTGCAATATAGATATCAGTAACACCATTTTATGGATGAAGAAACCAAGGTCCAGAGAATTTAGATCATTTGTCTACCTTTTAATGCCATTCTGGCTGACTTTGATGTTTCCAGGACTTGGCCTGCTTCAAATGACAAGCCACTTCCCGGTGGGGCTGCGTCCCACATTTTGCTAATCCTGCCAGGGCAGCAAGTGCCTGGCTTATTTAGTTTTATTTTTGTTCCAATGTATTTTGGTGGAAATTGTGATAGTTGCTCAGCAGATCTGGATGGCTCACACATTGCCAAGCACATTTCTCATTATCCCACTGCCGTGCATGTGCTCATGTTGTTCTCTTGTCCTGGAAAGCCCTTCCTTTCATCTTCAAATACTCAAATCTTCACAATCAAGGCTCAAATGGCAACTCCTCCATCTTATTTTTCCTGAGCCAGAGGTATAATCTCTACATCCTCTTTACTCCCTTAGAATCTCATCTAAATGGCTCCTTACTTCATTTGCTTATTGATTCCATCAAAGAGCAAAAAAGGCTCTATACCCTACCAGACTGTACATAAAAACTGGATTGGTTAAGCAAATACATCACTTATGAAAACATCTTACGGCATTTCTTACATTTCACCTTTTGTTCTGCTTATTCATTTTCATTTTGCTTCAAGCCTAATACATGCTAAATGTTTGAGGACAAAAATCCTATCTCATTCATTTTTGTATCACACCCCTGAATTCTTAGAAGAATGCTTTTATGCGTAGGAGATGGGACAACAATAAATAAATGTTCAATAAATAACTAAATATTAGAAAAAATATATTAATTGAAAAAATGAGAATGTTGGTTAATTTTACAATTTACATAAGCTACCAAATCATTTTCTTCATAACAATTGGTCAAATCACATAAAAAGTAACCAAACAGTGATGTCATCAAAAAACAAACAAGCCTGGGAATAAAAGGAGAACAGTACTCCACATTTCATTTGCTTTTGGTATTCTTTCAAAAACGTTTTGGTTTATGTTACTCTATATGGGTTGCTCCAAATCCCTAGTAAAAGTATGTGTTAAGCAAATTGGTGCTGGAGGGAAATTACAAAATAGAAGTGAAACTTAGAACAGTTGAGGAAGTCTTTATCACACTGACTGAGGCCCACTGACATTCTGGCCCCTTTCTGAGGCCTTGCCCTGCAAGGAAGTCAGCAATTGAACCTATTCTTAACTTGACTTCAGTTCTTAGAGCCTAGGACACCTGGTTCAGCGTGGGTCTTTTTTTTATGATCATGTGGTTCTCTGGCACCAAGCAGGCTCTTCCCGTCAGTTGGTGACTTCAGTTTCTGCCCTCTGTGAGCCCACTGCCTGCAACTACAGTCTATAAAACACAGTGGGGTGAAGGTCTTGTTTTTGTAATTGTTGCTGGAACACTTCTTTCTCTTTTAAAAAATTTCCTTTGTAATTTTAAAGAATCCTCAACCATGTGCCAGGTAAACAGCCTCTAAGGCATCAATTTCAAAAGCTTGAGGTGGCCCTAATGCTGCCAGTTAGAGATCTTAGGAAATGTGGCATTGACTTTTTTTTTAATATAATTTATTTTGGTATCATTAATCTACAATTACATGTGCAATATTATGGTTATTAAACTACCCCTTCATCAGGTCCCCCCCACCAACCCCATTACAGTCACTGTCCATCAGCGTAGTGAGATGCCACAGAATCACTACTTGTCTTCTCTGAGTTATACAGCCTTCCCCGTGCCCCCCCAACATTACGTCTGCTGATCGTAATGCCCCCTTTTCCCCCATTATCCCTCCCTTCCCGCCCACTTTCCCCAGTCCCTTTCCCTTTGGTAACTATTAGTCCGTTCTTGGGTTCTGTGAGTCTGCTGCTGTTTTGTTCCTTCAGTATTTTTTCTTTGTTCTTATACTCCACATATGAGTGAAATCATTTGGTACTTGTCTTTTTCCTCCTGGCTTATTTCACTGAGCATAATACCCTCTAGCTCCATCCATGTTGTTGCAAATGGTAGGATTTGTTTTCTTCTTATGGCTGAATAATATTCCATTGTGTATATATACCACCTCTTCTTTGGCATTGACTTTTGATGGACAATGAGTGTGAATCCCGTTTCCTATCCTAGGATACCCTGGAATCTATAATCTCAAGCTATTAGGGAAAATATTTCTGACCGTACCATTTATCCACAGGATGAAATGCAGCTCATTTCTAGCCTCTGTGAGGTAGGGCAGGCACAGGAGACAAGCATCATAATTAATTTTCAAAAAAAAGCCAAGATATAAATGGCACAGTAAGAACAGGAGGGGCTCCATCTTCAGGCTAAGATTCCATTTTAAAAACCAGGGAGTTAGGAGGTAAGATTCCTAACATATTCTTTGGCAATCAACCAACAGCCTATCTTAGGGCAGAGCAAGCAGTGTTAACGAATACGCTCGCAGTGCCTGAGGATCACCACTGTCTTAGAGAGGAATAAGACTAATAAATTCCCTGGGTTAAGTTCACTGACTGTGGGGGAGGACATACTGCCCTTCACTCGGAGACACCATGGGACCACAAGAAGGAGCCTGCGCCCGACAGCACCTACCCCCACCCTTTGCCCCTTTCTTGAAAGCCTTAAAAGACAGAGTCCCCAGCCTTTTAGCACACCTCCTCTCTGAGCTTGCCCGCACTCCTTTCTTTGAGTATGTACTTTTTGCCTTAAATTTTAAAATTCTCACTGCTCAACTTCCTGCATTTTGTCTCTGTGCTCTTCCAATAGTAAGCACCTTTGTTACTTTGCTATTTCATTTTATTTCCACGTCTTCACTCTGTCTCTGCTTTACTCCTGATAAAGTAGGGAGGGGCTACTGAGAGCTGAGATTTGGGTCCACAAGTTCCCATCGCCTGGTGACCCAGATGGAACGGCAGCTGCCCAACCTGCTCTTACTAGCCTGCCTGAAAATCCCCTTTCTTTGAGTTCTCAGAACATAATCTCACTCCATCCTGTGCTCCGCAGCTCCCCCAAATGCCCAGACTGTGCAGATCCAAGCGGACATGGGATACGAGGTGACCTCTGGCTTCAGGAGTTGGCAAGGGAACCTGCCTTAGGCCTAGTATGAGTTCAACAGACTTTCCCTCCTTCCCTCTGCATCTCCCTGTCCTCAGCCGACTAGAGGGCAGCTGCCCTATGTCACTACTCTTGCTCTAATGAATTCCTTCCTTGCCTACACTTGTCCAACCTGCTCAGGAATTCTTTCTTGTTCAGAGTCAAGAATCCTCCCCTAATCAAGCTGAAGTTTCACCTAGTGTGCAGGGAAAGACCTCTCCAGACGCAGCTGCCTGGCAACATTTGCGGCTAGTTATTTCCAAACCTGACTTTAAAAATTCTGTACTTTTTCTCCTGCAACTAGTGGCAATAGCGATGTGTATGTGTGAAGGGGTATCTTCAGGGCAGGTCCTAACTTGACTGTGCCATCTAAATATCCTCTGCATTCACTAAATTAAAACCTCCAAAGGAAAGATGAAACAAACAGCTCAGGGGAGAGGGCAGAACATTTCTGAGACATCAAGATACTCTTCCAAAGAGCACAATTTCAGTGAAGTAGGTTTTATTTTAATGGTACAAATCTCTATCTCTCTTTTAAATATACATACATATATCTTAAAAATCATTAATAAGAGACTTTGAAAATCAACTAGTAAAAAGATTTCCAAAGGCTGATCAGTTTGGTGAATTTATCTTCCATCAATTACCTAATAACAAACAACTGAGAGACCCATCCTCCTTCTTTGAGAGTAAAAATATTAGCACATAAATAAGACATCTGTAAATCTCCTGCCTGATTCCTTGCCTCACTGGAGCCACAAAGGTGCGTTGTTATGGAAATGAAGCAAGATGGGGGTCACAATGCACTTTCTCTCGTTGTTATAATCTTTCCTGCTATAGAAAACTCTCTGATGCAAGGCCACTACATTTACTCTCATTTCATAGACTACCAGTATTGTAACATCTTTATTTCACCTGAAAGACTGAAAGGCCATGGAGAATGGGCTCCCATCCAAGGGGAGAGTCAGCTTCAATGAATGGAGTCTTGTGTAAATTCCAGATATGATCATCTTCTCCATTCTGATGAGAAAAACCACACAGCTCCAGGTTTACAGAAATTCTGTCGGTGCTTGGGGAAGTTGAAGAATAATGTATAGAGAAGAAACCTCCATGGCTTTTTAGTTTGCCGTTGGAAATATGGAAAATATAGGACAACAGCCAGATCGAAATCTGGTTTCTCCAACTGAAAACATTTAGGAAATCAAAAAACTCCTATGTTGTGATCGATGAAACAAGGAGAAGGGGAGAAATGCATCTGTAAGGAGTTGTGTAAACAATGCTATGGGCATCTAAACATTAACTCAGTTTTTCCATTATTATAAAATAACTCTTTAATGTTGAGACACATTTTTTCCTTTAGAAAATCCCCGTTTTGCATTATTTGTTGAGCCCTTTCACATATCTAGCCACATACATTTCCCACAGAGTAGTTAATATGGAGCATAGCTTTCAATTCTGTAATTTGAATCTTGACTTGTCATGTTGCTTCTGTGAGCCTGTTTCTTTCTTTATAATAAGGAACTAATAATAATTCCAACACTGAACAGTATTATAAGATTACACCCTTGACACAAGTAAAAGTGTCTATAGACCTGAGTTAGAATCGTGGTTGATCTGTTATTAACTGTGTGACCTCAAGTGAGTTATTAGCTCTTTTAGACCTTCTTTCTTGATCTGTAAAATAGGAGTAAGAATACCTTTATCTTAGTGTTGCTGTGAAGATGAAATTAAATAACGCATGTAAAGTTCATATGCTGTTTTGCAGCACAGAGTTTAGGAATGGTGGGGGCTACAGAAAATTTGACACAAGGTCACTTATTACCAGATGCTAATGTATAATTTGACAGACAAAAAACTGAGGCAATCAGGTTCATGTTTTGTGTAAGAGGGACAAAGCAGGGTCTACTCTGTATTGCCCATTGAATGTAACTTAAAACGTGGGTAGAATGAATGGAGCAGCTATCTAAGGGCCCTCAAAAGTTAGTGTGGCAGGTAGATTCTGATTTTTTTTCCTTCTGATTCTGCAGACCTGTGCTCAAACTCAGCAAAATCCTAAACCTTCACACTAGGTATGACAGAAAGATCTTCAAGGAAGTCATTTATTTCTGATCCAAGAAATGAGAAGGAGGGTACCTACAGAACTGAGAGAGGAGAGAAAATACCCTGATTATTTTTGTTTTGTGTTTTTCTTTTTCTTTTATTTCATCTTTATTCTAAAACTCCAGCTTTCTAGCCAGAGGACCAATAAGGGAAGATTCTGAGAGTCAGAGTGTCAAAGAGAATGGTGAGAGGAGGAGTTTTAGAAAGATGTCACAGCATCATGTATGAACTTCAGGCCTCACCCACAAGCTCTGTGTACATGGACCTGCTCCTGAACAGTATATCTGAAGCTTTCAGAACTAAGCCACAGGGTTGATCATTGCTCAGAGTGGCACATAAGTGGAACAAATGTGGACAGCACTGCAGGAGCTTTGAAACTGAATGACATGGGCACACAGTCCATTGAAGTTTGGTATGGCCTAAATGTAAGTGAGTTGGTTGCTCTGTTGAAATAAAACAAATTCTTCATAGCATTAAAAGAAGTTCCAAAGTCACATCATATAATATTCAAAATGTCACTTGACATGTGAAAATACCTCAACAACTTACAAGGCGAAAGACAATCAACAGACACCAACTAAGATAACCAAGGTGTTGAAATTATCAAAGACTTTAAAGCAGCTGTATATAATTATGCTTCAAGAAGTAAGGGCAAACACTCTGAAATAGGGAAATAAAGTCTCAGCAGAGAAATTGAAGCTTTAAAAGTAATAAAATGGCAATATTGGAAATAAAAACTATTGTAGCCAAAATAAAATTTTCAGTTGATTGACTTAATAGCAAAATGTACACTGCAGTGGAAATCATCAATAAACTTGAAGATAGACCACTATAAACTATCCACTCTGTAAAAGAGGGTGAAAAAAAGGGAGTAAAAGAGGAACAGAGCTTCAGGAAAAGGTTTAATATTTACATTGTCAGAGTATCAGATGGCGGAGGAGAATGAGTGTAGTATACTCATTCTTCAGAAAGAAATTTGAAGAAATAACGCCTTAAAAATTTCCAATACGGGGAATGATAAAAACTTAGGTATGCAGAAAGTCTCAGTGAAACCTAAATAGTAAAAAACTCAAAAAAACCCACACAAAGACACACCATAATCAAACTGGTAAAAACTGAAGACAATGAAAAAAATCTTGAAGACAGCCAAGGGAAAAGGAAGCATAACAAACAGAGATACAGCAATTTGAATCACTGCTGATTTCTCATCATAGATCATGGAGGCTGTAAACTAATGGGATATTTTTAAAGTGCTGACAGTAAAAACAAGAGCACTCTGCCAATCCAAAATCTGTATACAGTATTTATCTTTCAGGAGTGAAGGTGAAATGAAAATATTCTCAGATAAATAGAATTCATGACCAGTGAAACTGTATTAAAGCAAATGTAAAGGAAATTTTTGAAACTAAAAGGGAAAAGATAATAGAAGAAAACTTGGAACTTTGAGAATGAAGGAAGAGCATCACAAAGGGTAAATATCTAGGTAAATTTAATAGCTTATTTTTTCTCATTTTAAGTTATTTAAAATACATGTAACAATGTAAAGTTACCTATTTCTTCTTTGGTATATTTTGTTGGTTTGTAGCTTAAGAGGAATTGGTCCATTTTACCTAAAATATAAAGTTTATGAGCATAAATATCCATTTCATTCCTGTAGGGTTTGTGATAATACCCCTCCCTTTCATTCTTGTTACTGGTAATTTGTGTCTTCCCTTTATTTTCTTTTTCAGTCTGTTTAGAAGTTTTTCAACATACATTAATAGGACAATTGGATATCTCTATCCAAAAAAAGAAAGTGGACCTTGACCCATATCTCACACCTTATACAAAATTAACTCATATATCTAAAAAACTTCTGGGAAAGTAGGGAAATTCTTTGATTTCGTGTTAGGTAAAATGTTGGTATTTTGACACTTGAATGCGTGATTCTTAGAAGAAAAAATTGATAAATTGGATTTCATCAAAATAAAAAAACTATTCCTTTGCCAAAGACACTGTTAAGAGAATAAAATCCACAGATTTCAGAGATAAAGAGAATCAGATAAGACATCTCTTATCACAGACAAGAGAATCAATCCACAGATTCAGAGAAAATATTTACAAGTCACATACTCAACAAAGGATTTATGTCCATAATTCATAAAGAACTCTAAAAACTCAACAGTAAGAAAATAACTCAATAAAAATGGGCAAGAGATCTGAAGAAATACTTCACCCAAGATGACAAAAAGCATATGAAAATGTACTCAACATCATTAAGTAAGATGATTATATCAAGTGCTGATTACAATGCAAAGCTACTGGAACTCTCATACATTTCTGATGGAAAAGCAAAATGGTACAGATAAGGCCACTCTGGAAAGAAGAATGTTTCTTGTAAAGTTACACATATGGTTATTCTGATCCACACATTCTATTCCATAAATTTACCTGAGAAAAAATGCAAACATATGTCTACAAAAAAATACTTTCACAGAAATGTTTGCAGCAGGTTTATTTATAAATGTTAAAACTAGAAACAACCCAAATGTTGATTAACAGGTGAAATAGATAAACAAATGATGGTACCTTCATACAGTGGATTACTACTCAGTAACCAAAAGGAATGAGTTGTTCATAGACCCAATGGGAACAAATCTGAAAGGCATTAAGCTGAGTGAAAAAAAAAAAGCCAATTTCAAAGGTTACTTGCTGTGTGGCTCCATTTATGCGATGTTCTGTGCAAGGAAAATTACAGGGACAGAGAATGGCCCAGTGGTTTACAAGGATTTGGGGTGAGAGAGCCTTTGACCACAACGCAGGCAGCACAAGAGGATGATTTTGCTCGTTGGTGCTGCTGTGTCGACTGTGGTAGTTACTTGGACCTACACATGTATTAAAACTCCTGGAACTATTTACCAAAAAGTTACTGTTTCTAAATATTTAGAAACTTAAACAATTTTGTAAAGTAGATGGGAATATCATCTAGGTTGGAGAAATAGTTCTTGGCTTCATGCCAGAAGTGGTATTTGCCTAGATATTGAAGAAAGATGACCAAGTCTGGAATATATGAGGAGAATATTAAGTTTCTGGTCAAGTGATTAGCATGAAAAGTAGTGAGGCTATAGGTATGATGTATTTGCTGGATGGGGAATTAATGCGCCATAGCTATTCTAGGAAATGGTAGCTAGGGAAGACAGATTGTAAACTAGAATTTTGAGGTAATTCAGAGCCCAGATTAAAGGAGAGAAAGAGAAGATCCTACATTACACTCTGATTCTCAAGGTTTTCCCCTCATGATCCAAAAGATGGACAGCAATGCATAACCCTCTTTTGTTTGTGAGACCATATTTGATGAAATTCCCCTCCAAATCATTAAAGTTATTAGTGATTTCAACAAATATAAAATGTAACTCAGTCATGAGCTCTCACTGCAGGCTATTACAGAGTTTGAAAGGCTCTGGGTTATTCAGCTATTCTTAATGTCCCACACACATCAATTCCCATTCAAGAAGGCATCTTGGAATTTCAGTTATGATGTTATAGGGGTAATACTGAATCTAGTATAGGTTATAAAAAGATTAGTAATTCACAAATTTTAGTGTTTTGGTTAATGTGATTATATTGAATTTTAAATTTCTTATGATATCATTTTAAGTTATTGAAACTTTAGAATGAATTTTTACATTCTTCTTGGCCAGGGCTGAGGGAATGTGGCATCATCTCCAATGTCCATGTGGAGTTTATTCCACTACTCGCATCCGCTGGTATTAAGTGGTGAGCATAGCAAATGAGGTACCAGTCCTCATGGAGCTCTAAGTCTGATGAATTTGAAAAAGAGATATGCTATCGTAAATGGGTCATGATTGAAGGAAGACAAGGCTAGGGGATGCAGAAGAAAGGAAAGAAAGAGGTTCATGCCACAAGGAGGCAGGTGGATCGGAGTATTAGTGAAGACTTTTTGGTCAGAAACACAACTCATTAGCTTGTGCAAAAGAAGGCTGTCATCATTGGCTCACATAACTGAAAGCCCAAGGTTACCACGGGTGTTCTGTATATTTCATCAGCAATCTAGCTCACCTCTGCACTCTGCTTTCCTCTGTGTGACTATTCTCAGACTGCTTCCTGAGGGACTAGATGGGCACCAGCAACCTCCTACTTCTCTCTCATCAGCAGGAGAACTTGCCTCTTCCAACTTTTCCAGAAATCATAGGACTGGCCCTCATTGTTGCAGCTTGGCCCACAAATCATGTACCCATTTTGGGATCAATTCCAGAAACACGGAGTTCATAGTGGGTTGAGCAACCAGGCCCAGGCCATATGCCGCTCCAGAACCCAGAGGCTTTAGTCATTAAAATTTGAACTGAGAGTGGGAGAGGGGAGATTTGTCAACCAAAATCAAGATTTTGTATTTGAATAAAGAAGAAATGACTGATAACAGGCAATGCAATGGAAACAGAGTTGATATAGAAGGTGAGCTCAGCCCATTCTAGATCTATTAATAAGGCTCCAGAAAAATGCTACACTGGGAGAGTTTTATTTCAAAAGTCTGTTATCCACAGGTAGTCATGTTGTAGAAGCTTTTTATTCCCATAGTTCCTTCAGATTGTAACTCACCTCAGAGTCTTGACGTTTACTGTTATGTCTCAGAACTTCAGAGTTAAGAACTTTCCTAGGTGATTGGTAAGAGCAGTCACTGTCCAGGGGAAAAGCTCATGAACTTGGAGACAGTTGATTTGCATGTGAATCCTGTGTATCCCCATTTCCCTGAATCTCATTCTCTTCATTGCAAAAACATAATTGATAAGAGAATCAATTTAGATAATGGTGATAAAGCATTTCAGTGTTTCATGTAAAATTCTAGTGGAAGACTTTATGGTTAGTGGCTTCTTATAAATTAGTCTTGTGTTACCAGACCTCTTACACACTCCTGAGGGGAAAAGAATGATTTCTCATTCTGTCTGGTATCCCAAAAGGCCTACCACACACCTGAGCAGACAGTAGTATCTTCCTAATTTCTTACTGAGTAATTCAGTGAGTAGGTGAAGAAAAGAATGAATGACTTTGGCCTTAGGTTCCAAGTTCTTCAGAATGATTCATTTTATCGTGATCAAATTTTTTAACATCAATGGGCAAAGATAAAAGCCTGAATCTCTGATCTCTGGAAATACTGTGCGCAGTTTTGGGAATACCTTTAAAAGACACAAAGAAGCTAGAGGAAGTGAGGAGGAGGACATCGGAAATGATCAAGGAGGTGGGGGTAGGAATGCGATCCAAGGATAGATCAAAATGGGCCTCTTTGTTCTGTGAATATAAAGGCTGAGAAAGAAATGATCAAAGTCTTTGACATCCTGGGGGGATGGATGGGGCAGAGAATATCTACCCTGCCCCCCATGTCCCTTAATGCCTACATCACACACAGGATCATGGGGTCAATCCAGTGAGGTATTTCTCATGAATTTAAGATAGTCTGCAATTGAGAATCACTTTTGAATGAGCCATTTTCAAATTTACCTCAGGAATGAAGCCATTTGAGCTACTTGAACATCTAGAATCCACTGAAGACAAGGCTGAAGAAGAGCTTATTCTAAAAGCAGTTCATCAAGAAAGGTGTAAGTTCCTCAGAAGAGCCAAGAGAGGGCCAGGCTCTGAAGAAACACCGACAGTATCCTAAAACTTTAGGTAGTAAATTAACAAATATGTCTGAAGTTATACCAATTGACTCCCCCTGGCTGAATCGTGGGCTCAATTTCTTCAGGGAGCCTTCTGCTGCCGTCAAGTCTGTGCGGTGTCCCTTCTCTGTATCGTGCTGCCGAACAGTAAGTGCAGGGCTTTGACATCGGTTTAGAGTTTACCGGTTTCACAATCATTTTACTGCAAGTGATAAATAATCTAATTCAAATGGGCTTGAACACAAAGATTTCTGGTTCAAGTTTATGCAATTGTAAAGACTAGGTAGGACTCAAACAGTATAATCAATTTAAAATACTACCCTCCTCCTCTTACTTCTCCTCTTCACTCCTTCCCTCTCCATAATTCCCACTCTAAGGTAAGCTCTGAATGATGGTTAATTTTATGTGTCAACTTGTCTGGGCTAAGGGATGCCCAGATAGGTAGTAAAACATTATTTCTATGTGTGTCTGAGGATATTCCCGGAAGAGATTAGCATCTGAATTAGTGAACTGAGCAAAGCAGATGGGCCTTCTCAATGTGGCTGACACTACCCTTCTCTTGAGAGTTCAAATAGAACACAAAGACAGAGGAAGGGTGAATTCACTCTCTCTGCTTGAACTAAGACAACCATTTCTCCTGCCCTTAGACTTCAGTGCTTCTGGTTCTGTGGCGTTCAGACTCAGATTGGCACTTAAACCATGAGCTCCCTGACGCTCAAGCCTTCAGACTTGGACTGAGTTACACCACTGGTCCTTCTGGTTCTCCAACTTGCAGATGCCAGACTGTGGGGTTCTTAGCCGCTAGAACCATGTGAGACAATTCCTACAACAAATCTTCTCTTCTATATCCATACCCGTATCTATCCTATCCACTCTTTGGAGAACCCTGACTTATACACTCTGCCTTCTTTGTTTAGCCCACAGGATTCAATGGATCTCTCCTGTATCACCTAGCAACTGAAACAAAAGAAGAGCCTCTCTTTTCTTGCAACTCTCATAAAAGTCCTGGAACTGAGTACCAGTACATAACTATGCCACATGGCTAGTACTGTGATCAAGAGGGAGAAAAACCTGACTGGCCAGACCTGAGTCACAAGCTCATCCTTGAAGCTGAGAAAGTGTGGCCACTCCGTCTGAATCGTATGGACCGAGAAGGGAGTTTCCAAAGTATAGTCAAAAGCTGTTAGTAAAAAAGAAAATGAAAATAGATCAAGACAAACGGCAGAGGTGCGTTTCAATTGATGAGCACGACCAGCATCTCTGAAAAGCATTTTTCCACATAGATGGATTTCCTTTAAATGGATTTCACACAAATCCTACAAATCTCTGGGAGACTTGCTCAAGAGGCACCTATCCTGAGAAGCGGTTCCATCACCACCCTTCAAGGCTCCCCCCTTTCTCTGAATTCCAGTGGCAACCATTTTGGCAGCATATCTTCTCTCTCTCAAAAAGGCTTTCAGAGATGGCAACTGTACATCACATTCCTCTTATATGTCCAAAGCAATGTCAACTGGAAGAAATCAGGACACAATGCATACCTGGAAAATAAGCATCTTTCTAAACAGGGAGGTGGATTTCAACTCAAACTAAGGACAGACTTTCCAACAGTAGAGCTTCACAGCAGGTGTGGAAGTGCTCCAGTGAGATGTGGTAAGCCCTTCTCACTGGATAAAGAAGCAGGGATGGACCTCTGTTTTTCAGAAAATAGAAGGGACCCATGCAGCAGATGAGTTTAATGAATTGAGCCAGGTAAATTAAAGTTTTTTATCTTAAAATTGTTCCCATGGGAACAGAAGGTGAGGTGGGGAGTTGTGCACAGAAAATTGATAGGAGATGCTCTAGGGAGAGTCACATGTAAGAAAGGAAGGAAGGCTGGATTTAATGGAGGGAAATGAAGTTTCAGCTGAAGACTGAGCTAATCCTTACAGGAATTATGGAACTAGAGTGGCTCTTCAGAGTTGTTCCAAATTGAGACAAGATGCTGGTATTTTGCATCAGCCAGTCATTGGCTGTGGGCTGCCCCCTGGGAGGGCAAGGCAGTTCCCCATTCCAAAGGGCAACTACCAGTGAGAGTTGTAGCAGTGAACCCATGCAGCTGACAGTCCCAGTAGCTGGGGGGTGGATGTGTTGGCCTTGAAGGAAGGATGTGGACGGAGCATCTAGTATCCACTACATGTTCCATCTAGCCTAAGATATTGTGAGATGTCCAACTGTTTTTTAAGTCTTAATGTTAGTTATTTGGCATTCTCCATCTCCAAACTGTTTCTGCCAAATCTTAGTACCAGATGTAAGTGGAGTCTGGTTGTATGATCAGTTTCTCAGATCAGAGTGGGGAAAATAAGAAAATAAATGGAAAAGTTGGAGTCAATCACTTTCCCTAGAAGAATCACTTCTACTAAAAATAAGTCTTTCCTATCTGACTTAAATTCCTTCTAGTGGCTCCCCAGTTTTCCTACAAACCCCATCTCTCATTAAACTGGGCAAGATGTAACCATAGGAACCACTTCTTAAATACTGAAAGCCTGTGGTACAAAAAACAATTTGGTCACAGTCAGAGCCATTGCCAGAGAGCCTATGGTGTACTCTGACACATATTTGTGTGGTGTGCTGGTAAATGTTCAAAAGCAGGATTTTGGAAGGGCTACTTATTTATAACATTCACCTATTGCTGTGGATAAATACTCCCACTTTGGCCAATTTCAAATTACCAATGTGACATCACTGAACACAGAGTTGGGGAAATTTGTACATAATCATCTCTAGCAAGTCAGGATGAGCACGCTACTGGCTGGGATCAACTCCAGGATCAGATTTGCCAGCCAGCTGAGGTGAATACTATTGGTATGATTTTTGAAGGATGCCTAACCCTATGGCTGAGACAGCCATTAGAAAACTAGAGTTGATTTGCATCATGCGACAACAAAGTCATATTCGGGGAATTAATTTCTCCCCGTCCCAGACACATCTTCAACATTATAGTGTTGGGTATATATGCAGATTGACTTCATGAGAATACCTGCCTGAACAATTTATGTCCCTAAGGCTTCAGCCCCATCCTTGGGGGAGGTCATATGGGTGTACAGAAAGCACTTAATACTTTCAGCTCTCTCGCTTCCTCTCTGAGCTTGATTTCTCTCCTTTATAATCTCTTGCTTATTCACATCCTGTTGCCTCCTGCCTCTTTCAGCATTTCTTTGCATGATGCTCAAGCTTGACTACCTATTTGATTCTCAATCACATTTTCCTGGGTTTTGTAGGTCTCTTTTGGTGCTATACCATGAGGATCTCAGCAGCCAGTGACTTCATCCTTTATTTACTGATTTAAAGAACAATTTAAACAATGTCAGGAGATGTGCACAGAAGAGTCGTGCACAATGTCAGGGGAAGGTATGACTCAGCCCTGTCTTCCAGGCACATTTGAAGAACTGTAGGATGGGCGTAGGACAGACATTCTCATTGCAAAGGAGGAAAATAAGAGAAAAGGAAGGGGTGCCTGATCCCAAGTGAGTACAAAATCCAACAGGGCAAACAGTCAACTCATTTTCAGAAGACTGGGGTTTGTAATGAAGACCATGCCTGCCCAATTCCCTTTCATACCCTCCAGTAGGAAACCCTTCTCAACTCCCCAGTCCAGGCTTGTCTCACCTTCCTCAAGCCTCTGGACTGGAATAGGTATGTCTCCACCCTTAGCACAAAGCTGGAAACACGGTAGGCACTCCCTGAAGGCTTGCTGAACTGCATGTAACTACATTCTTCTGAGCAGGAAAAAAAATATTTGGTGAGCTCCTTATAATGAAGTGGCCTTTTCCAAGGTCTAGTTGACCCCCCAGGGAGACTCAGGAGGAATACCTTCCAAACGCATTCCTGGGGCAGATCTCTTCCTCCAGTTGCAGGGATCCTGGGGACAGAAGTGATGCAGGGTTCTAAGACAAAGCCCACTTTCATTCATCCTTAAACCTGGCTCATTGCTCAGCAGTAGCTAGATGGGGACCCTCGGCTGGCCTTTAAGAATCTCTTGGGATTGCTCACTGCAATTTTCCTTCCTAGCACAGCCAGACATCCCTACCTCTGGGTATTGTCTGAGTTCTTCCTGAGGGCCAGGAGAATAGCCAGAGTCCCCAAAGGATTTTCCTTTTTATCATTGTCATACACAAAGTCATTCCTTAATTATTCTTTGTGGATTAGTCTTTGTGGTTGAATTTCTGTCTCATCTCACTTCTGTTTATGATGACTTGAATGTGAAACACCCAAGAAGCCTGTGATCTCAGACCCAGGCAATCACCTGCACAGACCCTGCAGTGTTGGAGATGTGCCAGAACGTCCCCGGAGAAGGGTGCTGGGCCCTAGGGTGGGAGGACTTGCAGGGCGGGATTCAGGAGGAGCGGAGAGAGGGTCCTCAAAGAGATTTCACATTGTGTGGGCCTTTTCAGGAAAGAGACTGCAAACTAGTGTCTGCAGGCTAGCTCCAGCCCCTAGATATGTTTGATTGACTTCTCCAGTGTTTTCCTTTTAATTGGATTTCTTAACAACATTTCAAAATGAAAAGAGTGCAAAAACTATCCAGTATTCCATTTTCTCTTGAAAAGTCCTATCTGGCAATTCTCATGCATATCTACTCATACCTAGAAACTGCCACCTGCCTAGGTGGGACATGAGCTTTTGGGTTCACTGTTGCCTCTCTGACCCACTTACCCATCAGAAGTACCACATCTAAGTCTAAGTTGATCTGGATCCCACACTGTTTTCTGTCCTACCTTCACTTCTCTTTTCTCGCCACACACGCATAATTCCCCCCTTTCTCCTTTCTGAGATCTCTTTCGTTTGTCTACCCCACTGCCACCCAGGGTCAAAGCTGCATAGTTTGGGGCTGGACACAGGCAGATAAACCTCTCCCTGGACAACCTGTCACCATTCCAAACAGCACAGACCAAGTGGATCTTACCATGTCCACAACCAGCCTTGCCTTTCTCCAGCGCCTCCATAATTCCAGATTCAAACCAGGAGGCCATCTCCCTTCCACCTCCCCCCCAACAAGTTATCCCCTTCAGACTTGCTCCTCTCTCTCCTCAGCATCCTTCACCTGCCCTGCCGCCTCTACCCCTCAAGCCCCCAGAGCTGGCCCAGAACCCAGGTGTGGGGAACTGGAAGTTCCTATGGCCAGGATCCTCAGCTGACCCTAAACTACTTGATGAGGTAACTGGCCTGCTGCTAGGCTACTGCTTCCCCACCCGCAGGCAATGAGCTCTTATTGACTGAGTCACTATAAAAAGAGCTCTGCGATGCTCTGGGTGCAGGTAGAGACGGAGGAGGATTGAAGGCCTGCAGACTGCTGGATGCAGAAGTAATTCTAGTGCTCAAGCTACCACAGGGAGAACAAAGCTGGGTATAAACCCTTTTACCCCAAGAACGTTTCGTTGTCATTTCTCGGTCTCACTGAACTTGCCCGGGGCTGAAATCCTCAGGTGGGACACCAGCCGTGGTCTCCTAACTGCTCTGCTCAACATCGTTTCTCTCTTCTTTCCAACCTACCCTTTATAAAACCACTGGCTATCATTCTGTATCATTCCATATTCATAGCTTGAGTCATATGGCTTTCCAACTCACAAGCATTAGATTGTAGCCCACTAGATGCAAAATTGGGTTGGATTCCTTAGGAAAGCATTCAGGACTCATTATAATTTGTACCCAATCATTTTAAGTTTCCCAAAGGCTGGAAGGGGTAAGTCAGAGACAGCTGAGCCATAAAATAAGTCAGAGTTGGCTTAAAATTCCTCGGTCTCTTGGTCTTCATCTGTAAAACAGGCATAGAAGTCTCTAAGTCTGCAAGTGAATGTGATGGCTGCGTGCCAATAAAACTATCTATGGACACTGGAATTTGAATTTCATATAATTTTTACTTGTCACAAAATATTATTCTTTTAATGTTTTTAACCACTAAAAATGTAGAAAAGAAAAGCATTCTTAGCTCATACTGAAACAGGCAGACAGTGGGCCAGATATGGTCTGTGGAAATACTAGTTTGTCAACTCCTATTCTAGAGAGTAACTGTTTGTAATTTTTCATTCTCATTCCCTCTCTTTCTCTCCCTTTCTCTGCCTTCCTCTCTGTCTGTCCACCACTACTAGATTCTGAGTTCCTCAAGGACAGCTGTATATTCACCTCTCCATCACCCAAGCCTAGCACAGGAAAGCCTTTTTCCAGAACCACTGCACTTAACCCCTCTGCTACCAACTTCGGACAGTCCTCAGATCCTGCCACTATCATCCCCACTTGGGTGGATTCACAGGAAGCACTAATGCCATAATAGAAAGCATGTTTTCAGGAAATTTCATTTTCTCATTAACACCAGAAGTAGGAGAGAACATTGCCAAGTATTTTGAGAGTTGATGGAAAGGTTTCTCTAAACTCTTTAGATGACTAAATCTGTGAAGACTCCAAATTCCTGATGTATATTTCTAAACTGCTGTCCAGCCTACAATCCAGAAACTTGTTAAAGATCATGCTCTCCTCCTCAGCCTGCAGTCCTGAATGGGCAAGGACTGTCATCCTATTTTTACAGCTGGGAAATCACTGCTGAGAGAGGTTAAATAACTTTCTCGGAGGCTCAGCATGCCAAGGAGAAAAAGCAGGTTGTCTATGCAATTTTTCCTCTCCTAGGGCTAAAGAGTTAGAAGTTCATCCAAGACTGCAAGCAATTAAGTTGGGCTTCATTTGCTGAGTCTGGGGCAGATAGCCTGCTCTGCCAGGAGGGTTTTTTTATCAGGAATTCTTCTCCACCCAGGGGTTATGTTCAGCATTTCCCTGGGTCTTCAGGACACAACCCCATATACTCTCTGGGCCAGCCAAGAGTTTAAAAGTGTCAAAGTATCTACTGCCTCACTATTGGCTCCCATGATAGAAATATATTGCTTTTGTCCTCTCAGCATCTGTTTTCCCTTTTCTGGTGACAATACCTCAGTTATCATGTGTATAAATAACCCATTCTTCATACTTGATCCATTGGTTCACATGTTTCATCTTCTGGTTTCAATAGGGATTCATGACTGAGTCCTGGCCACCAGGAATATCTCATCCCCCTGGACCCTGGGATCAGCTCAGGAAGAGATGTGACCCAGGTTGGCTAAGTGAGGGAGGAGGTAAGACTGGGGGCTTTGTGGGAATGATTGGCAAAGAGAAATAGTCTGCTGTTCATTTAGATTGCTTAGCTGGGAGGACATAGGTCTGGTTACACCTATGTGTAAAAGGGCAGGACTGAAGCTAACACAGGAGAGTAGAGCTGCACGACAAAGTGGAAGAGCAAGACATGAGGACATCCCCTGAGGGTCAGGACCCACTCATGACTGAAGCATAACTCTCTGCCTCTTGACATACTAAATCTTCTTTGGGCCCTTCATCCAGTTTGAGAACGGTCTTATATCCCTACCTTTTCCCTAAGCCTGTTGCCCTCATTTCCCACTCCCTGCTTCTGTGACTTCTCTTCCTTGAATTTCCCCTAAGAATGTTTTCAAATCCAGCCCAGACGTCAAGGCCCAAGTCAAGTCCCATGAAGCTCTTCCACGCCCCTCCTACTGTGGATCCCATAAGGATCTATCTCGCCTGAATTGAGACATCAAGAATAGGATGATCCCATGAAGGTGAACAGAGGCTATGGATTCAGGATACCTCTTGGTAGCATAGCAAACAGAACTAACTGATGGTTTCAATGATGGATTATGCAAATATGGGACTATTTTTTGTGGCAGTAGCGTTTTGTGATCTTGTCATGTCCATTTTACCACCTGCTTCCACCATTTTTCTCTATTTAAATTGCTACAGAATCAGATGCATGATATATATGAAGGATACCTGAAGTCTATTCTAATTAGTCTATGGCAATTTCACATACTATTTTCTTATGTATATTAGAGGATAATAATGGAAAACTAATGCCTCAATTTTCTCATCTGTAATAGTAATGAACATATTAAAAGAATTCACTAAAAGTGAACATTAAATGAATTGAGATACACTGTGTGCTTAGAACAGTGCCTAACACATAGTAAATGGTCAACAAATGCTAGCTCTCTGTTACTACTCTTCATATTACTACTGGTAGCAATGCAACGACTACTTCTCGGTACTAATGTGATCGTGAACATGGATTCAAGCATGGGCTCTGAGTCATATCAAGAATCACATAGGGAGGTCATCCTAATGATCCAAAATAAGATCATGCTGAATCTTGTAGATTCCCTTCAAAATAGGGATACAACATTTAAAAGAAATCACGATACTGAGAATACAGAAATAATAGCCAGATTTACCAAATGTTTAAAGTTTGTGCCAGTAATATGCTGACCCAAGGGAATCTTGGGAAAGGAGTGGCTAGAAGACCAGAGTAGGGACAAGAAATCAGAGGCTTTAGTTAAGAGAAGGTTTGGGGTGACAGGGACCTGAGACACTGAGAAATGGTACCTTTTCTTGATCTCAGACGGACTTGACAGCTGACTACAGCCCTAGAAAATGTTATTAGAACTGCAGCACCAGTGGAGTTCAAATGCATTTTTAATATCTTCTAAATGCTTAATTTGGTTTTGCTGGAGATGTGTTTCATCATTCCCTCCTGCCCCTTAATTAAGCTAATGACTTTATTTCTTTTCTCCTTTCTGATCAGCTCATAACACATTTCCCAGGCTAGCCTCCCTCCTCAAGCCTGTCGTTTTTGATCTGGTTATTAGCTTTTGAGCTCACATTGTTTTCCATGTGTTGGAATGTTAGTGAGACAGATCCATTCAAGAGGCTCTGGGGCTGGAGGGTCCCCAGCTGGCACAGTCCCTCCCACTCTTACAAAGAACAAAATCCCTTACATGTGGATACCACCTAACAATTTACTAAGCACTTGCATATTATCTCAGTTGATCCTCGAGAAAAACCACTGAGGCAAGCATTGTGAACGCTGCCATTTTACAGGTCAGGAGGGTGAAAGCCAGTGAAGTTAAATGACCAGGCCAAATAACATGAAGGTATTAGAACCAAGAGTTTCTGCTCACTAGCCAATGCCCTTTGCTCTTCCTTCTATACCACTCCACTTACCCCACATGCCTCCATTGAGCCCATTTTGCTTTTCTGGACACTGCTAGGTACACACAGGCATGACGCATCAGCTGGGCAGGTGTGGACCATTCAGGATGCCTCACCAGGGTCAGAGAAGAGTCATGCTCCAGGTGAGGTGCCATCACTGATTTTTCTCTTGTCTCTAGGGAATAGTTTCATTTTGGAGGACTCCAGAGATGACAGCTCCATCCATGATGGATCAATTAAAGGAAGCTCTAGGGATGCCCTGACTCTCAAGAATGACTTCATGGAAATTACTTGCAAACTCCCCTAGCCTGACTCAGAAGCTACCCTTTGGGCTTGATGAATAGGGTGGCGGGGGGTACCTGACCCCTTCACAGAGAGTGAGTCCCTCACCATTAAGAATTCCTGGAACCAAGAACTTATTTACTTCCTGGGAATATATAATGATGACCCCTGTTTCCGTAGGGAAAGTCAACAACGAACTGCAAAACCTCTAAGGTCTCTTTAACATAGTCTATGGGCTGTGCTAATTTAATCAATTCAGCTTACAAATGAAGAAACTAAGGCTCTGATGGGGTAAGCGACTTGTCCAAGATCACCCATCTAGTCAAGGATGGTTATCTGGAAAGGGAACATGTTCATAAAGAGTAGGCAACTCCTTACACTAGGAGATGGCTTGTAAGAGTGAGAAGGTAGATGGATTAGAATGTTCCTTCATTCTCCTTACTTCTCCTTATTGTAAGAAATGCCAATGGGACGATGTCATCTAATGGGAGGGGCAGAGCAACTCTACTTGGGGGTCTTTGCATTTGATCAAAACTGAGTCATTTACAAAAACAAAGTTTTCTTTACTAAAATGAACCTGCAGAATTCCCAGGGGACATACTGGCTATTAGAAGTCTGAGGTACAATTATTGAAGATGGAACAGGAGTCTGAGAGCATATCTTTTTGTTGAACCAGATAAAAATCTGTGGTAAGACAGTCTGTACCTGGTGGTCCACCTGTGTACCTCCGCCACATCCCACTCTTGTGGTGAGAGCTGGAGCCTTTCAGGCAGTGGCCACTGGGCTCAGGGGCCTCTTGACAGTTAAGAGCTCTGCCCTACCTCCCTGAACAATGGAGAGAAATTTAAAGAGACTTAGTGGGCCAAACATGAGGCTGAAGAAGGAAGGTAGGCTCAGCTTCTGGGCTGGAAGGCTGGGAAGCAGAACAAAAGGAGGGAAGCTCCACGAGGCTATGAAACAGTCAAGCTGCCACTCAATATGCTGAGAAATTGGACAACCACAGAGAAAGAGACTTGGCCAGAGATTTTGCTATAGAATCACAGCCTGGAAATGCTTCCTTCTGGCCACCCTGGAAGTCTCACCATTTCTGAGCTGCACAAGAAGCTGAATGGGCAATTTCTCCAATGAATTGATCACTGTGTCCAAGCTAATTACTGCCTTAATAACTTGCCGCCTGCAGATGGCAAACTGGGCACAGAGAAGGTAAGTAGCCTGGCCCAGAACCACAGAGTAAGTCCATGGCAGAGACACAAATAAGGCTGAGTAACCAGTGGCCCTTCTGTAGGTTGTCCTGGCCAAGAAGCAAAGCCTGCCAGAGCAGCTGCCAGTTCCCTGGTGCACTGAGATGGGCAGGGGTGATGCAGGTGGGCCCTGCCCCACCTTCTCCTGAGTGACCCAGGTGAGCTGTGGCCCATGGATCTGCTGTGCTCAGGAGAACCTGTATGCTGCAGGATAATATTAGCTCACTTTTATTACCACGGGCTGGAAGCCCTCCAGCAGCTTGGCAATAAACCTTTGGTCTGCTGGGCTCAGGAGCTACCGATCACCACACACTCCATGGGGCAGTCTGAGACAGCAGAGGCCCAGAGGCAGAAATTTGACTTTCCCTTGCAGCCACCTCCAAAAGCAGCAGCACTTTGAGGGGGTCAGGTGAGGGAGGAGAGGTGCATTACTTCACCTTCTCCAACTCTACCTCCCCCTCGTGTGCTTCCCAAAGCCCACACTCATGATTCGCCTCACAATACCCATAGTTCACTTCATATTTTTCTCAAATTAATTCACCACTTAAAAAAATTTTTTTTAATTTATTTTGAAAGAAGCTGTGTAACACTTCCACAAATAGAAAACTAACACCACTTGATTTAAAAATCAATGTAAGAAAAACAAAACTAGTTGCTAAATTTTAGCCAGATGTTTCCTGCCAAGGGCTCAGGCCTGAAGTCTAGTGTGTTAAGACGCGCCAGCAGTTTCTCCTTGGCGTAATGAGATGAATTGAAAAAGCATTGCCGAGACCATGAAACTATGCACCACCTAAAACCAGCAACCATCTCAGCTGAGTTATGTAGACCACCCCTTGGGACACACTGAACTAAAAGCAAATGCCACCTCTCCCATGAAGCCTCCCCTGATTGTTCATCAGGACACATTGTCTTCTTTTGGCCTCCCCCAGCCCTTAGCTCCCTGAGCCATCAACACACTTTCTTCCTAACATCGCATGTGTTTGTGGACATGTATCCTCTTTCTCATGAGACTGAAAACTTCTTAACTTCTAGTCAACCCCCAAAATCTAGTGAGGAACAGAGGTTTGTATCTAAACAACCAGCCAGACATCCAGTAGGCAAAAAATAAGATCTGGCATTTCTCTTGAATTTGGTTTGGTTCATCCTCCATCCCTTCCAGAAAAAGAAAACACAGGAACCTGCAGTAGAAACAGATCTACTGGAGGTGATCATGGGGAAAGAGGTATAAGGAAGAGCTACTTACATCAGTCAGACTGATCTGGGGATGGGATCGTTACTGAGAAGAGTTCCCTGGCGCTGAAAGTATTCAAGTGGAGGCTAGGATCGCCCTTGCAATAGATAGGGGTTTAGATGAGTTTATTTAGAAGTGACTTCTGGCCCTCAAATGCTAGGATTCTAAGAGTCAGGGCTCGAGGTTAATTAACCTTCGTGATGTCAGGTGAGAGCCATGCACAACCGACGATTTTGGGGTGTGTGTGTGAGTATGTGTGTGTGCATCTGTTTGTGAGCAGTATCACTTATACCTTTAGGTCTGGCATTCCCTCATCTGGTAAGGCAGGATTAACCCGTTGGTGGCAGGCATTGGGATCCCATGCTCTTTCTATGCTGACAAGCTTCCTTGCAAAGGCCCCAAGGGGTTAATTAAGTTTTATTGAGCCAGGGTTTATTGCCGCTGGCTCTTGTCTGTCTCCTTAAACACCTCTGCTTCCTGGGAAGCTGGAGTCCTCTGGGACAATATTTTCAATGCTGTTTAGTTTGCCTGTAACCTATATTTTATTTTATTTGTTTTTCAAGATACTCTAAGGAGTGGGTGGATGAGGTCATTCTTCCCCTGCCCTGCTCTTTATCTCTTGGTGACTCCATTAAATCAGGTTGTTTAAATGGAGCGCAGATGTTACCGAGTTTTCGTATAAAGGAATGCATATTCATTTACATAAATTTCAGTGAATTATGGCAGTTTTGGTTTTAAACTGTGTGTGTGTTTGTGTGTGTTACACAGACTTGCCTGGCTCACTCCAGTAAAGAACTGTCAAAAGGTATAATAAGGTATAGGAAATCCTTCATATCCATGATGTGTTCATTTTCTTGCTTTCTTTTATTTCATTTTTGAGGCTACCAATCCTGCTCCAGTTATCTCTAATAGCTTAATACGATTAGAGATTTCCTCTAATCACTGCTCAATGTGTTTCAGCTCTATTAAAGATTTATATGAAAGCTTTATGGAACACACCTTTTTAGAATTCAGGAGGATTTTGCAAGTTATTATTCATAACATCTGCCACTTATTGCAAAGAGCTTTAAAACACCCCTTTAATATGTATTTAATGCTTCTGATACAATGTAATATCAAATAAGATGTGCTTTATTATGGCAGCCGTGTTTGTGTAACAGCACTGAAGCTCTGCCACTGTTGTAAGCCTGAGGTGGAGGGTTTATAACAGCCATAAAAACCTGCATAGAGCTCAACAGCATTTAAGGACACACAGAGAGAAATGGTGTTTTGTTTTTTCTTCCTTTACTTGACTTGGTGCTACGTGAAGAGAAGCAGTTTGGCAATTTAAAGAGCCACTGAACATAATCTAGAAATAAAACAGTGGTCCTTGGAGAAGTATTAAGGTCAACTATTGTATTGTTTGAAAACAGACCTTGCCAGCCTGCACTGTAGGTCCGAGCAGCAGCCAGTCTGGGCCAACAAAGGCTCTGGGGTTCTGCTGATTCGCCCAGCAGTTTCTCTGACCATGAGAATATCCCACACATTTTATTACTCTTTTCCCAATAACTTGACATTTTTACCAAATAGTATCTGTTAACAGCTCATTTTCACATTTTAATACTAAAAAAGTGTGATACATATTTATCAAGATACTAAGGGTAGTTGCGTTAGGGCTGGGGGGTTGATTTTGAGCAGTTGGAGTCCAAGTAGCCAATTACAAAGAATACAGACCTGCACTGGAATTCTAGCTCTATTCTTTACCAGCTGGAGGGCCTGGGGCAAGATATTGACCTTTCCAAATGTTGATTTGCTCATATATGAAATGGGAATAATTCCTAAGAATGAAGGTTTTTATTTTAATGACATGAAATAATATATTCAAAGTGCTTAGCAGAGACCCCGGCACATTGCAGGTGTTCAGTATTGTGTCCCACTTTTGTAAGGCATTAATAGTATTTTTTTAATGAAAGAAATACATTTCAAAAAAATTTTTTAAAGATATGTGTAATTGCCAATCAGAACTTTGGATCTGACCTCTGCTACCACACTGAGTAAAGACAATTACAGGTACAAGGAATGAATCTCTCTGCTTTATTAACTTGAGCTGCTGGAATGCATGATGTCTCTTAGGTTTGAAGGAATACTGCAAATAGATCACAGAGTCTCAGGAGTCCCAAGTTAGGGATCTATCGAAGGAACCTAAACACTCTCATTTTGACAAGGGAGGTATGAGGTCCAGAGAGCGGAAGGGTCTTACCCCAAAAGGCAGAAGGTGTGACCCATGGTTCCTACCTCCCTCTCAGAGCTGTCCCACCACCGCCAGTTCCAGCTGGAAGCAGACTTTGGCTCTTGTTGGCTCGGACATAGGGCCACTTCTCCAAGCATGCTGGAACAGCCCCTCAGAATTTCAGGCTCTTTTTTCCTTGCATTTGTTTATCCCTGTACCCATTTATCTTTGGTGGGTTTAACCCATGAAGCCCTGTGGTCGAGGCTATGTGTTCCCA
Source organism: Smutsia gigantea (assembly GCA_032199065.1). Classification (NCBI taxonomy): domain Eukaryota; kingdom Metazoa; phylum Chordata; class Mammalia; order Pholidota; family Manidae; genus Smutsia; species Smutsia gigantea. The sequence goes on along the minus strand of JAVSCE010006894.1, from coordinate 264,720 downwards.
AGATACGTGGGTTCTAAAGGAGGGCGTGGAGACTGCCTCACCCAGGCCTGTCGGTCTGCCCACGGTGGCTTGCTGTGGGTACGCTCAGCAGGCAGAAGAGGAGTCTCCTGGCGCATGTATCACTATGCTTGGTGATTTTAAGGGTGGAACTCCCTAAATGCCCACTGGCCAAATTTGCTGAACACTTGACTTTCAAACAGCCCTCATTAAAGTCCAGCAGCCATCTACTTTCTGACAGGTTTAGAGTAAATATGTAATCAGGGAGTTTTTAAGCCATGTTCTGTAAAGTACCTTCCGTGTCTGCTGTTTGGTTATTTTATGTGGTCATCAAAGCTGTTCTAGGGACGGGGGGGGAGGGGGGGGTGAGGTGCAGGGTGGGGGGGGGCAGACATTGATACAGGATGCTTCCATCCTGTTCTGCACAGTTCAGTGACCAACATGGGTAAACCCTTGAGGGTCTGTAAAGCACTCATTGACATATACGTTACTTTCCACACTCCTGGGAGATTCAGAGACAGCAAGGTCACCTAGAAAGTGAAAGACAGCTCTGGAATCTTTTCTTTTTCAAAAAATGTTCTTCTATTGGCATTATTTTTATTATGAAAATATGCAAACATACAGTAAAGTTAAAGGAATTTTACAGTGACCTAAGGTATCCAGAGTCTGCCGTTAACATTTTACTATGGTTGCTTTATCACTTATCTATCCATCTATCCATCATTAAGCTATCTTATTTGGAGGATATGTCAAAGTAAATTGAACACATCATATATTTCCCTCTAAATAAATAGTTCAGTGTGGATTTCATTAATTAGAGTTCAATATTTGTTTACAGTTTCTTTGGTTGGATATAAAATTTACGTATAAATGAAACTCACAAAACTTAAGTGCATTCCCTGAGTTTGAACAAACATATACATCTGTATAACCCAAACCCCTCCCAAGACATTGCCATCACCACCAGAAAGTACCCTCTTGCCTCTTCCCTATAAATTCTTATGACCATTCTCCCAGGAGGCAACCACCATTCTGACCTTTTCCCCACTATAGATTAGTTTTGTTTGGCCCAGGACTTCATATGAATTATTATATAGTACTCACACTTTTATTTAAGACTGATTGCACTCAGAATAATGTGTTTGAGATTCATTCATGTTGCTGCATGTGTTGGTAATTTATTCCTTTTCCTTGCTGAGTAATACAACGTTGAACGAATATATCAGTTTATTTATCCATTCTCCTGTTGTTGGACAGCTGGGCTGTTTTCAGTTCTGACTATTATGAATAAAGCTGCCATGAACACTTGTGTACAAATCTTTTGTGGACATATGTTTTCATTTATTGTGGGACAATACTTAGAAGTGAGATTACTTGGTCATAGGATAGTATGTTCAGTTATACAGAAAACTGCCAGCCCTTTTCAAAAATAATTATATCACTTTATATTCTCACCAACAATATATGAGAGTTCAAGTTACCCCATAACCTTATCAATATATGATGTTGTTAGTCTTTATTCTATTTATTCTGATAGATATGAAGTGGTATCTCATTATGGCTTTGATATGCATTTCCCTGATGACTAATGATGCTGTCCATTTTTCTTGTGTTTATTGGCCATTCATATATCTTCTTTTGTGAAGCATCTATTCAAATCTTTTGTCCATTTTTAATGGACAAAATGGTTGTTTAATAAGGAGTTATTTATATATCCTGAATACCAGACCTTTTTCAGATACATGTTTTGACAACATTTTCTTCTTGTCTGTGGCTTCCCTATTCATATTCTTTTTTTAAGGTATTATTGATATACACTCTTATGAAGGTTTCACATGAAAAAACAATGTGGTTACTACATTTACCCATATTATCAAGTCCCCACTCATACCCCAGTGCAGTCACTGTCCATCAGTGTAGTAAAATGACACAGATTCACTGTTTGCCTTCTCTGTGATACACTGTTTTCCCCGTGATTCCCCACACCATGTGTACTAAACATAATACCCCACAATCCCCTTTTCCTACCCTTCCTACCCACCCTTCCACACCCCTCCCCTTTGGTAACCACTAATTCCTTCTTGGAGTCTCTGAGTCTGCTGCTATTTGTTCCTTCAGTTTTGCTGCATTGTTATACTCCACAAATGAGGGAAATCATTTGGCGCTTGTCATTCTCCGCCGGCTTATTTCACTGAGCATCCATGCTGTTGCGAATGGTAGGATTTGTTTTCTTCTTATGGCTGAATAATATTCCATTGTGTATTTCCATTCATGTACTGATGGACACTTAGGTCACTTCCATATCTTGACTATTGTAAAAAGTGCTGCAGTAAACCTAGGGGTGCATATGTCTTTATGAATCTGAGAAGTTGTACTCTTTGGATAAATTCCGAGGAGTGGGATTCCCGGGTCAAATGGTATTTGTATTTTTAATTTTTTGAGGAACCTCCATATTGCTTTCTGCAATGGTTGAACTAGTTTACATTCCCACCAGCAGTGTAGGAGGGTTCCCCTTTCTCCACATCCTCACCAGCATTTGTTGTTCTTAGTCTTTTGGATGGTGGCCACCCTTCTGGTGTGAGGTGATATCTCATTGTGGTTTTAATTTGCATTTCCCTGATGACTAGTGATGTGGAGCATCTTTTCATGTGTCTGTTGGCCATCTGAATTTCTTCTTTGGAGAACTGTCTCTTCATATCCTCTGCTCATTTTTTAATCGGGTTATTTACTTTTTGGGTGTAGAGGCATGTAAGTTCTTTATATATTTTGGATGTTAACCCCTTATCAGATACATCATTTACAAATATATTCTCCCATACTGTAGGATGCCTTTTTGTTCTGTTGATGGTGTCCTTCCTATTCATATTCTTAAGTTTACCTTTTGATGAGCACAAGTTTTAATTCTTATACACTGTAAAGATCTTTTGTCTTTTATAAAAATTACTTTATGAAATCTGTGCCTGATCCTCTAAAAGCTTTATGGTTTTAGCTCTTGCACTGACATCTAAGATACATACTGAATGAATTTTTGTGTATGGTATGAGGTAGGAATTATGGTTATTAATATGAATATAGAGTTCTTCCAATATAACTGATTGAAAAGACTTTCATTTCCCCATTTGATTGCTTGTTGCCTTTGTTGAAAATCAAATGACTGTATATAAGTGTGGGCTCTCTACTGCATTTCATTGATCTAGTTATCAGTCATTATGACAAAACCACACTCTCCTTTACTGTAGCTTTATAGTAAGTCCTGAAATCAGTAGACATCTAGTTTTGTCCTTTTTCAAGATGGTTTTGGGTATTTTAGGCCTTTGCATTTCCACATAAATTTGAAAGTCAGCTTTTCATTTTTTATCAGAAAAATTAAAAAGCCTGCTGAGATTTTATTTGAGATTGCATTGAATCTTTAGGATTTGAGGATAACTGACATCTTAACACTATTGAGACTTCTCATCCCTGAATATAGTATAGTTCACCATTTATTTGGGTCTCCTTTAACTTCTCAACAATGTTTTCTAGTTTCCAGTGTAGAGGTCTTGCGTATCTTTGTTAAATTTATTCCTAAATATGTTATGCTTTTGACACTATTTGAAATGGAATTTATTTTTTAAATTTCATTTCTAATTGTTTGATACTGTTTATAAATAGTCATTTTATTTTTGTTTATTAACTTTGTATTCTGCCAATTGCCTAAATGCATTTATTAATTTGGCAGTGTATTTATAGACACCTTGAGATTGTGTAGGTAAACAATTACATCATATGCAAATTACTACAATTTTATTTCTTCCTTTTTTATCTTTATGCCTTTTATTTATTTTTCTTGCTTCATTGCAATAGCTAGGACCTCCAAAGCTATATATAAATAGCAGTGGTGAGAGTAGGCAGATCTTTCCTTGTTACCAATCTTAGGGGAAATGCTTTCAGTACTTCACCGTTAAGCATGATGTTAGCTGTAGGATTTCTGTAGATGTCCTTTATCAGGTTGAGAAAATTCTTACTTATTTGCAGTTGATCAAGAATTTTTATCAGATATGGATTTTGAATTCTCAAATGCTTATTCTACATCTATTGAAATTATCATATTTTCTTAAATTTTATTTTGGTAAAGTAGCCTTGCATTCCTGGGATAAACCCCACAATGTTTTCTTGTAACCCAGAATTTCTATTTTATAACTATTGAAAGCACAATTTTATACATACTTAGATATGAAAATCAAATACTATTACTCTTGGGACTACATAAAAATGAAAATATAAGCTATACCAATAGGTTAGGTATTCCTAAAATTTCTTCATAATTAGAATCCAAATTTTGCGAATCCCTTTCATCTCTGAACCATCCATGACTGTTTTTTTCACATACTGTTGTCTTCTTTGCCATTAAGAAGATGGTTGGTACAGAATTAATTAAAATAATATTCCACTATTATCTTATTAATCTTATTAATCTTATTAATCTTCAGGATTTTATTCCAGGCAGCTATCTCTCTGCTACAAGCTTTGATTGCAAACATAAATACTGACAACCACCTATTGATTACTGTCTGCCAATAGCAATTGTTAGACATTATAATTTGGAAAATGTTAAAATGTAGATCTTAGAACTGCTTGAGTACAGTACAATTCCAGTTTTCTCCTATGTCACTAGAGAGATTTGCAATGGCGAATTTCATTTACTGCCTGATAATGTTTACTATCTGGTCATGTTTAAAGTTTTATAGGAGAAAATATTACTTTTAGAATCAGAGAAAAATTAATACTTTTAAGAAAAGTAATTTTAAAACATCAGGGATAGTTTATTATTTTTAATGCCTACTTTTAACTTTAGAAGTTTTAAAAATAAAGAGGGTTTTGGAAGATCATGTAATCCAGTGAGCTCACTGAGCAGACATGAATGCTGGCACTCAATTAACGAACTAGACTTGTAAGATCCATACAGCAGAAACCAAGAGGGCTATGATCACCACAGTATGTCCTGTGCCTTCATATTTCCTGGTATGTAGTTGGCATAAATATTTTCTGAAAAACTGGATAAATGACTGACACTTAGAGAATGTATTACCTTATCACAGGTCACATGGAGGAGACAATGGCTGGGTCTATAATTTTGGGGTTCTGAGTCCATTGGTCAATATTCAATCATGTACACTATCCAACTAAAAGTTGGAACAGTTAGCATACTTAGAATTTTTGATCTTGCAAGGTCTGTGTGTGTGCGTATGTGTGTGTGGTATGACTTTGGGATCTTGCTGTGTGCACCGCAGATCATGCCTGACATGGCATCAAGTACAAAAGTCTAGACTTTGTTGTCATAGCGTAATGGGAATCTTTGTCTCCTCTTTCCTCATACCATTACTGAAAGCGAGTCACAGATGTAGTAGGTGGCTATTAATCAGCCCTGTTAGCCAGACTGCATCTCAGTGACATGTTGTGCATTATTAAATTATACCATTGCTCACTCTTGGGCTGCTCTGTTTAACTGCATAGAAAGAATTAGTGATCAAATCTCCCCAAATACTTTTCTCTTAGCACAAATCAAACCTGTTTGAGTAGAGGTCACATGGCTAAATCCTATGGATAACCAAAACCATTTCCAAGAACATGCTATGTGCCAAATAGCCCCTTATCTTCCCTCCTGAACTCAGGCATCTTCATTCTCCCCCTTGTCCCAGTCCTTTATTCTTATCAAGGGCCTTGCCAAATCTTCAGACTGATTTGTCCTGACCTCTCATCATGTCTTCCCCATCTCAGTGAATGGCACCACCCCCTACTAAGATGCTGAAGCTAGAACCTGGGAGACATCCTTGATTCTGCTCTTTTCCTCAATCCCTAATCTATAAGTAAGTCATGTTATTCTATTTCCAAAGAGATTCCAAACATATGCACTCCCTCCTTTGTTAACATCTGATTCCAGACTACCATGCTGCACCCAGGAACTTCTTATCTGACCGACACACACCTGCTCTTGCTGCCCACAGACTCTTCCCAAAACAGCCAGAATGATCTAAAAACACAGATCATGCCACTTTTCTGTGCGAGACCCTTCAGTGCCTTCCCATTTTTCATGGAATAAATCCAAATTATTTACCACAGCCAACAAGGCTCTGCATGATCTAGCCCCCACCAAACTCTCCGTTCATAGCATATAGGGCTCACCTCCTCATTGACCGTGTGCCGGTCTCACTGGTCATTGGTTTCCTTGAACACACCGAGTTCATCCCCCCCCAGAGCCTTAGCACATGTTGTTTCACTCCCTGGGTGCACCTTAAGCTGGTTCTTCACGTGGCTAGATGCTGCTATGATTTGTATATCAATTTAAATGCCACTTCCTCAACGATGTTTTCCTGAGCTCTTTATACAAAAGAGGGTTTTCCTATGACTCCTTGTTTATTTCCTAGAACTTACAACTTGGAAATTATTCTATTTGTGTGGTTATTTGTTTTTATCTGTGTTCCCTCACTAAAATTTAAACTCCTCAGAAGCAAAGTTTTGTATTGCTTCAGCTAGCACATTGCATGGCACATGTTATGCTATATATGTGTGTGTATATGTACATACACACACACCACATATCCATATATGCATACACATATATATGTACATGTGTACATGCATATATGAATACATAAATAAAATCCCATTTCCACCATGAAGACTTCCCAGCATACTCTGCCCACATCCATCTCTCCCTTCCTGTCATTTGTCCTCACTGCACCCAACATTAAGTTCCCACAACTGTAAACTTCACTGTCTCTCTTTCTTACCTGGGCACTCTTCATCTACCCAACATGACTGTAATGTCCTTTGTAAATGGGATTTCTAACTATTCTCCATACAAAACACTTTTCCTCAACTAAATATTTGATGAAATCCATACATTCTACTTTGTAACTTCTGTGTGTTACCTTATTTGTCAGTGGCAGAAACTCATCTCAGATTTAGGCAAAAAGGAGAACTCATTGACTTACAACTGAAAAGGCCAGGCTGTCTTCAGGCATGGATGGATTCAGGTGCTCCAGAGTTAGTATCAGGATCCAGTCTCTCCCGTTTGTAGTTCTCCTTTTCTCAGAGTTGGCTCCAATATCAGGCTTTACCCAGTAGCAAAATGGTAGCCAGATGCTTTCATTATATATTCCTCTTTACTGGAAGCTTTCCTGGATCCCATTCCAATTCAGTGGGATCAAATAACCTGCTCTCCTTTTAGCTTCCCCTGAGGCCCTGGTTGTCTTTGACCTGGCTTCTACATGCACAGTATGGGAGGGGTGCATCTCCAAATCAAAGCCAGGTACTGAGCTGGAGGAAAGTGGAATGGATGCTTGGGAAACAGTCTGTTCACTCAGTAAACATTTATGGGACCCTCCTGTGAACCAGATGCTAGAGATACAAAGATAAGTAATCTCTCAGGTCTTGGGCCTGGAGGAGCAAGTGAGGAAACCAGACAAGTGAACAAGCATGTATCACAGTGAGGCAAATGCTAGGGTAGAGAAATGTGACAGTACAGTCTGGAAGTTTATGTGAGAGAGAAGGAGGGCTTCAACCAGACAGTAGCTTTTGAACTGGACTTCAAGGAAGAGGAGGCATTCGCCTGCTAAAGACAGGAAAGAACCTTTCAGGGCAGTGGAATGGGACATACAAGTCCCAGAGAGGTGAAAGAGAAGCCCTAGATTTTGTCCTGGGATTAGAGGGGGCATAAGCACAGGGACATCAGGGCAAGAGGGAAAGTTCTAGAACAAAGTTTGGTGCATAGTTTGAAAATTGGCACTCTGTAGCCAAATCCTGCTTATACCTGTGTCTTGTTTGACTGGCATAGTAGTTTAATTTTTTAAATAGTTTCAATTTGTAAAAATCAGAAATTTTACATCAAACCCACATACATAGCTTATCTGAAAACATCAGATATGTCATTGTAGGTTCCTATTCCTTTGTGTCAGTAATTAACAGAAATCAGCAATTACTGCCCCTGTAAATGGGATAAATGAACTCTTTTTCCCCCAGTCTCCACCCAGCTCTCTGCATTCATTCATATTATCTGACTGACCCTGGAAGGCATTTGAGGTTCAGACCTCTGGCCTGGTGAAATAACTTGATTCTGGCTTAGTGAGTGTTATATGATACAGGGTAAGGCATTGAGATTTTTATCTTACAGGCAATAAATACCCACTGACAATTTTAAAATAGGTGGATGCCTTGACTAGTACTTATTCATCTGTATATTTTCTCCAGCAATTAGCACAATGGCTTTCCCAAAACAGGTGTTAAGTCATTACTGAAAGAATTAATTAAAGAAGGAATAAATCTTAAAAATTAATGAGTAACAACCACTTTGGAAAACTTTTCAGCAGTATGTATCAAACCTGCCTATACGCTATCCGTGACCCAGCAATTCCACTCCCAGAAATATATTCAAGTGAAGTGTGCATGTGTGCTTACTCTGAGGCACGGACTAGAATGTTCATGGGAGACAAAAACTGGGGTGCGGAGGAATCCACATGCCCCTCAGTAGTAGCAGGGATAAATAAATGGTGGTACATTCACACAGTTGCATACTAATATAAGGCAATGAGAATGGGTAATATAATTACCAAAATACGAGTGAATCTTTTAAACGTAGTATCAAGTGAAAGAAACAGAACAGGACATACCCTGTAATTCCATTTGTATGAAGTACAAAAACGGAGACTATTCTACCACATCAGAAGTCAATATTGTGTCTTAGAGGAGGGTTTAGAGACTAGAAGGGAGCCTGAAGGGATTCTGGGGTTCTGTTGCATTCTAATTTGTGACCTGGGTGCTATCACACAGGTGTGTATGGTTTGTGAAAATTTATTGTGACATACCTTCAGGATATGTCCACTTTTCTGTATATAAGACTCTTTCTGCACTCTCCTGCAACATCAAACATAGTGGTTGTTCAATATATTCTGAGTGATTGATCTGGGCCAAATCTTTCTTGTCTCATAATTTATTCCAGGTAAATATAGCTTGAATTAAAGTTATTAATCTGGGAGGATGGAAGGCACCTCAGCAGTGCAGGGACCTTAGGAAGAGACCATCTGAAAGCAAATAGCCAGGTTAGAGCAAGAAGTAAGACCTTAAGTCTCCAATGGCTGGCAGGCACTGGACAGGACCACTAGGCCTAATTCAAACACTTGGTGAGAATTAATGATCTTCTGGAACATCAGCAAAGTCTGGGAACTCAATTAGAAATCACACACTGGTGCCAAGTGAATCCATTCAATAGAACTCTATTGAGTATTTGCTAAGAACAAAGCTGGCTGAATCTGCAGAGGCAGTGGCAGTGGTGGGGAAAGGACTTGCCCTCTGGATGCTCACGATATGGTGGGAGACAGGGGCTTGTAGATAGGCCTGCAGATAACTGAGAAGTACTGAAGAAGGGCATGCCGGTTGCTCTGGAGTGCCATTCTGATTTAAGGGCCAGAAAAGCAAGGGGGCCCTGAAGGATGGAGTAAGAGTTCATTGGGAAGTGATGAGAAATAAAAGCTTTTCAGCTGGAGGGATAATAGCACCAAAGCCCTAAGGGTGAGAGCGCATGTGCCTCCATGCGCGAGGCAGTGAAGTGTCGCTGGAGATCCAAGTGCATGGAGTAATGTAAGAGATGAAGTAGGACAGGTCACAAAGGCTTTGAATGGGTGTGTGGCCTTCATCCTACAGGCACTTGGTGACGGTGGTGTATGTGATAGGGGGAAGGACTCCAAGGGTTTTGAGGAAATGGGGAATACAATCCAGCCAGTTTTTAAGAAAAATCGGTTTGATTTTCTTAAGAAAACAGATAAGCTCAAACATGAATTATAAACTCAAATGCCCAGAGTTAGGCGTTCAATAAGGGAAGAGGGCCAGGTGATATTGTAAGTGCTATAATAAATGGGAACTGCTACTCCATTATATTGATGGAGACAACAGGGAGTAGTGGAGACTGTGGTAAAGTGGTGATACATTTAATGGGCAGTTAATACTCAACTCCTACTAACTATTGCCATATGAGTGTTACTGCATAGTCCCATTTTACTAGAGAAGCCAGAAATCTGGCTACTTATATTCACATAGGCAATCTATCCTGATTTTTTTTTCAGGAGCATTATACAGCCTAAACAAATTGTATCTGAAGGCAGTTTAGGCTAGCAGATTATGACCTCTGAAAAATAAAAATCCACATCACTCAGGCATTCCACGCCACTGTCATGCCCCAGGGGCATTTGGTAAAACACTCTGAATGGAAAGAATGTATCAGGACATCTGAATACTTTTTTGCCACAACTAAAAAGAATCTGGAACAGCTGCTAACTGTTCTGTTTTGGAGATGTCTGGGGCATATTCGGGACGACATTGATCATCACAACAGTGCTTTGTGTATCTAAGTCTCATTCATTTGTTATCTGCACTGCTGGGTTTTTTGCCATCAATATTTTGGGTGAAGAGAGACATCTCCCTCTAATGACGCCCTAATCATTACTAATTTCCTCTGCATGGATTATACGCCATCAGGTGTAATGAGCACATTTGCTTTTAATGCTCCTGCTACAAAGAGTTCCTGGGAAATGGTTCGAAGGCACGTGCACAAGCCAATGGGTAAGCTTGGGAACATCACGGTTGTGGGAGAGAGCAGGAGGTCAGCAGGTGGAGGGAGGGCCCTCCAGCCAGTGGCAGGACAGAAGCCAGCTGGGTCTGAGCCCCGCCTTGCCTCTATAAGCTTCCACTCACATTAATAATCTTAACTCCCTGATTTGCAATTAACCCAAAAGCTCTGTAATGATAATGGGATACATGTGTAATTTGGTGCCAGAAGATGATAGATCAGCAGTGCTGGGATCTTTATTAATCTCTCTGTTTTATCACTCTGAGAAAGGTGGGGCCACCTTTTCATCATCTCCCTGCACAGGGAACCATAGATGAGGGCTCCAGGTAGGCCAGCCTAGGATGACTTGTAGCTGGGTGGCAGCTGAATTCTCCATAGGGGTGCTAAAGAGCCATGACCCTTCCCTCCATGGCTGGACCCTGAAGTCAGCTCTGTTTTGCTGGCCCATGTGAGGTCCTTGAGAAAATGTGACATCATTATTTACAAAGCAGGAGATTTCTTATAAAACATCCTGATTATGCCTTCTTTAGACAAATGGGAAGACCTAGCAATCCTGGGCTCATGTGCAGGTGTGCCCAGCCAGCCAGAAGCAGCTGGGGCTGGGGGCGCATGCCAGCTGTTTGGCCTGACCTAGCTTCCTTCACTTCCAAACCTCCCTGGAACTACAGATAGATGTGTTTGTGACCCCCTGGAATAAGAAGTCCCAGCTGGACCTCAAATGGGAGAAGGCCTTCCCTTGCTCCATCGTAGGTCTGAAACTGGTTCTTACTGGTTTCATTTCCTTGGCTCTTAGTTGGGAAAAGAACATCAGAAATGCTTTCTCATCCAGAAGTCCACCAGGGCCTGTGCTTGCTCATTTGGCAAAGCTTTACTGACTCCTTTTGTAGGACCCAGGTGTAGGGCTCGCAGTAGGGGAGGAACAGACACAAGAGAGCACCGCTGGCCCAGACTGGGGAGGAGGTGACTGACTAATCGCCGTGGAACTCCTGAGGACACACAGCATTGCCTAGTGCCCAGATAGCAAATGGGCATCATATCAAAGTCCACCCAGATCAAGTAATTATGGGCTGCCCACAAACAGTCCTGAGGCCAAGGTGGGGCTCAGGAAGAAAGAGCTCCATGCTCACTGAATACAGTCTGCCCTGGGCATGGGAAGAAGGGAGTGGAGGCATGCAGACCATGTGTTCGAAACCCCTGGTCAGTGAAAAGAACAGCAGAGAGTCGGGAGACCCGGGTCCTCGTCTAATCTCTGGAACCTTCTTATCATGTGACCTGTGGATGAAGGTGTCAGATAAAACACAGAACTTAAATTACAGGTAAATAAGTATATTCCATATACAATATTTGGGATATACTTATTCTAAAAGATTATTTGTTCATCTGACATTTAAATATAACTGGGCATTTATTGCTAAATCTACCTGGGAACACACCTGCTTCCCTCTCTGGAATTCAGGGTCCCCATCTGTAAAGCAGAGTCAGCAAGATCAATGCAGTCAAAGGGATTCAGCGACAGAAACTTCCTTTAAAATCAAAGAATCAGTAGAATCCAAAAGTGAGACACAGATAAAGCAGAGGTTGCTCTGGTGGGAGACCATGTAAGGGCCCTGGGGTCACCACCAGCTTCCACAGAAAGGCTCTGGGATACGAAGCCCTGCACAGCGGGACAGAGCTCACCACAAGGAGAATGATGACAATGACAATCCTACGTGGCACTCACTGGGCACTTCCCATATCTTGAGGCTTTGCATGTATTATCTCACTGAGTACTTACACCAACCTGACCTAAGTACAATTACTCCTATTCAACCAGTGAGGATTTGGAAGCACTGAGTGATTTTAGAACAAGCTTAAGCTAGCAGTAGATCCAGGATTGGAGCCCAGAGAGTCTGACACCAGAGCCTATCTCTTAACACCAAAGAGCCATCTAGAAATAGCGGATTTGTCTACATCATCTACAACTCAAGGTATGAGCCTCCCAGTGCTGGGGTGGTCAAACAGAGCCAGCGGGACTGTCTAAGCCATGCTTGGGGTGGTTTATTGATCTCTTCTATGGGCAGGGGTTAGACTCAGCAGATCTCCGGAGTCTCTTGCCAATGCCTTGTGGATCTGTGGTTCTCAGGGGTTTTACTGATGGATACGAGACTTTGATCTTCATTCCAAAAGAATTTTTTCTAAATAATGAAACCATTCCCTAATGACCAGCCTCATTCATTCCCATAACGATTATTTGCTAATTACTGTCAACCCACTAGGAATCTTAATACAGCTTCTTTGCCAGTTTTGACTTCATGCACTAAATTATAATTATGCATAGAGAGACCATTAATTGAGGTTAAATTGCACCTGTCCTTGCTAGCAGTGGTTGCTACAGCTACTTTCCTCTGACCATCCTCAGTTTGCAGTTGGATAGGGCAATTTTGAAACTTGCCACGAGTTGCAGAAAGCACTTAGTCTGATCTCAGAGCGATTTCTGCAGCAAAAGAGTGTGGTCCTGCCCAAATCCAAGGGAGAGAAGGAGGGACAGTGGAGAAACTGTCCAGAAAGGTCAAGTGTGAAGACCCACAGCATCATAGAGGTGGCATGCTCTCAAAGGCAGCTGGTGAAACCTGCCATCTGATGGAAATGGAATCAGAAGGACCAAAACCCAAATCCCATTTCCACGGCCTTCTCTTGTTCAGGGTATGTAATTCCTCTGACCGCCTCCATTTTCTCCTCTGTAATACCTACCACATACACAGTGAGACATAAGAATTTGCTGCTACAGCAGGCAGAGTATGCCTAGCCCATAATAATCACTTGTGTGATGGTAGCTATTTTGATGATTCCCTGGGAAGGTGCTCAGGAACCTAGTGGGTCCACTGCCATTTTTAATTCTCTGTGTGAATAAGGTTATTGCTGGGGTCTCTCCAGCACTGACACTCGGGGTTCTCTATGTCTAGAGCCACGGGCACAAATCAGAGGCCTCCCGGGGCCAGGCAGCCATATGGATAAGAGAAGCTGACCAGCTCAAGTGGGCATGCACAAAGCCAGTGCGTCTTACAGGGGCAGTGGTGAAGCCAAGAGAGCATGTCCCACTCCTCAGCTCTAGTTAGCTGCTGACATTTGGTGATATGAGCCTGGTCTTCTCAGACCTTCTCATTTTTTTCAAGAGAATCCAGAAATAGGGATGTGTTTTGAAGATAGAATTCCCTGATTCTTCAAAGTTGGCAACTTATTTTTCACAATTTCTGAATATTCTTTGGACCAAACAAAACATGTCTTTAGGCTCAATTTAACTAGTGGGCCTTCATAGAGATACCACTGGTCAAGATAATTAAGGGCTGAGAATTATTTTTCTTTAAAAAAGATGTAAAAGCAGTAAAAGTCCCAGTGGTATGTGCCAAGGGTGGCCCAGAGCTGTTTATATGAATTCTGTGATTCTGGATGAGAAGTCCCTTTGCTATTTGCTGAGGCCGCAGGGCAGAATGGGCCAAGACCGGGACCCAGCCACTGTGAAAAGAAAAGAAAGACTTGAGATCCTGCAGAGCATAACCCAACATTATCACCTCTGCCATAACTCAGGTCGTGCCAGGACTTGGGGCCCAGACCACCCACCCCACCCCCAGTGCGGCACAGGCCCGTCTGAGCGTTGTCATCATCTACATAACCGTCCATGTGTGCACACACACACACTCACACAGACACACACACAGACACACACACAAACACAGACACACAGACACAAACACAGGCACAGACACACAAACACACAAACAGCTTTTCACTAGGAAATCCAGGAGGAAGGGTGAGCAGGATGAAGTCACACCCTGGGTTCCCACTGGAAAGGAACTGACTGACTTTGGAGAAAAGCACTTGTGTCTTATACCTACAAGTGACCGCAATCCAACCCAAGCAAACTTAAACAATATAGGGAATAAATCTACCATAACCTAAATGTTCAGGAGTGCTGCCAGTATGTCTGGATCTGGCGATCTTGTTAGGATTGTGTCCGTCCACCTACCTCTCTCTCTCTTCTGCTTTCTTCTGTGCACTTGTGCCTTCAACAAAGACAACTGCCTTGATCCTCAGCCAGGGCAGCCAGCCCCACCTTCAAGCTCACATCTAATGTTTAGAACCCCCAGCAGAACAAGAATACTTCTTTCTTGATGATTCCACAAAAGATCAAATATCACCTTCAATGACCATACCTGGGCTATGTGCCTGCCCTGGAGCTGGGGATAGTCATCCTCAGACATACCTAGTGCATAAGAATAGGAAGGAATCCAGGTCCTAAAGGAGAAATGAAAAAGGAGGATTAGTACTGAGCAGGCAGAACAACTGATGTCCTCATTAGCACCTCACCCCAACTGCCCCAGGTGGACAGTCCTGTGGTTCTCGTCTGTTTTGCACTCTTCTCTGATAGGATCCTCCTCCTGCCTCCCTGGCTTCCCATATTTCTCGGTTATCTCAACCTTGATCCTTCCCATTAATCTCATGCCAGTTTAGCTGGGGCAGTGTCTCTAAACAGCACCTCCAAAGGGTCACACTCCACTTCCACTGGGCCCCCTCTCCCAGTGTAAGGTTGTGGCTAAGCTTGTTGAGCCTTATAGCCGGACTGCCTGGGGTCTGATACTGGTTTCCACACTGACTAGTGATATGACCCTGGACTGTTTCCACATCTGTAAAATGTGGAGCGGGTGAATGTAAAACGTAAAATGGGGGGCAGATAATGACAGTATGTACCTTACAAGTTGTTATGAAACTCAAATGAGATAATATATGTAAAGTGCTTAGCATGGTTGCAGGCACTTAGTAATTGCTCAATAAATATAATTGCAGAAATAAGAATAAGAATACTGAGAACATTTCCACCCTGACCACCCACTCCTTGACTTACTAAATAGCAGGTTGAAAGCTGTTTACAAGAGAGCAGGTAGCAGGCATCTCTCCATCTACTGCTGCTCAACCCAACTGCGTTTCCATTTCTCACAGCCGGAAAATGGCCAAGCCACTGTAAGGGACCTGAAGGGAGCACTTTACCCGCTGGCTGGGCATGCCGATGCCAGCATCTCTTCTGGTGGGGCACAGAGGCCCGGGATCTTGTGTCCATAGCAGGATCTGTGGGGGTGTCCAGCCTGTGTGAAGGAATGCCTTTCCTTCACCCCAACCCAGCATGCCATCTGCAGCTACAAGGAACTAGCCGGCCCTTTTGCTGGCCTCTCAGAAACATCTAGTTTTGGCAATTCCCCTAGGAGACCCTTCTCCACTTGCCCAGGCCTTCTCTACCCACAGAGGTCCTGCCACACAGGCTGACCACTCCCCACTGACTCTGCCCTAGTTCATTATGTCCAGGATAATGTCCAGGAAATGCCGTGGCACAGGACACAGCATGGCACAGGTGACCACAAGGACTGGGTAATTAACTCCCGGCTCCCAACAGACATTCACTCCAGCAACCTTCCCTGGTTGGCTGCAACACAAACACCACCCCCACCCATGCTCTGCCATCTCCCTGCTGCCGCTCTTGCCTCCTTCAGCCCATTCTTCTCCCAGCAACAGCCACTGTGAACTTCTGAACTCACCAGGCGGAGTGGTCCTGATCCTCTGACAACCCTCCAACGGTCTCAGTGCACCTGCAGGGCACCTATGGCCCCTCCCACCTCTCCATTCTAATCCCTTGCTGCCCCTCCCCCCAACCCTGGACCCCGTGTACGTGGCCTGGGCCAGCTTCAGGGACATTTCTCTTGCCCTGCCTAGAACATTCTAGAACTGTCTTCTCATGGCTGATTCTTCATTATCCCTCCCAGAGAAGCTATCTCTGACCACACTGTCCAAAGTTGCTTCCCCAGCCCAGCCAGCCATTGCTTCCACTTGCGTCCTTTCCTTCTAACCCTTTTCTCATGATCCATTTTTACCTTTTTCTATATTTACAATTGCTTACTCCCTGTCTTCCATATTAGAATGCAAGTCCCATTGAAAACTGGTGTAACCCAGGGCATAGAACAGTACCTTAGCATATAGCACATGCCCCCAAAATACTTATCAAATGCATGAATAACTCCCTTCACTAAAAGCTGTGCCTTACTGTGTGACCTTTCAAGTTTCACACTGGCTTTTAGTTTTCTTTTCTTCATAAGTTCTTCAGGGCCTGGGTTTGGGCTATGATTCCTGCGTGATGCTCCTCCATGGAATTAAGAGTTGTGGAGGCATCTGTTACATCCCCACCAAAGCCCTTCCCACTGCCCTGCCTCTGCTCACCCTCAGCCCCAAGAGCCAGACCAGAATGCAGACGGGTGGGCAAGAAGGCAGAGAGCTGGCCTGGGCTGTCCTCCTGGTAATAGGGCCCTGCTCAGAAGCATGGCTGAGTCCCCAGCAAAGAATGTGGAGCCTTTGACTATAGTGGAGTCATGGGCCAGTGGGCAGAGCTCAGCCTTAAATATTAACTGCTAATAATGAAGTGAAAATGGGAGCCTATTTCTGTGGAGCTCTGTTGTGATGCTGTAATTTACAGTAAGACATATGTATGTGGTCTTCATCCATTTCAGGCACAGAGCTCCTAACACCCTTGGAATTTCCCAGGTGATGACAGCAGTAAAGATGTCTTTTGATATGTTAATGAATGACTTTGGGACCGTGTCTGAGAATGGGCTGGTAGCCAGAGGAGCCAGTCATGTGATTAGCGGGCTGGAACTTTTAGTCCCCACGCCCCTGACCTCTGGGAAGGGGAGAGAGGCTGGAGATTGAATTCAGTCACCAAAGGCCAATTATTTCATCAGTTATGGCTATATAATGAACTGTCCATAAAAACCCAAACAGATGGGGTATGGAGAGCTTACAGGTTGGTGAACACTTGGAGATCTGGAGAGAGTGTCCTATTCAGAGAGAATATGGAAGCTCTGGCCCCTTCCCCATACCTCTTCCTATGCATCTCTTCTTTCTGGCTGTTCCTGAGTTACATCATTTTAAAATAAGCTGGTAATTTAGTAAGTAAAATGTTTGAGTTCTATGAGCTGCTCTAGCAAATTAATCAAACCCAAGGAGAAGGTCGTGGGAACTTCTGACTTACAGCCATTCAGTCAGAAGCACAGGGGACCACCTGGAGTTGGGACCGGTATCTGCCGTGGCAAGTCTGTGGGACTCACTCTGACCCGTGGTATGTGCTGCTATCTCTGGGTAGACAGAATTGAGTTGAGTGGTAGGACACCCAGCTGGTGTCAGAGAATTGCTCGTTGGTGGGGAAAGTGCCCCCTACACACACTGGAATTGATACCAGAATCTTGCCTGTTTTCCCCTGAGCAAAGAAGCAATGTCCCATTTGCTGCGAGGGGCCTCAGCTCTTCGCGGCACAGCAGACAGGACTAGCCCTTTGCTGGCCCTGAGGTAGCAGGAGGCAGAACGATGCACTGTCTGGGCTTCTTTGTCCACCTAAGAACTGCCAGTTCAGATTCATACTTAACCTGCGGCCGAGGACTGTAACTTCATCGTAGCTCAAGGGAGGCTAGAACCAGATGCCTGCACTCAAACCTCAGCCCGGCTGCTCTCTAGGTGGGTGTTCATGGGTAAGTTACTTACCCTCTCTGGGCCTCAGGTTCATCACATGTAAAATACATATAAAGGGACTAATAATTCCTACCTCCTTAGGGTTTCCATAGGATCAAATGAGTTAATATATGCAATACATTAAAAATAATATCTGGTAGATAGTAAACCCTCAATATACGTTAGCCCTGGTTCTGGCTCCGAAACCGGAGAAGTGTAGACCAGATGGAAGGAGCCTTGAAAAAGGAAATTCCACAAGCAGCCGAGAGTTTAGCTCCAAGCTAGCCCTGTTCCAGGGCAGAATTGAAAAGCAGAAAACATCTAATAATTACTCCTCTTGATTCCCTTTTCAGGCTCAGGACCTCAGACCCAAGTCTGGCTTCACTCCCAGCTGAGCCTGGCTCTCAGGCAAGTACCATGATCCCTTTGCAGGGAATCTCTCTAATAGGTACTGAGTTAAAGGGGCCAGTGTTCCAAAATTCAGATGCTCACACTACCCGTCCACAGGGAGCCTCCCTAACTCTGCTGATTGAGCTCATGCCTATTGCTCAGCCCAAATCAAGCCCAAAAAGGCTTCTTTGACTCCTGCCCACTGCTCGCCACGCCTAATCTCCTCTCCTCAGCTTCCTCCCTCTGTGCAGTTCCCACTTCATTGTGCCTGCATGCTGGGCAGCAACCAGGGCTCCTGGAGGGAGGCCAGAGGGTGTGTTATCCTGCTGCAGACAACCCACCATCCCCACCATCAGCATGGGCTGCCCACATCTCCAGACTCCTCACTCTGACTTTCCATCCAGGGACCCTCATCCTGCTGCACGGACTCAGACTCCCCAGGCTGTTCCCACCTTTTTCACAATTCCTCTGACTGGGAAGGTTCCCCAGCTCAACTGCCCCACCAGATGACGCTCACTGTTCAAGATTCTGCGCAAGCAGCTTCCTTACCAACCCTCTGAACTGCCTGCCACCTGCAGGCTGCGTCAAGTGACCTCCTTCAGCAGCACCTCTCGGCCCCATGCTCACACACCAAGGCAATGAAATAATCTTCCTCTAAGGTCAGCTTCCCATTTGACTGTGGGGTCTCCTAGAATAGGCTCCGGGCCCAGGACCCTGGTTAGTCTTTCCCATTCTTCTTCTGGCCAACTCCTACTCATCCTCCAAGTCACCATTCGTAGCTCGCTTTCCTGGGCTCCTTATCAAGATTCAGTCTGGGGGTCACACTCTGTTATCGAGTGAACTGCATCCCCTCAAAATTAATATGTTGAAGCCCTCACCCTTAATAGCTCAGAATGCAACTGTATTTGGAGCCAGGGCCTTTAAAGATGTGATTAAGATAAAATGAGGCCCTAAAGGGTTGCCTGATCAGGGTAGGCCCTAATCCCAATGGACTAGTGTCCTTATCAGGAGAAACACCAGAGATGTGACTCTACAGAGGAAGAATCATGTGAGGAGACAGCAAGAAGATAGTCAGGGAGAGAGGCCCCAGGAGAATCAACCCTGCCAGCACCTTGATCTTGGACTTCCAGCCTCCAGAACCATGAGAAAATTAATTTCTGTTGTTCAAGCCACCCGGTTTATGGCATTTTGTTATGGCAGCCAGAGCAAATTAATACACCCTCTGTCGGGGAATTCTGTTCTTTTCCCTTATATATGCTCATCCTGGTTTTTACATACATATTTGTTGTAGACACTGCTGCTGCTTGTTAGTATTCCAAGTCCTCTATGATCTTGAGACATAGGAAGATGGGACTTCCCAGTTCCTGGTGGCTAGGAGTATTTACATGACTTGTTTTTGCCAAGGAAACATAAGTGGAAGTGACACATACCACTTCTGAGCAGCAGCAGTTAAGAGGTCAAGCCCAAATCTCTGTGGTCTGTGCTCTCTTTCTCTGCTAGGCAGCAAGGGAGCATAGGTGTTGACATGGAGATGCCATAATATCCACTCATAAAATTTAGCTGCCTGAGCTGTCCTCAAGAGCCTTCTGGACCTGCAGTAAACCTGAGTGAGGAAGAAATGAACCTCTGTTGTGTTAAGTTACTGAGATCTCTGGTTTCTTGTTGAAACATAGCCTCACCTGTCTGGACTGCTATGATATGGGCATGTATTTTGCCAATAGAATGTAAGTTTCATCAGGGTGGGGCCTTGGCCCCTCTGTCCCTCTCTGTATCACTGGTGCCTAACACAGTATCTGGTACACAGTAGATGCTTAGTAGAGTTTTGTAGGATGAATGGATCTGGGTCCCCCTGCCCCAGGACCCAGGATAAGGCTTGGCACAGTCCATGCTAAGTAATGTCTCTTGAAATAAACAGAACTGAATAGAATTGGGGCTTCTCCCTTCATCTCTCCCTGCCCCACTCCCACCCCAGACCCTAGCCTTCCCTTCTGCCCAGAGTATGTTGTCTCCGAACAGGCACTACATGTATTTTGAGTGTTCTTGGGGCTCACAACTTACTGTTTGCCATTTGTTATCTCAAGATTAACAGTCTGGCAGATTTTCCTAAAGTGGTGCTTTTACTGTGCTGGGTAGGGGTGATGCCCCAGCAAATGAGATAGGCACACTTCTTCCCCTGATGTGGCCATTTTCAGGCAGAAGAACTTCTGGACCTCCACAGAGTGATGAAGTGGCTAAAAAGCCAGCAGTCTGGCATGGGGGGGTTGTTGCGTCTCTGCTGCCTCCCTAAAAAGCCCTTCTATTCCAGACTGCATCACCCCTTGGACAGTGTCATGTAAACATGGGGAGATGGTGTGAGGAGACACTGTCCTGGACATGTTAGCAAAGTCAAAACTATATTGTGGTCCTCACATCCTTGGCCTAGCACATTGTAGGTCAGGCATGGACAAAAGGTTTCATTTCACATGTCAACTCCACTAATTCAAGAAGGCTTTAGGAAGGTTTTGAGGCTGATACAGTCAGAAAAGTTTCTGTCGCCAGTTTGTGATCTCCGTCATGACTACAGGATAATGATGGAGGGAGGGGGATGGCATGCACACCATATTTCCATCATTTTCATTGTAAATACTCTATAAATGTTGGTGCAAGCCTGTAGCACACTAAGTTTTCCCCCCAAAAAGCCAAAGAACATTTGAAGGAGAAAAGCCCTCAACTGGTCAATAGATTTAGATTGAGAATCAACTGTATGCCCAGCTCTCTACAAGAACAGGTGAGAGGCCTGGCCTGTGCCCTCAAGGATCTTATGACTTCCTCAGGACACACACACACACACACACACACACACACACACACAGAGCAAGTGGGAACTCACTTCTCCTCTTCAACAGGGAGAACAAAAGCCACTGGAGGCCTACTGCACGTGGATGAGCAGGGTGGAGCCCATGAACAGCAGCCAGACAGCAGTGCCGAGGTGCCTACCTTCACTGCTGAGACCAGAGCCCCCACTCTGGGGAAGGCCTTGAGGCTGATCACATGAACAAATGGCATTAAGAGGTACTGTACACAAACACTTCAGACATTTACAAGCCATCTATACAATCTGGCCATAGTTCTAAACCACCTCTATTATTTGGTACTTAATAATTTTGTAAATCAACTGCCTTTTGATTTTAAATACATTTATTTTTGGAAGTGAACTTCATAACATTCCTGTAAATTAAAAAAACAGTATTGTTTGTCATCAATAGAAGGTCATTGTCAAACAACCTCATTAAATAAATTGTATTAGAATAAAAATATCCATCTCTGTGCCTCCTGAAATCACTTGCATGAAAGCATTAGTCCAATGGAAAGGAAACTAGACTAAAAATCAGAATAACAGCATAATTCCTCTGGCTGCTCTAAAAATTATGGTCATTTATTGAGAACTGGCTATGTGTCAGGTACTGTACATATTTTTCCTTTAGTTCTCATGCCAGGTAGGTATTAGAAAATCCACTTCTCAGATAAGAAAATTGAGTCTAAGAAACTTAAGTAATTTTCCCAGTCACATAGATAAAAAGCATCAGAACTGGAGTTCACACTCATACCTGGCTGACTCCAAGTTCTGGGTTTTTCCTATGCCACCACTCTGACCTCTCAGCTCTCTTGGCCTCTCCGGGCTTCAGCGTGGTCTTCTGCAAGATGCACGTATCAGACCAGACATCCTGTAAGGGTTTGGACTCCAGAGGTTGTTGCTGGGACCACAAACCAGGAACCATCCCCACCTCTGGCTCCAAGAGGTCTGAGGTAAATAAGGCACTTGGTTTAGAAAGATCCAAGCAGATCTAGGTAGCTGAGGGAATGATTGGCATGTTCTGATTAATAAAGAGTGCTGGTATAATTGACCAAATGTCTAAAAGAAAACAAACTTAGACCTCTGTCTGACATTATTTACAGCAAGAAACTCCAGGCAGGTGGACCATTTAAATGTAAAAAATAGAAAAAAGTTAAACAATAAGTTACATCTGTTATCTATTGTCCATAATTCACTAAATGGTGGGGGAAAAACACCAGCTGCAGAGAAATATGTATAGTCAAATCCCATTTGGGGGAACTAAATCAAAAAAGAAAAAGCCCACATAAGAGTATACATGTTTATAATTATCTGTCCAGGCTTAGAGAAAGACCTGGAATCACAGACCTGGAAGAAAGAAAGAAAGATAGCATTGGTTATCTCCCCCATGGGGGGCTGTGGGGAGGGATCAGGAGAGGAGACAAGAAAAGAGGTATAAGAAAGAAAGAAAACAGGTTCATTACAAACTGGAACAATTAATATGGTAAGTAAAAACACCAGATATAAAATATTATCTATAACATTACTGCAAATATTTACCTAACCATGTAGACAAGAAAGACAATTAAGTAACCATGTAGACAAGAGTTATGACATAACAAAAACATTGACTTGATTATGTCACAGAATTGTGGGAAATTTTTATCTTAGAATTCTACTGTTTTAGTTGTTTTTGCAATATTGTAATATAAAGTACTATCGTTAAAAAGTAAAATGTCCCCAATTTTCTGGATATGTACAGGAAAAAAAGGAGACTATTTTCACATACAGTGCACAGAGCATTGTCATATGGAGCTCCCAAGCAGGGCCAATACAGGCAACTCTGAATGACAAGGTTAGTACTCTTTGCACTTATCCTCTGAGTGTCTACAGGGTTTTCCAAGTTACAGAAAAGGCCCCTTGTGAACTGTGGTTTCATCACTAAGGCTTTCACTTTAGCCATTTAATTTGGATTCCAGTCAGCATGGCAAAGCTGATGACAAAAATTCCTGGATAACAAAGCTCTCGGCCGGGTTGGTAATAGCGCCATTGACTGAATTTTAAGTTTGACTTTTCCAAGACACCCCAAGTCTGTGCTAGTGAGACGAAAGCAATCATGGTCCTCTGTAGCTGGGATAAATGAAGGTTTTCATCTTTTATTAAACAATGGACATAGCTAAAAGTGCTACCTTGGAGAGTCAAGGTTTAAAGAAGCAAACTGATATATTTTGCTAATTAAACCATTAAAAACCTCATTTAGGTGTAAATAAGGAAGGTCCATTAAATTTTAATGTACAGCCTGGGGTGTGAGCTTGGTTCTTGGGCTAAGCGCCCAGGCCCTGACTCTAGGAAAGTGATTAAAAATAGAACTCCCACCAAAGCACTTTCTAGCCCCTTCTGGAATAGAAGTTGCTGCCCCCCAAATGAGACACCGTTTCTACACATGGCTTTCTGCAACCAGTGCAAACAGCACACTCAGGGACCACAAATGGAAGGGAGAGTGATTCCTCCAGGCTCGCTCCACCCTCCTGGCTGCTCAGGATTTGGGGAAGGGTACATTTAGTACCCAGTGGGGGCCAGAAGGGCGCCTAGACAATCTCAGGGACAGCTTGGGAAGCCAGCAGGTCTGAAATTGAGCAGGGCTGGGTGAGGATTCTGGCGCAGTCCTGGCCCTCCTTTAGTTGACTTAATGTCCCTGAGCCATGACTCCACGGATAAAACAGGACTGGGCCACATCAAGCTCTCCTCACAGAATTTAATGAAGATTAAGTGAGATCATGTGTACGAAACCAGCTAGTGCAGGGCTTGGTATATAATATGTGCTCAAAAAATATTTTAGGAATCTTTTCTGAAAAATAAAAATATAGTAAGAATTATTGAAAAATATACACTAAAACTTTAACAGTCATGTCATATTCTCTAGGTGGTTGTGATTTCTGCTACTACTTATCTGTGCTTTCTGTAATAAATTTATATTACATATGCAAATTTCAAAAATATTTAAAAGACTTAATTTACTGCCAGCTTACCATTCTTGACGTGAGGCTACTACTCTACTCTGGGAGGTGGATTTGCTTCTTACACTCTCTGAATAATTTTGCACGTTTTAAAAAAACATTGGCATTCATTTCCTGTTTCAAAAATTTATGAAGGAAGGCATTTAAAAAGGAAAGCATTTTTATTTATAAATGGAATAAACAAGCCTCTGGGAGATAAAATGAGTTGATAAGGTAGGACTTCATTCTTCCCGCCTGTGTTCTCTCCCCTCAGCACAGTTTTACTTTCTATGTAACCCTGTTGAGAAATATTTATTATAAAAAGAAGTTACTTTTGTTTTAATCAATATGGTGCACATAGTAAAGGAGAATAAAACCCCATGCAAGATGAGTGTGGGTATAGACAGGGACGGGCCGTGATATGCCCTAAGGACTGCAGAGAAAAAGCAGTAGGTGCAAGGGGTGCAAATATACGCAGGCACTGGATTCACGAGTTATCAATTGATAGAAGTATTATTCATTCAACAGGTATGTATTAAGTGCTATGTGACAAGCACAATGCTGAGAACGCAGGGGTGAGCAAAGCAGGCTCTCATAGAGCTTAGAGTCTAGCGGGGGAAGCAGCTAGTAAACAGTTAAAATGAATACATCTTACATCTTGTGGTCAGAGGCTGTAGGGACTGAGTT
Source organism: Smutsia gigantea (assembly GCA_032199065.1). NCBI lineage: Eukaryota > Metazoa > Chordata > Mammalia > Pholidota > Manidae > Smutsia > Smutsia gigantea. The sequence continues at coordinate 239,717 of JAVSCE010006894.1, read as the reverse complement.
GGTGGAGGTCAGTGAGAAGCTCTCTGAAGAAATGACATATAAACCAAGAACTCAAGGATGTGTAATGATCAGCCAGTTTAAGGGTGAAGGAAAAACCATTCCAAAAGGAAGAAATTGCATGCAACGAGAATGAGACTAAAGTGGGTTTATTAAAGTTTCCATTATGCATGATGGATAAATTCTAGAGGTCTTCTGTATAACCTTGTGCCTTTAACAATAACAGTACAGTACCAATACAGTTAATAATATAGTATTTTGCTCCTAAAATTTTTTTAAGAGGGAAGATATCATGTGAAGTATTACCACAGTGGAAAAAAGGAAGAGAGGGAGGGAAGGAGAAAAAGAGAGGGAAAGAAAGAAAGGCAGGAAGGCATGGAGGCAGAAAGAGAGAGAAAGGAAGGAAGGAAGGAAGGAAGGAAGGACGGAAGGAAGGAAGGGAGGGAGAGAGGGAGGGAGGGAGGGAAGGAGGGAGGGAGGGAGGGAAGGAGGGAGGGAAAAGAAGCTTGCAAATGGCCAAGATGTTGAGTGATGGGGTGAGTCAGGGATAGGGCTTGGGGCTGGGGCAGCAATTTGGAGATAGCCTAAATGCAATGAGAAGCTATCAAAATTTTAAGGAGAGTGACATTATCTGCTTTATATGCTTTAAAGATCTCTCTGTCTACCATGCCGAGAATGGAGTAGAGCCAAGGGTGAGCACCTAGCATGCAGTGAGGAGGCTTTTACCACAGTGCAAATAATGGCTTTGTGGATGAGCGAAGTGGATAGGTCCACAGTGTATTTAGGGTCTGGCAGAACTTGTCACTAGATTAGAAATGGAGTTGAGGGAAGGAAGAAGAGGAAGCCATGGTGGCTTCCAGGTTCTTGGCAGGAGAATTATTACAGAGCCGCTGCGCAGAATCCCTGTGGGCACCTGAGCCTGCTGGGGGGAAATAATCCCCACCCCCAAAAAAAGAAAAGCACCATGCGCAGAGCAATAGCTAGAAGCCCCTGGGAGTAGCTAGCAGATGCTAGATAGGTCTGGTGGCACTGTGTTTGTGACCTTCTAGATCCATGTCTTCTGGCCCTCTTGACCTATCTGGGCCCATCTCACACACAGCCTGAGGTTATCACTGAGGCCTATGTAGGGAGCAGCAAGAAACAGGAAAGGGAGACTCTCAGACCATGAGGACATCATCTAAGTACTCACTACATGCCCAGCATGTTCCTAAGCCTTTGGCAGAGGATGCAAACATTCCAGCCTCAACTTATAATTTTGTTAAAGAAGCAAAACACATGAACAAAATACATAAAAGTTGTCCCATCCAGATCCACCCCTGCCCAGCAGTAATCTGCTGTGCTCATTCTTCAAGCCCATGTGGGTGAGGTGATACTAAGGTATTTCCGTCTTGTAATCAGTCATCACTAATTCCTGCATTTTACTGGTGCTGGGGTTAATGCTGTAAGCCAAGAATGACCGCTGTTAGATATTAATGACCAAATGATAAGGAGGAAGACCCTTGGTCTGCCTGCCCAGGGTGTGATTCCAGGACCTAGGAAATTATCAACCACAGGCCCTGTAGAATCAGGCCCCTCCATCCCTTATCTCCTATCCCTTGTTTTGTTTCACAAGTCTTCTTTTAGTTCTTGAAAATTCTTTCCTGCCTCATGACCTTTGCACATGCTTTACCCTTATACTCTTATACTCCCCCATGTCTTATCCCACTCAGCTCCTCTTAACTGTTCAGCTCTCAGCTCAAGCCTCACAGCCTAGGAGAAGCCTCCATCTCTCTCCTTACTCCCAGCAAGATTCCTTTGTTAATGTGCAGTTATAGATGACTTTTATCTTCCCTTTCAGAGGGATTCTCCAGTTCCCAATGGTATACTGATTAGTGTAATTATTTCATTACTGTCTAGCTCCTCCACTCATCAATAAGTCCCATAAAGTGTAAAGAAGGTCTGTATTTTGCTCATCCCCAGTGCCTAGCACAATGACAAACCCATAGCAAGCCCTTAAATAAAGAATGATAACAGAACTAATGAATGAGTGGTGAATGAATAGGTGAATGGATGAATGAGTGAATTCCTTCATGGCAGTGAGTGTCCTGGATGCGTGTAGTAGTCTGGGCAATGGGCCCATGCCCCCTGGGGTCTCCCAGGGCAGTCAGGCACAACCAGCCTGTGCCAGACCAATATGGGAGGGAGGCACTTTCCCAGAGGGGCCAAATTTGCCTTGCCCACGCTTGGAAGAGCCCTTTGTTATTAGTTCACTGAGGCCAGAAATTAGTTAGCTGCAGTGCCAGCAGATGATTGCAGGGGTCAGTGCCCTTGAATCCATGATATTGAACAATTCCATCATTTCTGGCCACTAAGTGATGCTAGACAAGTGATTCATGATTGGGGAATGGAAGAAAGTGCTAAACTCCCAGTATCTCTCCTGTTCCTGACAAGCCCTGAGCTGAAGTGGGGTTTAGGACATCAAAGCAGGCAGGCTCCCAAGTTTGATCTTCTTAGGCCAGAGATCTTCCCTCCAGTGGAGGATGCTGTTACTCTGACCACTGTACACAAAATCCCAACAGCTTTGCCCTTTTATGCACTGGCCCTGTGGGTGTCCAAGACCTGCTGCTCTCTGTCAGCTTGTAGCACTGGGGAGTGGGAAAGCGCACCAAGCATGCAGCAAAGCCAATAAGGTTGGGAAACAGGTTGAAAAAACAGATCAAGTCAGAAACCAAACTAAAAGCCAGCACATTAGAAATCTTCCTAGAGAAGGTGGGATTTGGACTGCAACCTTCAGAGGAGTTATGAATCAGAAAGTGGAGGAGTGGGAAAGAGGGAGCAGGGCAGAGGTCTCAAGCTTGTGCTGGTGTGGTAGAGAACGGGGGGGGGGGCAGGGATGGGGGTGGGTGAGAGTTGTGAGCATCCTCTGCTTTGCTGTTAGAAGCAAGAAGCAATCACCTAGTGTCCCATGGAGAAGGGACATTTTCAGATGGGTCTGCAGGTTCTATGGTGTCTAAGCCACCTTTGAGTTTTGGGCTGTTTCTGTCATCATGACAAAGTGAAAATGGCTGTCTCCATTTCAGAGGCTGTTTTTGTGAATGTCTGGCTGACTCTCAAAATGCTCCACCATGCTCTGCATCTCACTCACCCAAGCTGAGTTATAATCTTTCAAGAGCCAAACCATTCATCCCATAACAATCAAACCAAGATGGATGGAGGACAAATGCAAACAGCAGTCCACTAGTTTGGCTCAGAATTGGGGGGCCTTCCTTATTGAGAGAGACAGACAAGAGAAGAGGATTAAGTAATCACTCCCACCTTTTCTCAGGATGAGTGGAAATAAAGTTTGTAATTCTACACAATGTATTTGGGTAGAGAAAGCCCAGAACCGGGGAGCTAGATCTCTGCCTTCTCATCCTGAATCCCACTTACATTGCCCAGCAACATGGTCTCAAACAAATTGTTAAACTTAATGAATCTTTATTCTCTCATCTGTAAAATAAGACAAAAAATACCTACTGGTGTAGGAAGCCCTCTCTGAGGAAATGAAATTCAAGATGAGACCTAATTTTGAGAAAAATACAGATGAGAATTTCTGGGGAAAGTGCATTCCAGGCAGAGGAAATAGAAAGTCCAAAGGCCCTAAGGCTGGAGCAAGCCTGTCTTATTCAAAAAATAACAACAAAATTGAAGCTGGTATGGCTGGAGGAGAGAGAAGGAGGAAACGATGGTAGGTTATGTCAAAGAAGTAGTGAGGAGCCCATATATATGACCTTCGAGGGCATGGTTTATACTAGACATGGAGACAACATCAAGGTGTCGCAGGCAGGAAAGTGATACGATACAATTTACATTTGTGAAAGAGTATTCTGGCTGGGCAAAAAGAATGGATCAGGATTGGTGGGAGGCAAGGTTCAGGCATGAATATTTATGAGGCCACTGAAGACATTCCAGCAAGAAGACGGTTGTAGCTGAACTAGAGTACTCTCAGTAGAAATGGAGAAGTAGATGGATTGGGGATATATCAAGAAAGTAAAATCAATGAGATATGCCCAAAAGTCCAAAAGTCTTGTTTCATTTTGTCCCATCTTTGTCCTCTCAGTCCAAGCTGGTAGCATTTCTGCTGAGATGGTCGATTGGATCAACAAGTTGCACATATAATCTCTTTAGCCAGTGATTGTTGAGAGATGCTCTTCTTCTCTCCAGAGCATGCTTTCTCATCTTTTGTAATATAGATAGGCTGAGAATTTTTCAAATCTTCAAGTTCGGATTCCTTTTTGCTTGACAATTCCTTCTTCAATTTAGTCCTTTCCTTTTGCATTTTACTATGAGCAGCAAGGAGAAACCAAGTCACAGTATCAACACTTAGCTCAAAAATCTCCTCTGCTAAATACCCAAGTTCATCATTTGCAAGTTCTAATTGCCACAATACAGAACACAATTCGGCCAAATTCTCTGCTACTTTACAACAAAGATCATCTTTCCTCCAGTTTTTAATAGCATGTTTCTCATTTCCACTGAGATCTCACCAGAGTCAACTTGAACATTCATATTTATGGTAACAGTCTCTCTTCAAAACAATCTAACCTTTTTTCTATCATGAACCTTAAAACTCTTCCAGCCTAGGAAGATTTTAAGAAGGCAGAGTAGGAAGCTCTAGGAATCTGCCTCTCTACCTAGAAAACAATTGCAACAGCAGAGTCTGTCTGATGTGACTATTTTGGACCTCTGGAGTCTATTGAAGCATGCAATGTCCAGGCTTGGGCGGTAAAATTCAGTTAATTTCCATCAATTTCAACGCTTCTCCCAGTAGCAGCTGCTGCTAACTCACTTCTAGCCCATGGCAGGTAGCTGTGTACGTATTTCCTGGAATGGCTTGCACATAGCTTGTGGAAGCCAAAGTAGGTAAAAGGGACCCTATCCTCCAAATATTGGGATATTTGGTACTAGAGGTTCTAGCCAGAGTAATTATGCAAAGAAAATAAGTGAAAGGCTTACAAATTGGAAAGGAAAAGAAAAATTACGTTTGCAGATGATATGATTTTATATGTAGAAAACCCTAAAGATACACAAAAAAAACTGTTAGAACTAATAAATGAATCAGCAAAATATCAGGATACTAAGTCAACATGCAAAAGTTAGTTGCATTTCTATATACTAACAATGAACAATCTGAGAGGGAAACTACAAAACAATTCCATTTACAATAGCATTAACAGAATTAAAATCATTAGAAATTAACTAAGGAGGTGGAAGACTTCCACAATGGAGACTACAAAACATTGCTGAAAGAAATTTTTAAAAACATAAATATGAGGTCCAAGATGGAGGCATTGGAAGATCCTGAACACATATCCTCCCAAATCTACAGCTACATATGAATAATTTTCCTCTGAAAAAGATCAAAAAACTAGATGAACTGCTTCTCCACAACTAAGGATAAAAAGACCACACTGAAATGGGTAAAGAGGCAGATACACAGTCTCACCAAAATCCCCACCCCTAATGTGGTAACACCCAATAGGGAGGAATCTCACCAGTCTGGTGCTTCCTCCAGAGAAACAAGGAATTGGCCCCCTCATCAGGCACCCCAACGCTTGGTATCTGAACAGGAGAGATGAGTCCCCCAAAATGTCTGGCTTAAAAAACCAACAGGGGAGATTCAAGATGGTGGTGTGAAAGGTGAGACAGAGAACTCCTCTGAAAACCACAGAGACTGTGAAAATATAGTTAATACAACTAACCCTAAAACAGCAACAGGAAAGAAGGCTGCACCAGACTGCATGCAGACCTCACAAAACAGGGTAACATACAAAAGCCTTGATCTGGCATGACCCGAGCCCTTTCCCCACCCCAGCTCACTGGAAGGAGGAAGAGAAACAGAGCAGGGGAGGGGATAGAAGAAGCCTGGGACTGCTGAACACCTGGCCCTGGAGATCTGCTTTGTGAGCAGGAATCTACATTGTGTGGTGCTTGGTGCTCTGGAGGGTGGGGAGCTGGGACAGGTGGAGCGCTTGGGAGACAGATTCCAGCCTTTGTGGAGGACAGGGATCCACACCCGGCTGCTCTGAGACAAGGGAAAGGCAGGCGGTCTGAGAGGCTTCCTAGCACTGAGAGGGCTGCTGAAGGGGCGGGGTTTGCACAGAGCTTGCTGTGTGGGAGAAGGGATAGGGGAACAAGGTTGTCTGGACATGCTCTGCCCAGCATATTGGGAACTTTGGGGAACTTCAGGCACTCCATTCCCCTGGCTGGCTGCCTACTCAGCTCCAAGGCCCCCCACTGTGATATGCAGCCTGCTGAGCCTTCCTCCTGGCCTGACAGCACCTGCTAGCAAACCGGCAGTCACTGCTCTGGCGTCAGACCAGCCAGAGAGAGGCCTCACCTACAACAGCTAGAGACACCAAGCACAGAGGCTTACACCTGTGTGCTCGGCCCACTGGCTGTGATACTGGAGACAGGCAGGGCAGACCGGAGACAGAAAACAGATCTTTCCTCCCCCCAGGCACCAGCTCTGCTCCCCTACGACCCCCAACCTCACTCTAGGGGCCGAGCAGCTCCAGAGACTGGAGTCTCTGGGCAATAGAGGGTGCCACACAGAAATATGAAACGTCAAAAGAACATGGTACAGACCAAAATCTCACAAACCCCAGAAAAAGGGCCAAATGAAACTGAACTCACCAGTCTTCCTGAAAGAGGGTTCAAAATAAAAATTATAAACATGCTTATGGAGGTATAGAAAAATATTCAAGAACTCAGGAGCTAATTTAAGATGGAGATTCAATCATTAAGAAATTCCATAACTGAAATGAAACATACAATGGAGGGATTAAAAAGCAGATTAGATGTAGTAGAAGAGATGGTAAATGGAATAGAAATTAGAGAATAGGAATACAAGGAACCTGAGGCACAGAGAGAAAAAAGAATCTCTAAGAATGAAAGAATACTGAGAGAATTGTGTGACCAATCCAAACAGAACAATATTCACATGATAGGGGTACCAGAAGAACAAGAGGGATAAAAAGGGATAGAAAGTGTCATTGAGGAGGTAATTGCTAAAAATTTCCCCAATCTGGAGAAGGAGATAGTCTCTCAAGCCATGGAGGTACACAGATCTCCCAACACAAGGGACCCAAGGAAGACAACATCAAGACATAATAATTAAAATGGCAAAGATCAAGGACAAAGACAGACTTTTAAAGTAGCTAAAGAGAGAAAAAAGATCACATACAAAGGAAAACCCATCAGGCTATCATCAGACTTCTCAACAGAAATCTTACAGGCCAGAAGGGAGTGGCATGATTTATTTAATGCAATGAAGCAGAAGGGCCTCAAACCAAGAATACTCTACACAGCAAGGTTATTATTTAAATCTGAAGGAGGGATCAAACAATTTTCAGATAAGCAAAAGCAGAGAGAATTTACCTCCCACAAACCACCTCTATAGTGCATTTTGGAGGGAATCCTATAGATGGAATTATTCCTAAGACTAAATAGATGTCACCGAAGGGATAGACAAAAAGTACAGAATATGATTCATAACATACAAAGACTAGAAGAGGAAGAAAAAGGAGGGAAGAAAAAGAAGCTTTAGGTTGTGTTTGTAATAGCATACAAAGCAAGTTAAATTAGACTGTTAGTAAGGAAATTACCCTTGAACCTTTGGTAACCACAAATCTAAAGTCTGCAATGGCAATAAGTACATATCTAGCGATAATCACCCTAAATGTAAATGGTCTGAATGCACCAATCAAAAGACATAGAGTAACAGAATGGATAAAAAAACAAGACCCATCTATAAGCTGCCTCACTTCAAACCCAAAGACATACACAGACTGAAAGTAAAGGGATGGAAAAAGATATTTCATGCTACTAATAGGGAGAAAAAAGCAGGAGTTGCAGTACTTCTTTCAGACAAAATAGACTTCAAAACAAAGAAAGTCACAAGAGACAAAGAAGGACATTACATAATGATAAGGGGTCAGTCCAACAAGAGGATATAACTGTTATAAACATTTATGCACCCAACACAGGATCACCTGCATATGTGAAACAAAGACTAACAGAATTAAAGGGGGAAATAGAATGCAATGCATTCATTTTAGGAGACTTCAACACACCACTCACTCCAAAGGACAGATCAACCAGACAGAAAATAAATAAAGAGATAGAGGCACTAAACAACATATTAGAACAGATGGACCTAACAGACATCTACAGAACACTCCCACCAAAAGCAACAGGATACACATTCTTCTCAAGTGCACATGGAACATTTTCAAGAATAGATCATATACCAGGCCACAAAAAGAGCCTCAGTAAATTCAAAAAGATTGAAATTGTACCAACCAGCTTCTCAGATCACAAAGGTATGAAACTAGAAATAAATTACTGAAAGAAAATGAAAAACCCCACAAACACATGGAGGCTTAATAACATGCTCCTAAATAATCAATGGATCAATGACCAAATAAAAATAAAGATCAAGCAATATAGAGAGACAAATGACAACAATAATTCAACACTGCAAAGTCTGTGGGACACAGCAAAGGCCATGCTAAGAGGGAAATATATTGCAATACAGGCCTACCTCAGGAAAGAAGAACAATCCCAAATGAACAGTCTAAACTCACAATTAACTAAACTAGAAAAGGAAGAACAAATGAGACCCAAATCAGTAGAAGGAGAGACATCATAAAGATTAAAGCAGAAATAAATAAAATTGAGAAGAATAAAAGAATAGAAAGAATCAATGAAAGCAGGAGCTGGTTCTTCGAGAAAATAAACAAAAGAGATAAACCCCTAGCCAGACTAATGAAGAAAAAAAGAGAGTCTACACACATAAGCAGAATCAGAAATGAGAAAGGAAAAATCACTCTGGACACCACAGAAATACAAAGAATTATGAGAGAATACTATGAAAAATTATATGGTAACAAACTGGATAACCTAGAAGAAATGGACAACATTCTAGAAAAATAAAACCTTCCAAGGCTGACCCAGGAAGAAACAGAAAATCTGAATAAACCAATTACCAGCAAAGAAATTGAATTGGTAATCAAAAAACTACCTAAGAGCAAAACCTCTGAACCAGAATTTTATCAAACATTCAGTGAAGACCTAATACCCATCCTCCTTAAAGTTTCCAAAAAGTAGAAGAGGAGGGAATACTCCCAAACTCATTCTACGAGGCCAACATCACTCTAATACCAAAACCAGGCAAAGACACCACAAAAAAAGAAAACTACAGACCAATATCCCTGATGAACATAGATGCAAAAATACTCAACAAAATATTAGCAAACCGAATTCAAAAATACATCAAAAAGATCACCCATCATGATCAAGTGTGATTCATCCCAGGGATGCAAGGATGGTAGAATGTTCAAAAATCCGTCAACATCATCCACTACATCAAAAAAAGGACAAAAATCACATGATCATCTCCATAGATGCCGAAAAAGCATTCAACAAAATTCAACATCCATTCATGATAAAAACTCTCAACAAAATGGGTATAGAGGGCAAGTAACTCAATATAATAAAGGTCATATATGACAAACCCACAGCCAACATTATACTTAACAGTGAGAAGCTGAAAGCTTTTCCTTTAAGATCGGGAACAAGACAAGGATGCCCACTCTCCCCACTTTTATTCAACATAGTTCTGGAGGACCTAGCCATGGCAATCGGATAATATAAAGAAATAAAAGGCATCCAGATTGGCAAGGAGGAAGCCAAACTGTCCCTGTTTGCAGATGACATGATCTTGTACATAAGAAACCCTAAAGAATCCACTCCAAAACTGCTAGACCTAATATCTGAATTCAGTAAAGTTGCAGGATACAAAAGTAATACACAGAAATCTGTTGCATTTCTATACACTAATGGTGAACTAGCAGAAAGAGAAATCAGGAAAACAATTCCATTCACAACTGCATGAAGAAGAATAAAATATCTAGGAATAAACCTAACCAAGGAAGTGAAAGACTTATACTCTGAAAACTACAAGACACTCATGAGAGAAATTAAAGAAGATACCAATAAATGGAAACACATACTGTGCTCATGGATAGGAAGAATTAATATTGTCAAAATGGCCATCCTGCCTAAAGTAATCTACAGTTTCAATGCAATCCCTATCAAAATACCTATAGCATTCTTCGATTAACTAGAGAAAACAGTTCTAAAATTCATATGGAACCACAAAAGACCCTGAATAGCCAAAGCAATCCTGAGAAGGAAGAATAAAGTGGGGGGAATTATGCTCCCTGACTTCAAGCTCTACTACAAAGCTACAGTAATCAAGACAATTTGGTACTGGCACAAGAACAGACACATAGACCAATGGAACAGACTAGAGAGCCCATATATAAACCCAAGCATATATGGTCAATTAATATGGTCAATTAATATTCAATAAAGGACCCATGGATATACAATGGGAAAATGAGAGCCTCTTCAACAGCTGGTGTTGGCAAAACTGGACAGCTACATGTAAGAGAATGAAACTGAATTACTGTCTAACCCCATACACAAAAGTAAACTAAAATGGATCAAAGACCTGAATGCAAGTCATGAAACCGTAAAACTCTTAGAAAAACATATAGGCAAAAATCTATTGTACATAAACATGAGCAACTTCTTCATGAACATATCTCCCTGGGCAAGGGAAACAAAAGCAAAAATGAACAAGTGGGACTATATCAAACTAGAAAGCTTCTGTACAGCAAAGGACACCAACAATAGAACAAAAAGACATCCTACAGTATGGGAGAATATATTCATAAATGACATATCCGAGAAGGGGTTGACATCCAAATTATATAAAGAGCTCATGCACCTCAACAAACAAAAAGCAAATAACCCAATTAAAAAATGGGTAGAGGAACTGAACAGAAACTTCTCCAAAGAAGAAATTCAGGTGACCAACAGGCACATGAAAAGATGCTCCACATTGCTAGTCATCAGAGAAATGCAAATTAAAATCACAATGAGATATCACCTCATACCAGTTAGGATGGCCACCATCCAAAAGACAAACAACAACAAATATTGGCGAGGATGTGGGGAAAGAGGAACCCTCCTACACTGCTGGTGGGACTGCAAATTAGTTCAACCATTGTGGAAAGCAGTATGGAGGTTCCTCAAAAAGTCAAAATAGAAATACCATTTGACCCAGGAATTCCACTCCTAGGAATTTACCCTAAGAATGCAGAAGCCCAGTTTGAAAAAGACATATGCACCCCTATGTTTATTGCAGTACTATATACAATAGCCAAGAAATGGAAGCAACCTAAGTGTCCATCAGTAGATGAATGGATAACAAAGAGGTGGTACATATACACAATGGAATATTATTCAGCCATAAGAAGAAAACAAATCCTACCATTTACAACAACATGGATGGAACTAGAGGGTATTATGCTCAGTGAAATAAGCCAGGTGGAGAAAGACAAGTATCAAATGATTTCACTCATCTATGGAGTATAAGAACAAAGAAAAAACTGAAGGAACAAAAAGGGCAGCAGACTCACAGAACCCAAGAATGAACTAACAGTTACCAAAGGGAAAAGAATTGGGGAAGATGGGTGGAAAGGGAGGGATAAGGGGGAAAAAGCGGTATTACGATTAGCACACATAATGTAGCGGGGGCCGGGGCCATACGGGGAAGGCAGTATATATAACACAGAGAAGACAAGTTGTGATTCTATAGCATCTTACTACGCTGATGGACAGTGACTGTAATGGGGTATGTGGTGGGGACTTGATAATACGGGGAGTTTAGTAACCATAATATTGCTCATGTAATTGTACATTAATAATAGCAAAATAAAAATTAAAAAAAGAAAGGAAGTATGAAATCTTAAATGAATGTACAAACACATAAAGTGGAACTGTCTTGGTTGGAGGGTGTAATGGGCATGAGAGTGGAAGTAATTAGGGGACTGGATCTCCACTTCATCCTTGCCTTGAGGGGCTGTCGTGGAACCATAGTGCTCTAATGGAACATAATCTAATGCCACAGTAGTTTTAAACCAATGTTTTCTAGACTGAGAATAAGCCTCAGCATCTGATGCTGTTTAGTTTGGATCCAATTAACAACGTATGAATCACTAATCCATAAACATGGTCTCATTATACATTGTTGTGGTTCCCTTTTCTGGCCAACTCGGCCTTTGCCCTGCACTCATGACTGGCTTACTTAGGTGTCAATTTCTGTTTATGAAAAATAAAGCTGTACCAATATTCAAAAAAAAAAACCCAACAGAACTGATATCCAAAGGACCCAAAATGTTATAGGAAACTGACATTCTCTTTTTAAAGGGCTTGTGTGTGTTCTCACTCACCATGGGATCCAGTGCAAACCCACCAATTTGAAAATCACTGTTCTATATGTGAAGGAGATTTTTTGCTTGTCAGAGGGCATATGTTGGAGGGGCAGGGGACTGTTGGGGCTTTCACTGAAGGTGGAGGTGCTGGTGAATGCCCTTGTACACTCTGCACCTACACTTGGCACCCTCCTGCTGCCTTTCCAGGATGGGTGGGGGCACGTGGTCACGACACTGGCTGCCTTGCTGAGGCTGGAGAGCAAGGGCAGTTTCAGTGATCCCTCGCTCCCTGGCTGGGGCAGGTTGCCATACTCTCTCACATCCTGGCTGGGGCTGACAAGCCTGAGTGGTCGTGGCATTCTCCCACTCCCAACCTGGGGCTCGTATACATGTGCAGACAGAACACTCTCCCATATCATCACTGAAGCCTGCAGGTATGCAAAGTCAAGACATTTTCCTACTGCTTTTTAAAGCCAGTGAACATGCACTATCCCCCCCCCCCCACACACACACACACTCTCCAGCTGCCCTGCTACAGCCAGCGGGCATGGGATAGCCACACAGAAGGTGCCCTTGCTCTCTGACACCGGTGGCAAGGGGCTGGTATTCCTGAGCTCCAGGAGACTCTGACATTCAAAAAGACAGTTCTTGGCTAGCCACCAACCCAGGGTACTGCACAAACAGCAAACTGAAACACACCCCAGCCTTCCTGTAAGAAAGACCTACTTATTTATCCTGGAACTCCAGCCTGAGGAACAAGCTTCAGGTTTCCCACATATTTAGCGGTTATGGGGGCACTCCCAGGGAACGTAATCAGGGAAACACCGTCCTTGTGCACCACTTTGGCCTCATACAACTTAATGAGACCTCCCAGAAAAGGAGCTTATGTACTTGTCTAGAACCCCAATTTTTGCATCTGTCACCCAGGGGACACCTCCAAATCTTATCCAGAGGCCAGCAAGGTTTAAAATTGCATCCACACAAGACTGTATATGTTTGCCTACTTTAAAAGCTTCTGTCTAAGGATCTGGATTCTATTCTAATCAGCCTGAAACTAAGTACTAAATACAGTTAGTGCACCCCTTGGGACATTGACAGGTCTTGGCACACCCTTAACATTGGAGACATACCAAGAATAAAACAGGCCATTTGGATCACAATTGTTTGAAAGACAACCAACAGCTAGAGCAAGGGTGAACAGGAAGTTTCATCACCTACACTACTTCAAGACTGAAAGAGGTAGCTGTTTCACCTAATACAGAAAAACAAACACAAAGAGTCAAGCAAAATGAGGGAAAAGAAAAATCTTTTCCAAACAAGAGAACAAAGCAAAAACTCAAAAAAATATAAAACACCTTACTGACACAGAGATAAGTAATCTACCTGATAAGGAATTCAGAGTAATGGTCATGAAGTTGCTCACTGAACCCAGAAGAAGCATGAACACAATGAATAGTTTAATAAAGAGATACAAAATATAAGAAGTCACAGAGCTGAAGAATACAATAACTGAACTGAAAAATACACAAGAGGGCCAACTAGATGAAACAGAAGAATGGATCAACAAGCTAGAAGATGAAACATTAGGACTCACCCAGACAGGGCAGTCAAAAGAAAAAAGGATAAAGAAATGAAGATAACTTAATAGATTTATGGTACAACATCAAGTGGAACAAGATTTCAGAAGAAGAGAGAGAGAAAGAGGCAGAATACTTATGTGAATGGCTAAAAACTTCCCTAATCTTGGGGAGGAAACAGACATCCAAGTCCAGAAAGCCCAGAGAGTTCCAAAGAGAATGCACATAAAGGTACCCACACAAGAAACACTTTAATTAAAATGGTAAAATTTAAAGATAAAGAGAGAATCATAAAAGCAATGAGAAAAACAAATTATTATAAAGAAAACCGCATGAGCCTATCAGCAAATTTTCCAGCACACATTTAGCTGGCCAGAAGAGAGTGGCATGACATATTCAAAGTGCTGAAAGGAAAAGACTTCCAACCAAAAATACTCTACCCAGCATGGCCATCATTCAGAAATGAAGGAGAAATAGAATTTTTCAAATAAACAAAGCTAAAGAAGTTCATCACCCTAAACTGGCATTATAAGAAATATTAAAGGACTTCTTTAAGAGGAAAAGAACTGGCACTAATTAACAATGAGGAAACATTAAAGTAAAAAAAAAATTCTCACTGGAAAAGGTAAATATATGTAAAAGATAGTGGATAAATCACTTATAAAGCTAGTGTGAAGGTTAAAAGACAAAAGTAGTAAAATTAAAACTACTAGTTTAGTTAAGGGGTACATAAAATTTTTTAAATGTGATCAAAAATATAAAGCATGAGGGAGGTAGTAAAAATGTAAAGTTTTGGAATGGGTTCAGGTTTAAGCTGCTATTGACCTCAAATTGACTGTCATGTACCTACAATACTGTATGTGAACATTACAGTAACCACAAAATAAAAACTTATAGTAAATGCACAAAGGAAAATGAGAAAGGAATCTAAACATAACACTAAAGAAAGTCATCATGCCACAAGGGAAGAGAGAAAGAAAAAGAAAAGAACAGAAAAGAACTTTAAAAACAGGAAGAAAACAACTAACTAATGACAAAAAGTACACACCTATCAATAATTACTTTAAACGTAAATGGACTAAATTGTCCAATCAAAATACATAGAGTGGCTGCATGGATAAAAAAAAACATGTCTATATATTGCCTACAAGATACGCTCTTCAGAAGTAAGGACACAAAAAGGACTGAAAGTGAATGGATGGAAAAAGATAATCCATGCGAGTTGAAATAAAAGAAAGCAAGAGTAGCTTTACTCCCATTAGACAAAATAGACTTTAAAACAAAGACTGTAAAAAAGACAATGAAAGGTACTAAATAATGATAAAAAGGTCAAGCAAGAAGACATAACTTTATAAATATGTATGCAACCACTGTAGGAGCACTTAAATATATAAAGTGAAATTAACAGACCTACAGGGGGAAATAAACAGCAATCAATAATAGCAGGGGATCTTAACAACCCATCTACATCAATGGATAGATCATCCAGGCAGAAAAATCAATGAGGAAACATCAGCCTTAAATGGCATTAGACCATGTGGACTTAATAGATATACACAGAACATTTCCTTCAAAAGCTGCAGAATACATGTTGTTCTCTGGAACAATGCACATGGAACATTCTCCAGAATAGATCACATGTTAGGACACAAAACAAGTCTTAAAAAATTCGAGAACATTGAAATTTCTCGAATGGAATTTCTCGAATCTTTTCCAACCACAATAGTATGAAACTAGAAATCACTTATAAGAAGAAAACAGGAAAAGCCACAAATATTTGGAGATTAAACTCTATGCTCCGGAAAAAACACTGGATCATCAAAGAAATCAAAGGAGAAATAAAAAACACCTAGACATAAATGAAAACAGAAATACTATATATCAAATCAATTGAATGCAGCAAAAGTGGTTCTCAGAAAGAAGGTCATAGCAATACAGGCTTTAAGACTTCAAGAAAAATCTCAAATAAACAATTTAACTTTACACCTAAAGGAACTAGAGAAAAAAGAACAAACAAACCCCAAAGTTAGTAGAAGGAAGAAAATAATAAAGATCAGAGAGCCTAGTAAGACAATAGAGTGATTAACGAAACTAAGAGTTGGTTATTTGAAAAGAAAAACAAAATTGACAAACCCTAGCCAGACTCACCAAGAAAAAGAGAGCTCAAATAAATAAAATCAGACATGAAAGACAAGTCACAACTGATATCACAGAAACACAAAAGATCCTAAGAGACTACTATGGTCATTTATATGGCAACAAAATGAACAATCTAGAAGAAATGGATACATTTCTATAAACATACAATCTTCCAAGACTGAATCAGGAAGAAATAGAAAGTCTGAATAGACTGATTACTATTAAGGAGATTGAATCAGTAATAAAAATCCTCCTAACAAACAAAAGCCAGTTTCACTGATGAGCTCTACCAAACATTTGAAGAAGATGCAATACCTATCCTTTTAAAATTCTTCCAAAAAATTGAAGAGAAGGCAATATTTTCAAACTTATTTTATGAGGTCGGCAATATCCTGATACCAAAACCATACAAGGACACCACACACACAAAAAAAGAAAATTATAGGCTAATATCCCTGATGAACATAAGTGCAAAAATCTTCAACAAAATGTTTGCAAAACACATTAACAATATATTAAAAAGGATCATACACCATAATCAGTGGGATTTATTCCTGGGGTGCAAAGATGGTTCAACATCCACAAATCAATCAACATGATACACCACATTAATAAATTTTTTGATCATATGATCATCCCAATATATGCAGGGAAAGCATTTGATATAATCCAACATCTATTATAATAAAACTCTCAGCAAAGTGGGTAAAAGGGTCATATTTTAACATAATAAAGGCCATATATGACAAACCCATAATAATATCATACTCCATAGTGAAAAGTTGAAAACTTTTCTTCTAAGATCAAGAACAAGACAAGGATGCTCATTCTCCCCACTTATTCAGCAGAGTACTGGTAGTCCTAGCCACAGCAATTAGGGAAAAGAAAAAAGAAAAGTAAATAAAAGACACCCAAATTGAAAAGGAAGAAGTAAAACTCTCTATTTGCAGATGACATGATACCATAAATAGACAACCCTAAAGATTCCACCAATAAAACTGTTAGAAGAAGTGAATTCAGTAAAGTTGCAGGATACAAAATCAATATATAAAATTTTGTTGCATTTCTATACACTAATAACCAACTATCAGAAAGAGAAATCAAGAAAACTACCCCATTTTTACAATTGCATCAGAAAGTATAAAATGCATAGGAATAAATTTAATCAAGGAGGCAAAAGACCTGTACTGAAAACAAGACATCAATGAAAGAAATTGAAGAAGACACAAATAAATGGAAAGATATTCTGTGCTCACGGATTACAAAAATTAATATTGTTAAAATGTCCATACTGCCCAAAGGAATCTGCAGATTCAATGCAATCCCTATCAAAATTTCTACAGTATTTTTCACAGAACTAGAATAAAGTTATAAAATTTGTATGGAAACACAAAAGAACCAGAATAACCAAAGTAATCTTGAGAAAGAAGAAAACTGGAGGTATCATGCGCCTGGATTTCAAACTATACTAAAAAGCTATAGTAATCTAATCAATATGGTATTGGTATAAAAGCAGACACACAAATCAATGGGGAAAAAAATCAAGAGTCCAGAAATAAATCCATACATGTATGGTCAATTAATTTGTGACAAAGGAGGCAAAAATATACAGGGGAAACAACAGTCTCTTCAATAAATACTGTTGGGAAAACTGGACAGCTGCATGCAAATAAATGAAACTAGACCACTATCTTACACTATATACAAAAATTAACTCAAAGTGGATTGAAGATTTGAATGTAAGACTTGAAACCATTAAACTCCTAGAAGAAAACATAGGCAGCAGGTACTTGACTTTGGTCTCAGAGATTTCTTTCGGATTTGACTCCAAAGGCAAGGCCAACAAAAACAAAAACAAACAAATGGGATGACATTAAACTAAAAAGCTTCTGTACTGAGAAAGGAACAGATCAACAAAACAAAAGGCAACATACTGAAAGGGAGATGACACTTCCAAATGATACATCTGATAAGGTGTTAACATCCAAAATATATAAAGAACTCACGTAATTCAATAAAAATAACTAATTAAGAAATCGGCAAAGGTTCTGGATAGACGTTTTTCCAAAGAATGCAAACAGATGACCAACAAGCTCATGAAAAGATGACATTAATTATCAGGGAAATGTGAATCAAAACCACAATGAGATATTACTTTACACCTGTCAGAATGGCTATTATCAAGAAGACAAGAAATAACAAGTGTTGACGAAGATATGGAGAAAAGGGAATTTAGGCACTGTTGATGGGGATATAAATTGGTATAGCCACTATGGGAAACAATATGGACCTTCCTCAAAAAATTAAAAATAGAACTACCATATGATCCAGCAATTCCACTTCTGAGTATCTATCTGAAGTAAGTAAAAATACTAATTTGAAAAGATCTATGCACCCCTATGCTCATTCCAGCATTATTTACAATAGTCAAGATATGGAACCAACATAAGTGTCCATCAATGGTTGAGTGAATAAAGGAGGTGCTTTATATATACATATACAGTGGAATACTACTCAGCCACAAAAAAAGAATGGAATCCTGCCATTTGCAACACTATGGACCATGACTGTGCTAAGTGAAATTAGAGGGGAAAGGATTTGCAGGGGGAGAGTGAAATGGGTGAAGGGGATCAAGAAGTACAAACTTCCAGTTATAAAATAAACAAACAAGTAATGGGGATTAATGTACACCATGGGCAATATAGTCAGCAATACTTTATTAAATTTGTATGGTGATGAATGCCAATTGGACTAATTAAAGAGATCATTTTTCAATATATACAAAGGTTGAGTCACTATCCTGTATACCTGAGACTGATATAATATTGCATGTCAAATATGCTTCAATAAAAAAGACATAAATAAACACATGTCAACTTCATGCATTTAAAGATTTAATATTGTTAAAATGTCAATATTACAGATTGAATATAATCCCAGTGACTTTTTTTGCAGGAAAACCCACCCTAAAATTCATATGAATCTAAAGAGACCCTGAATAGCCAAACAATCTTGAAAGAGAGGAACAAAGCTGGAGGACTCACACTTGCTGCTACAGCAATCAAGAGTGTGGTACCAACATAAAAACAGACATACACAGATCAATGGCATAGAGTAGAGAACCCAATAGTAAACCCTCGCATATATAGTCAAATGATTTTTGACAAGGGTGCCATGAACACTAAACAGGGAAAGAACAGTCTTTTTAATAAATGGTGCTGGGAAAACTGGATATCCACATGCAAAATAATGAAGTTAGGCCCTTACCTAACACCATATACAAAAATTACCCCCCAAAAGGATGTAAGACCTAAAACAATACAACTCTTGGAAGAAAACATGGAATAAAAGCTTCATGACATTGGACTTGGTGATGATTTCTTGGAAATGATACCAAAGGCACAGATAACAGAAGAAAAAAATAGATGACTTGGACTTCAAGAAAACAAAAGTTTTGTTCATCAAAGGGCACTGTCAACAAGTAAAAAGGCAGCCCACAGAATGGGAGGAAATATTTGCAAGTTATACATCTGATAAGGAATTAGTATCTAGAATATACAAAGAACTCCTATAACTCAACAACAACAAAACCCAATTCAAAAATGGGCAAAGGACTTGAATAAACATTTCCCCAGAGAAGATATGCAAATGGCCAATTAAAGTTGGGATTGGAAAATAAGTCTAAGACACTGGGATAGAAATGGAAACACCAAAACAGATCTGTCAGGGATCAGAGAGAGGGTGGGTGAGAGCCAGGCAACGATTCCTGGTACTGACAGCAGAGGCTTCCCTGAAGGTCTTAGTCATGGAGAGGGAGAAGCCCAGGCACCTGCCTCAGCAGTCTCTCTTTCTCCTTACTCAGGATTCTGAAGAGAAGGAGGGGTGGAACTGGACAGAGATCAGAAAGCCAGGAAGGGAGCAATTTAAAAGGAAGAAGAAGAAAGACAAGTGCCCACAGTGAACTCTGATTCTGTCAGGACAGAAGCCAACCTATGAAGAGAAAATTTTATTAAACACTTGACACTCCTTCTTTATCTTCTGGTTGACTTACCTAGTCAATAAGTTTAGTTTTCTTTGGAAACTTACAGGTCATTAAAATTTTTTTACGTTTCATTTTAAGTAATTTTCTAGCTTTAGAAGAATCTGTCTCTCTCTCACACACACACACACACACACACACACACACACACACACACACACACGCTACTCAGTAACTGTGGGGTAGGAGCAGACGATCCTATAACTAACTGGCTTCAACACGGTAAACATCAGTCATTCATAGTCAGTGTATTCCATTATCCTGGCCACAGTGACTGGTTCAAACAAGACATGTGACCAATCCAGGTTTCCCCCACTGTTTGAAAGTAGAGCACTCCTGTGAAAACTTTCACAAGCCAAAATGGCATAAAGTGAAGAAGCAACTACCATTAATTTATATGAAAACACTTTTTAGCATTCCCAGACACAAAAAAATAACTTATCTTAGACCTTTCTGATACCATAGGACACATCTTGCTAAGAGATATACAAAATAAATTTAGATAAAACACAGATGCTCAGAGACACGGTTCAAAGCTACAGTGGTTTGATGCTGAGATGCTGAGTGTAATTCCTGGGGAAAGAACTGAGCGGTGCCACTCGTGCTGATCAGAGTATACTCTGCCTCAATAATGGCTTCCTGCAAAAGAAATGCTGAACAATATTTTTGCTTTTTTGCCTTTATTTATAAAAGTGAAAACCCTCTTTGAATTTCATTTGGTTATCAAAAACAGGTACTAATGTAGATTTTCATAAAAGTGAAATGCATAATACAAACTCTCAAAAATCAAGGAATGCCTGTATTGGTTCAATAAGATTCAATTCTGGGACCTTTTCCTGAATTACTAGGAAACAGGAGAGCAGGAGAGCCTCTTTGCTCACAGAATACAAACCTTGGGCTACCAGGCACATCTCTTGGCCACCATATTGGGAAAGCCTGCTTGAGAATGAAGTCTACAAGATCCAAGCAGAGCTGAGAGATGGAGATTAAGCCAGTACTATTCTTGAACATCTTGGTTTTGTGAATAAATAAATGTTTCCTTCTTTTCCCTGACTCAAGTCATCTTGACTTGGTTTTCTGTCACTTCCAACCAAAGAGTCCTCACTAATGGAGCCACCAAATGTGGGTAGCACAGATCTGAATACTAAGATATCAGAGGTGAGGCAATCTCAGAATCACTGGGGCAGGCCAGGACAAAAGCCTGATCTGATTAGATTTAAAGGAAGACAGAATGAAGCCCAGAGAAAGAGGTGTCTCCAAGACCAGCTATGCAGACAGCATGAGCTCTTCACAGTTTACTATGCATCTGTCCCATCCATTATTTCATCTCATTCTGCAACAGCTCTGTGACCATGAGGAAACCATACTCTATTTTATGAAAAAGAAAACTGAATCCCCAAAGAGGACTCACCTGACCTCAGCAGAGCCGAGATCCAAACCCAAGTTTTCTGACTCCAGGAGGGGTACTCTGCAGGGCTCTGCCAGTTTATGTGGAACTTTCATGCCAGTTAACAATACATGCACTGTCCTGGCACTCACCATCTCTGAGGGAGTAGTCACTGCCCACACGTCAACCCAGGGCCCCTATGCACTGTGCGCTATGGCTTTGAACCTTGTCCCATACATCAAATTTCACTCTGTTGCCTTCCTCTTTCTCCCTTCACTTACACCTTGTGTGTCCCGTCTTGTCTCTGGGCCTCACCAAGCCTATATGCATAATGAAGTTGGGTTAAACAAGGATCCCCGATAATGCTCCCCATTATAAAATTCTGTTTCAATTCCTTAGTGAAGTAGAAAGAAGCAGCCACAGATGAGACAGGATGGGAGCATCCCATTAGCACTCCAAGAGCTGCCTACCCCATAATTGTTGTTTTGTCTTCAAGTCATTCCCTTCAATGGATTAAGCCATTGAAGACAACCATCACAATATGGAACTGGGGTTCACAAGGGTTGACTACTGCATACTTAATGAATATCATTCTGTTTCATCTGAGATATGTATTATTATTTCCATCTCAAGAGTGAAAGTTGCAAGATCAGAGAAATTAAATATTTTGCCGAGAGTCACATAAGAGATGGCCTAAAGCCAGAGTCTATCCATCAGATTTTCCATTCACCACCTCTTAATACTTGATCCCTCTTCATCAGGTTTCACCCAGGACACTCTAGAGAATCAGGGCCATTGGGCTTTGATAGGAAGAATGAAAACCACATCCTAAGCAAAGTAGGGAAAGGGGAAGCTACTATCGTGGCCAGGTAAAGTGCGCTGGAGTCATAGAGGCTCTAGCAACATGATCTTGGTGCTAATTCAGAAAGGCCCCCAACACATGCTGTGTGACAGCAAGCAAGTCCTTCACCTCTCTAGGTCCCAGATACTTCATTTTCTGGAAGGAGATGCCAAACCATGTTTCTTATCAGATAGTACTGTCACAGGGTGTGGAGAGATGATCTGTGACCAAATGCCATGCAGGGGAAACATCCCCAGCCTCACCGCACTCAGTCAGGATTCCTTGTAGCTATTGATAGCCTCTCTACCGTCGCCATGGCTTCAAGTCCACTTTTTAAATTGTTGGCCTGTATCATGAAGCCTTAGAATTCAAGGAATATAGTCATCCTTGAAGGAAAAAAGTACTGTCTCCTTCCAGAAACTCCTTCCAAGGGTAAAACTACATTCGCCCTTGTCCCTTGTTTTGAGGTGAAACTACATACACAATTATGCTGGCCTTCCCATCTCCCTTTGCAGGTACTGGCTGAGGTTAGGCTGGGGTTACTGATGCAACATTCCTATTGTAAATGCAAAACAAAAGACACATCATTTGTCTTGGATGCGAAATAAAGCCCCAGTGCATTTTTCAAGCTGCTAATGGGAAATTGGTATAACATTCGTTTCTGTGGCAAACAGAACAAGCAAAACCTAGCAGGTTTGAGGTTCTTTCCCTGTGAACATAATCAAACTCTAAGGAGGCATTTTCTGTTTTGCTTTTGCATTGAGTCCTTAAATTTAAATAAATAGTGCTGGAAGTGAAACCCTTGTGTCCTCATAATGTTGCATCTGATTTCTGGATATTGAACTTCCCCAGATACCAAAAAATTAGCAGTAACTTAACATCAAATGCATACTATCTAAAGTGATGCTCTTCATCATTTTTGCAGTTACTGGGATAGCAGTGATCTTTAAAGCATCCTATCTGCTGAAGCCCCACATTTGCATAGGATCAAATTATAAGTATCTGCTAGAAAATTCATGGCTCAAAGGACCTACACTCAGCCTTCTAATAACTGCAGCTAATTTCCTTTCCATAATAGGGCTGTCAAAGAGAGAGGACATTGTTTAATCATTAGAATAATTGGTACCCAATAAGTACAATTTTCTTTAGATGATTAGATTAATTCTATAGGAAAAAGATGCTTTTCCAGTAAGCTCTGATTCCTATTTCTTGCTCAGATAGGCCATCACTCCTTTCCCCACCCACCTTCTGTACTGCACACAGAGAGAGACAGCAATAATTTGCTTTCTATTAAAAAGCAGGTCTTCTCTGTGTTTGGGAGTTAGCGCTTTGGTTCTCCAGGCTTCTCGTAGGTGTCTGGGACAACTAACTCACTGGTGATGCCAGTGGGAAAAGGAGGGGCGTGGGCCTCAGTGGGCTTCCAGTCATTCCCCTCCCAGGCACCAGGAGGGTGAAAAACAGATGTACCACTTTCATTTAACTCTGCAGTTATTCACTAAGAAAGGGACTAGACCATCAGTGCTGAACTCAGAACTGTAAGACAGACAAACATGAGTGGTGACACTCTTGCATGCAGAACTTCTATGAGTCAGGCTCAATACAAACTTGAGACATATGAGGTGATTAGGTGAATGGGGGCCCAATTAAGAGGTAGCAGGAGGGTGAATGGGCAAAAAAAAACACATTGACCTGAGTTTCAGTATTGGCTTCACCTTGTAATAGCTATGGGATCTCAGACAAGTGAATGAATGTCTCTAAACTTCCTTTTCTGCAAAATGTGAATAGCATCCTATTGCTTCCATCAGAGATAAGGTAATGCTATAGAGGGGTATATTTAGCACACCTGGCACCCACTAAGTGCTTAGAAAATAGCAGAAGGTGCAGATGGATCAGAGACAAGGGGGATGAGATAAGCCATGGAAGCTTTCTTGCAGAATACCAGTTTTAAGGGATAAGGAGTGGCTGGGATTGGCCAGGTGAAAAAGGATCCCTTCTAGTGTGTGGATAACTGGACCAAAGGCATAAATGGGCTGCTGGGCATGGCCCATGTGGAAGACACTTAAAAAAAAGGCCCCACACATAACCTGAAGCCTCCTTTTGGCCACCAACCCAATGTCATCAGTCAGGGTGGCTCAAGAGAATAGAAACTGGTTCTTACCATTTGTCTATTTGACCTAATAAACAAAAGAAATATTGCAACAAAATTTCCAGAACATTCCGATTTGGTGTATACATACTGATTTGAGTTAACATGGACATGGCCAAATAATAGGTGCTTAATAAGCCATTGTTTGTAAATAACACTGCTCTCTCCATTGCTATGGAAAATAATGAGTAGAATATTTTACAATTAAATGTAACATCCATTCAATACAATTACCCAAGTTACTAGTATTTTTGCTCCCTCTTTCCACTTGAGAGGAAAATGAAATAATTCCAAAAAGAGTTCTGAGCTAGCATTTAGTCTTTTTAGAACAAGGAACCTTCCATAGTTTGTTCTGTGCTCAATTAACATTCAGCCAAATACCTTTTATCTTTCCCACCTCAATCCTTTATAAGTGGGAGCTAAGATTCGGGATGAAAACTTAAGGTCCTGTTGATTCAGAAGACAAGTTTCTGTTATGGCCACTAGACTGTCTATGCTAAGGCAGGAAAGTGGACTCATCTATTTTCACAGAGTGTTGGAGGTGGAAGTGACCTAAGAGGTCATCAAATACAAACTCATTTTTCCCAGATGGGAAAACTGAGACTAAGAAAAGAGGAAATACATGCCCAAAGTCAAAAAGATAGCAAAGCAGAGCTAAGACTCAAACACAGAATGCCTGACCCTTGCTCATAACATGTATCCTAGGAAGGCCATTTATAATAAAATTAAATTTGCCAGAAATATGAGAAGTTTTTGGTGCAACTTTTTATTTCTGAAGACTGCAGGGCATTCTCTTGTGTTCTTAATAACCAAAGCTAGATAGATTAGATTATACTTACAGTAAGATAGATAGATATGTAGATAGATAGATAGGTGATAGATAGATAGATAGATAGATAGATAGATAGATAGATAGATAGATAGATGATAGATAGATAGATAGATAGATAGATAGATAGATAGATAGATAGAGATAGAAAAATCTCCATTCCTCATGTACTTGGATAATCTAAACTCTACTTATCTATCATCTCCACTTTTACTTAATGGGCAGTTTCATTCTTTACAGAGGTCCTCATGAAGCCATTCCAAATCTTTCCCTTCAGAAAAAGGTGTTTCTAACATTGACTCAACCTTTGTCATAATTTACAAAACACACTTTCATTATCTCACTAGGAAATAAGCTCATATATCCTAAAGTATAAATGGCTTTCATCATTTGATAATCCCTCCTGGGTAAATCCTGGGGCCCTATGAGATTGCAAATTCTCTTTGGGCAAGGAGTCTGCCTCTCTTCCTTTTACATCCACCATAGCACAGATTCCAAAAACAGTTTTATAGACTGGTGATATCAGAATTACTTGGAGAGCCTTCCAAAAATGCCTATTCCTGAGTTCTACTCATGAAAACCCAGATTTAGCAGATCTGAAGTGGACAGTTCTACAAAATTCTTCCTGTTACTTTGAGGATGAACCAAGTTTTGCATCGCCCCATACCAGGCTAATACCTCACAAGGCCTCAGTAAATACCTGCTAAATGACCTTGAAGGAAAGATTTGAGTCCTTTACATAAAACCAATAATTTCCCAGATATCTGAGAGGTTTTTGGTGCAACTGTTCAGTTCTAAAAACTGCAGGGCATTCTCTTCCATTTTCTTACTCAAAATTCTGATGAAATTAATCTCCTTTTTTGGGATAATTTGTTACAGACTGTGCAGGTGTATGACTAGAAAAGATTAATCATTAATAATCCAGCAGAACTTAGCTACAGTGTGATCTAAAGGTATTAAAAATTATCTTGGGATCATTTGACAAACAATGTCAAAGACAGAGGGACAAAGAAGACAAAAGCCTGGGGAAGGGGGACATTCCTTTGCCAAGACCAAAATAAACTGCACCTACTCTATTTTGACAACTGCTTTGCCTGGAGAGAGTTGAAGGGAAAATCATAAATAAAGATGTTCATGGCCAGAGGCCCAGTATCTGCCTGGAAACCAATGGTCGATGCTTAGGCCTGCCTTCCTTGGTCCATGCCAAAGCTTCAAACAAATTATCAATAACTAGAGCCTTCAAGGTGACCCAGGCTAAGACTGATCTATCCAGATGTTGGGTGTGGTCATCTGTCTTAATAATTTGTACTAGCAATGAGAAGATGTCTTACAGGGCAGACAAGAGTTGATGTAAAGAGATAGAATTCTGATCACAGGTGAACCAGAAATGATAAGAAGGTCCAAAGAAGGACCTCTGACTCCAAGTTCTAAGCCTTAAAGATTATCAGATATTTGGGATAGGGCAGTGATAAGGGTCTTTGGTCTACAGCTGTGGAAGAAGGAGCTTGGATTGCCCAAAGGAGACACCAGGAGGTCGAGCTTAGAGACAAGTTAGTATTGTATCATGCATATGGATAAGGGCTGTTGCAGTTTGACTGATGACAAAGACAACTTCTGAGATACATATTTTTTAAACCTGCTGGACTTTTCTTGTCTCTAAAATAATATCACAAGAAGAGATGAGCCAACTGGCGAACATCCATCAGCAAGTGGTCCCAATGAGAACTGCCCGTGCTCTGCCCCTGGACGATGTGACACTCTGCTCCCCACACTGCCTGTTCAGCAAACCTTCCAACATCTGCTTGTCAGCACCTCAGAACAGCAAAGTCATCCTCAGAGCAGAGAGAGGCTCAAGGAATTTGAATGACAATGGGTTGGGGAACCTAGAGACAGTGGACCCAGAGGATCCATATTACTTCGTATGTGTGCTTCTTCAGGCACGATCAGGAATAAATGAAGCAGTAAAGAAGCAAAGAGCAATTCTTGCCACACTTATTCAGTTGGGTCCCTGTTATATAACTCAGATAAGGACCCCCAGATTTCTCTGAGATCCCTAAAAATCATAGAACACCAGAATAGGCATGCTGTTAACGTTTCTAAAATGTCTAAAACTGACATTTTAGACAGTCCTCTCAGTTAACTAATGGGGAGACTGAGGCCAAGGAAGTAGCGTGACTAGGTGAATAAATAACTAAAAACAAAGCTCATTTGAGAATCCCAATTTTGTAAAATGCTCAATGATCTTTCACATATACCATGAAAGAGAAAGTTATGATGGATAGATGGATGGGTGGATAGATGGATGGATCCCTGGCCTTAGTGCATAGAAAAAAATGAAGCATTTTTTTCACTGACTTGAACACCCAAGCCTGCTCTCATCACATAGCCTTTGCCCTTTCTGCTCTCTGCCTGTGATCCTCTTCCCCTAGATTTCTATCTGGCTCACTTCCTCATCTCCTGCTTGTCTTTATTCATATGTCACCTTCCCAGTGAGGCCTTTTCAGTCCATAATATTTATGTTTACCCCACCCCCACCCAGGACTTCCTATCCTTTCCTACCTTTATTTTCTTCAACGCACTATAGCTTCACAGGCAGTCCATCCATATTCTACCAAGAAGTAGAAGAAAGTTAAATTATTCCTAAAAATAACCCCTTGTGACACCTTTGGTTTTCTGCTTCCTTCACATGGAAACTATGCAAAGTTAGGAGGCTCAACTCTTTCTATGTTTCCCTGGAAATCGGGCACTAAATCCAGAGCAACTGGCTGAAATTAAAGATATTGATTTGCTTAAATGAAGCACATTTTCCAACACCCTTTAAAGGAGAAAAATCTCCCTCGATGCTGTCAGAACTCTACATTTTCAGCCTTAAAACAAATGCCAGGAAAATGTTGTTCTTTTCTCCCCCTCTGTACTTTTTTATTGTATTTTAATCTACCCTTTGTTACCTAATAGCAGGAGAAAAAATTCAAGTAAAAGTACCACTATGGCTTGAAATAAGACAAAAAGTCCTCTTTTCTCTCTCTCTCTCTCTCTCTCTCTCTCTCTCTCTCTCTCTCACACACACACACACACACACACACGCCTCACACAACCTTCCTCACTAGTTTATTTATCTGCTCTTTCTGACTCAGAGACATCAACAATGTGGTTTGGGAAGTGTGTTGGCAAATGCTGAGATCCTGCCCGCTGGTAAGAATTTAAGGACAAAGTTCTGACGATTTTGCTGTCTCCATTCATCCATTCAAGGGCCCTTTTGGTTATTTATTGTTGAAATGACTAGGCAATCATACAGTCATAATTGCCATAAACAAACCAGCTAATCAATCACTCTTGTTTTGTCATTATCATCCAGGCTCCTTCTTTTTTGGTTTTCTACACTCACCACTCCTCGATTCATTAAGGAACATAATGATTCATGAATACTTGTCCCTGACAATGCTCATCTTACATTTTGTGGGACTGGCCAGACCTTTTGTCCTCCTGGTACCTATACATTTAACCATATATCTCCTCAGGTGCTGACTCCTCTCTGGAACGATAATTATTATAACCAGCTGTTGTTGTTGAGACCTCAAGATGTCCCACAGTAGTCGCTTCCTAACTGATCTCCCCATTTCTAAACTTGCCTCTTAAGCCTGAAGTGCCTTTTTACAAAAGTAAATCCAAGGTAGTCATTCTCCTGTTAGGGGCCCTGGAGTAGATTGCAATTGCCGGTAGAAGTAAATTCAAATTCTGCAGCCTGTTTCTTTAGGTTCTGCATGATCTGTTCATTGCTTCACCCTCAACTTCATATTCCACCTCTTTCTCCTTCATTTATCACTTCCCAGCCACACTGACCTTCTTTCTATTCTACATTCCTGTCTCAAGATCTTTGCACACTTGGTTACCTTTGCCAAATGGCTGTTTCCCAAAATGCCAGTGTGGTTTGCTCCTGCAAATAATTCAGGTCTCATACCTGCTCCTCAGAGCCCTTTCCTGACCACTCACATTCCTTACAACTCCTAGGAGTTCTCTGAACTATATTACCTTTTGGAGAATTTATCACAAGCAAGAATTCTCTTATTTTTTGATTGGCTTACTTGTTTTTATCTGCCTTCTCAATGAGAAGCTAAGATCCAGTACAGTGGGGGCTTTACCTGCCTTGTTTCTTGCTACATTCCTCAGGCTGAGAACACCTGGCATAGGTCAATAAAAATTTTTAGAATAGAAGAATAAATACATGATCTCATTTAATCCCCACAGTAATCCATTTCAGACAATACAATGGAGGCTTACCAAAGTTAATTTATTTCCCAAGCCTTTCCCAAGTCAGGACTGCAATTGAACCCAGGTGTCTAAAACCACAGTAGCTAGGCAAGGACTCTGGGTTGGGTTTTTTTCCAACTTTCTCGGATGTTTAAGAGATGCCCCAAGTCCTGACCCATTTCATCCAGATCTGAAACCATAGAATTAATGGTTTAGATGGATTGACAGAGTACCAATATCAATCCCCCTTCAGTACCTGGGTCCTTGCTCCAGCAGACTGCTAACTATAAAAGCATCAGTTCTCAAAACAAACAACTTATTTTGAGTCCCACCTGAGTGGCCTTTGGTAGTGTCCTTTTCTCCAGACCTCAATCCCCTTATTTTCAAAATGGGAACATGCCACTTAAAATTTCTTTCAAGTTTAAATGAGATAATATATAGAAAGTGCTAAGAATGAGGTCTGAGAATGTAATGTTCACTAAAATGTTTCAAGTTGTTGTCATGGTTGAAAATGTGGTATATGGACTAAAATAATTGGCTTTAGTGTCTATAGATCTAGATTCAAATCCTATGCCTGTATGGCTTTGGGCAAATTTTAACTTCTGTGTGCTCTGATTTCTTTATTTGTAATAGGGAATAATAATAGCACCTTATGAGAAATAAAAGAGAGCATAGCCCAAGTATCTGTCCACATAGTAAGTGAGCAAAACCTATCAGCTATGCTGTTATTATCATCATTATCCAATCGAATAAAGCAAAATAATGCAGTTTAGGGGAGAATAAGGAGACAGTCTCTTTGCTTCTTCCAAGCCTTAACTCAGTGCTCCTAGAATTTCTCCAGACCAGCCCATCTCTCTGCCTCCTCTCAGCGCTGGGACAACAGCTGCCGGCATTCTCCAGTTCTGCCATCCTGAACCCTCCCCTTCAGAGGCCAGAGCCATCCACCTGCTCCAAAAATCCTGATGTCGTCCTAGAAACTGCACCTCCGGAACCCAGGCGCAGGCCCTCACACTCCCACTCACACCTGTCTCAGAACCCTGCTTAGCTTCCAGAGGAAGGAAAAAAGCTGCTAGGGCTGATACCAGCATTGCTCTTGATCGGACTGCAGCCATCCGTGTTACAGCACCTGCATGCTCCCCCTGGGCAAACTGCCTGCAGAAAACACAGTTTCATTTTTTCTTCCTCGATACCAATTGGACAGACTTTGAGGGCCCTTTTAAGACATTTTCGGGTATTGTTTCCCATCATATGTGGGCAGCATTACTATTTCCACCCCCTCAGGACTACTTAACAACATCAGCAAAGCAATTAAGCCCAGTTTTCAGGAAAATGCCAGCGGCTCTGCAGTATCTGGATGGGAGTCTCAGCCCAATTATTTCCAGCTAGTTGTGAACTGTGGAAAAGTGGACTTTACTTCATTAGAACTTCAGCTCCCACTGATTAAAAGTCGGCTGTGTTGGAGACAGTAAGGAAAAATGAAACAATTAAACTTGTCATCAATAAAATTGCTGTGTATTCCTCAACACAGGATTTTACTTCCCTCCAGAGGAGTGATTAAAATGAACTGAATGAACTATTATTTGATTGACTGGAGAGTCTCCATCCATTGCACTGAAACTGAACTTCCACTTATTGCTCTTCTTAGCTGGGGACATAAACCCTCCTGCAGGCCTGCCAGAGCCCAGTGACAGATGCTCTGAAGCCGTCAGATGGTCCTGGCCCCGTCCAGAGATCTGAGGGATGTGGTGGGCAGAATACTGTATCTCAAAAGATGCCCATGTCCTAACCATGCAACCTATGAACATGCTACCTTACACGGAGAAAGGGACTTTGCAGGTGGGGTTAAGGTTAAGGGCCATGAAAAGGGGAGAGTATGCCTGATTATCGAGGTGAATCTAATCTAGTCACATGAATTCTTAAGTGCAAAGAATCCTTCCTGGTCATGTGACTACAGATGACTCAGAAAGATGCAACATTGCTGGATTTGGAGATGGAGAAAGGGGCCTTGAGCTAAAGAATGTGAATGGCCCTAAGAGCTGGAAAAGGTAAGGAAACACTAGAGCTTCCAGAGCTTCCAGAAAGGAATGCAGTCTTGGTGATACCTTGAGTTTAGCACAGTGAGACCCTTGTCATACTCTAGCTAACCTATAGAACTGAAAGATAATACATTTGTGTTGTTTTAAGCCACTGAGTTTGTGATAATTTGTTACAATAAGAAACAAATACAGGGTTCAGAGGAACCTGGGAAAGAGGAGCAGGCACTGGAATACTCCCACTCCAGAGGCTGCAGGCTGGAGCCAGGTGGCAGGAAGGGAGCAAGTCGAGCACCATGATGCGAGCTGGTGCATGTGTGGTGTAAGGACTTAGGAGGAGAGCGGATGGGGAGGAAATGCCTCGTACTCTGAACATACATGCTGCACAGGGTCTCCAAAGCCCTCTGACCCACAGAGTCTGCAGGTAGATTCCATTTCACTTGTTTAGCAAAGACTGTGTAGCATACCTGCTCCATAAGTGCTGAGTGTTTCAAGGTTGAATGAAAAATCTGCTAAAAGAATGAAAAATAAATGTGAATCAAATGGATGATGAGTGAGCAAAAATGCCATATCCATGCTTAATAATCTGGACACTTAACATTGGGTCAGGAGACTATGTTTTCCCATGCATAATCCCATGGAAACCAGGAAGAAAGACTAAAAGGAGGCAAAGTATAGGCCTACCTCCTAACTTCGTTTATGCCTGTGGTTGCTTTGAGCCCATTTCTAGGGTTTGTCTGAGGTCTGTAACTAGATTTGGGGCCAAAATATGAGTTACAGTTGAGACTTACCATATATTTTAGTCTGATCAGGTTGCTATAATAAAACACCACAGGCTTAAACAGTAGAGATTTATTTCTCACAGTTCTGGAGAGTGGGAGACCCAAGATCAAAGTGCTGGCTGATTTCGTTCCTGGTGAGAACCCTTCCTTGCTTGCAGATGGCCAACTTCTTGCTGTGTCTTCACATGGCCTTTCCTCAAAACAAGCACTTAGAGAGAAGAAAGAGAGAGAGCTAGCTCCATTCTACTTCTTATAAGGCCACTAATCCCATCCTGAGGGACACTCTCATGATGCACTCTAACCCTGATTACCACTCAAAGACCCACCTCAAGTGCCATCACATTGGGGGTTAGAGCGTCAACATATAGATTTCATGGGGACACGGCCTTCAGTCCCTAGCCCCATAGCAGCTGTGAGACCCTAGCTGACTCACTCAACCTTAGTGACCTCCATCAGCCCATCTGAGAGCTAGGCTTTGGGATGCAAGTAGCAGACAACACTTAGCAAGTACCTGTGATGTGAAGGTGATTTCCTACATGATCTCTGGGCATTACACCTCTTCCCACTTCCAATAACTGCACATTCTGATAGTATATTATCGTTTCAATTTTACATATAAGGAAATGTGTAACATCTAGAAGGATGACGTGACTTGTCCAAGATCACAGTGGCAGAACCAAAATTTGAACTAATGTCCACTTGAGACCAGAACTGGGATTCTTAACCCAACACAAAGGAATATTACAGTCGAGGCTGATGTTAGGATCGCTTGAAAACTCTTCATTGGTAGAAACAGTTTACAGAGCTCAGCCAAGGATATAAGGCCATGTCTTAAAGCCATCTCTTAATAAGAATAAAAAAGGAGGCCCTAAAATATCTACAAATGAATAAACAGTGTGTTTGTGTGTGAGTGACTGTGTGGTTTTTGCCTGTGTACATTTGCAGACGTTGTGTGGACACTGTCATCGTGCAACAGAAATGTCCCACCTGGAACAAAGCCCTGCACAAGGCCTGCCAATCACGCGGCGCCTCCTAACAATTGCCTCCTGCTGCCGTTTTCCACTGAAAGAGAAATGTGATTTCCATATGTCAGATGACAGTCTTTAGAAGGCCTCCAATGATTCATATTTCAATGTGTATTTAATCCACCCTGGCAAACAGCCTATGGGAGGCCTCTCCACTGCCTTCTTCCTAGCAACCAAGGCCTTTTGTCTTCACAGCTTCAAATGGGCTCACAGTTGCTTTGCATGCGGGACTCAGGTTCTTGACACAAAAGGGTCTGCCTCTCTTCTCCATCTCACGGCGCTGAAAGAAAGATAAATCAGTGTGGCCTCTACCTTGGGAATGAGTCCACTGTCAAAGGCCCATGTCCATCCTGTTTATGACAGTCCTCCAACACAGCCCACTGTGTCATGTTGCTCAGAAATAAGGAGCTTATGTGAGACTAACCTATAATTAGGACTAAGCTGAGATTGTTCTGTTCCACTCCTCTGAGGCTGGGTCCCTCGCTCCTGCCTTCATGCAAGCCTTCAGGGGGCCAGCCCGATAATTCCCTTGATAGAAGTTAAGGAGGCAAGGGGGAGGAGGGGTGGAACTTGCACCTCCTGAGCAACATCTGATACTGCAGATAAATCTTGCCCCGCTTTGCAGAACTCATCTTTCCCTAGACTTTCAAAAGCCATGTTTATGGTAATGACTACCAAGCTAAGTATTCAGCCAAAAAGCCTTTACCAATACAGAATTTCCATCTTGACCTGCACGTCTTGCAGACATCTCAAATTCAATGTGTCCAGCATATACACACATGTTCTTATCCATCTCAATCTTACCCATCTTAGTGACACCACGGTTTCTCCAAGGAATCATCCCTGCAACTTCTCTCCCCACCCTGACATCAATCAGCAAATCTGGCTGATTCTACTTCCCAAATATACCTCAGATCTATTCACTTCCCTCCATCCTCACTACTACTGTTATCTCCAAAATCCCACATAACCTGTTAATTGGTCTCCTATGGCTACTTTGTCCCACCTCCAATTAAGTCACCTCTCTATATTATGTGATCTTTTTGAAACCAAAAAATTGATCATATCACTCCACTGCTTAAAATAATTCTGTGGCTTGCCTTTGCACATAATACAAAATCTAAAGTTCTTCCCTAGGTCTAAAATGTCCATCATGATCTAACCCCTACCTCCCTCTAAAATTTTATATCATGCCTCTCTTCCCCTCACTTACGGTCTAGTCTTGGCTTCATGAATATGCAAACTCTTTAATACCTCTTGGCCTTAACACATACTGTTCTATCTGCCTGGGAAACTCCTATCTCTGCTTTTCCCATGGTTGCATCCTTTTACTCCAGTAAGAAACCCAGCCTTGCTACCTTTTTTACGTAGTTTATTCACATTCCCCATCCCACCCATACTCTATTATTTCACATGATTCATCTTTATAGACTTAAAACATTTTTTTTACCCATTATTTCCCTATCCTTTATTGTCTATCTCCTCCTGTTGCCTAGAGACTCCAGGTGAACTTGTTCCATGCCTGGAACAGAACCAATGCTCAGTAACTACTTAGTTGGTTAACAGTTTTATAGATGAATGAGTGATTTGCTCTAAATCCCACAGCTGACAAGTGACAGTACCAGGGTTCAAACCCAGGGCTACCACCCCTCTCCATAGTCCATACTCTTAAGATTAAATCATGGTTTTGGGCCTCAGAGCTGGTTATTGGCAAAGTCACATGTCTTCAGTTTAAGAAAGGCTCAGTCCTACTGCATTGCTCATCACCCAAGAAACCACAAAGGGTTCTTTGAGAAATCAAGCTGAAAAGAAAAAGAAAAACAAGTGTTGGCTCTGAGCAATGGCCCCAAGTGAGAAGTTTGTAACAACTGGTCACTGAAATGGGAAGAAACCTTCCCAACCGAGCGAGTCCTTGGTCCTTGAGCATCAGCAAACTTGAACCTCTGAAAGCACCACACTTTGCTCTAAAACTTTCCATGACTTCCTGTCCCTTTAAGCCTAGCGCTTAGGTTTCCTACCTGGCTCCAGCTTACCCCTGTGGCCTCGCGCTTCTCCTGCTGTGGGCCCTCCACACCTCGGCGCTTCTCATATTCCAGTCAGCACCAGAACCTCCCCACCTCAGGCTTTTGCTTCTTAGGTCTTCATTCATCTTCATCAGGAAGCCACCCAGGCAAGGCCAGCTTCATGGCCGTTTGACCTGGGCATTCACACTGGGCCCCATGCTTAGAAGGGCCCCTAGGCTTGGCTTAAGGTTCTGATGTAGCCTTCTTAAAATTCTTATTTTTTGAAAAAGAGGTCCTGCATTTAATTTTGCACTGGGTCCTGAAAATGATATTCTTAGAATGTAGGCATGCGATTTGGCTTTCAATTTACCATATAAGATTGCCAAGGAATTACGATCTCTCACATCAAGGCAGAATCTCTTTTTCATCCCTCACCTTTCAGACCAAAATATTTTTTAAAGTCAAAAGTGGATTATTTGAGAGAAAGAGAGTATTGTTCAAAGGCTGCCTCTGTCCATTTCCTTAGTGAATTTGGGGTGAAAAGAAGAGTTAATCTTAAAGTCCCCTGGATTGCCACATATTCACAGGTACCCAATAAATACTGTCTAAAAATAGAGATTATATTGGTCAATTCAGGGAAGGAAATTCCAGCAGTGCTCTCTCATAGTTCCTTTGTTGAGTCTCAACATCTTATTACAGTATTTTGCCAGTCTTTAAATACCCATGGTTTATTTATGAACCGAGGGTTATTAACTGTTTGAAACTTCATTAAGTCCTTCCCTGGGGATAGTCTTAGCTGAGGTCCTTTTCGATGATCCCTCCCCAAATATCTGTCTAATTTAGATTTAATAGAACAGTTTATTGTATGTTGATAAAATAATAATGAATTAATAAAGCCTTCACTGAGACTTAGGTAATAGATACATAATCTATCTTTGTTAAGGCACCCTGCAAATGTTTTTAATAATCAGCATTTAATATGCAGCAACCCAGACGTAAATCCAGCCTAAACACACATTTGGAAACTCATTTTAAGCAGCTCATGAGTTTCTTGGAGAACGGAAAACCTTGAGGCCAATTGTACAGTGAGACGTCTGGTGTCCTTGAGTCCCTTAAATCCTGGTAGGGATCCTAGGGCCTTAACTCAGGAGAAGCAGAGAACCCACCATCAGAAGATGTCCCCAGCTTCTTCTCCCCAAGATTAAGGTTTGTAGATTCTTGCTGTTCTGCCACGTACTTTGAGATGCTTCACCCAGATGAGGAGTTTCCCAGAGGGGCAGCTGGGACGTACTGAGGGACTGGGCTATACACATTAGTTAAATCTTATCTGCTAATTACTTTCTCCCTATCTCAGACTTGCCGCTGGCTGAAATTTTCCAGACAGGGGGTCTGCACCAAATATTTAGCCCAAATATTACAGAAGAATTATCCTTTATCATTCTTTCCTCTATCTTACTCTTAAAAGAATGTTGATGCTTACATGGCTGACACTTGTAGTCATCTTAGATTTGCTTAAGAGGCTATATTCCAGGTTGGGATTTTTATGATCTTAGACAAGTACCCAGGAGAAGTTTAGACAAGGTGTCATGTTGAATCCACTCGTGAGGGCTCCCATGACAACACTTCAAGAAAGCCAGTTCTACTCACAGCTAGAGCCCTACAGTATAACCAAACTGTCTTCACCATTGACCAAATGCAATGCCTGCAGTTTCCACCATCATCACATTTCTTTGGGATGAACTATAAGACCATAAGTTGGGGAAGTGAGAGAAGTATTGGGTTTGAAACTGAGAAATGAACTCAAGGCCAAAACACTATCTTACTAGCTGTTGGTGCCTTGGGTAGGCCCCTTCCCTTCTGTGAGCCCAAGGGAAGACACTGGATTTCATGAACTTGAAGTACACTTTCAGCTTCTACATTCGGTCCTGGGGACATGAGATTTTTAATTTCATTAGTAGTAGACATAATCACATTATCACTGATCTGTTTGCTCAATATGGAAAAACCTTGGAAATCAGAAAGTGGGTCAGTGAGAGTATGACCACCAACACAGGCAATCAGGATGAAGAACAAAGATTCTGAGATGAGGCAATACTGGGAAGACAAGTTCTAGCATGGCACCCCAGTGGGAAGCTTTGGCTAGCAAGGGATGAGACGCAGACATCTTCAGATCAGAGAGAAGAAAGAGGAAAGAAGGGAAGAATTACAAAGAAAAAAAAACTTCATTGTGTTGGCATTTGAGCCAGAATGGCCTCTGGCCACTGGGAACAGGAAATCTCAGGTCTATGTGGTTCATTCTAGAATAACTAAGTGCATAAAAGCCCATGCATTTGGAGTCATACTGCCTGACATTCAATTCTAATAAGTTACTTAACTCATTGTGCCTTAATGTCTTTATCTGGAAACTGGGACTAATAATTCCTGTAGCACTGTCATGAGAATCAAATGAGTTCATATATGTAAAATGTAGCTCTGTGGGTTTTTTCTCAGCGGGAGCAGGGAGGTGAAGGAGTCGGGAGAGGAAGCCTGAGTCCCCTGCCCTGTGGCCGTAGCCCCCTTGGCTCTTACCATACTTCCCCGCAGATCCTGTCATCTCTTAGGCTGCCGGGCCGGGGCCAATGCCCCATACATTCGCCTTGGGCAGCATAAAGGGGCTTTACGGCCCAGCTGCTGCCTCCGATGCAGGAATTTTGTCCCTAAAGGCTCTGAAATTACAGCATCATTTTAGCCTTGCTCCAAGCACCTGGCTAACACTGCTCAGCATTACCAGATGTACACACACACAGATGCACCCATACACATGGGTTTGTATGGATATACATATATACATGTAAACAAGCATAAGCACCCATACATACTTACACAAACCTGAAAAGAGAGAAAAATACATAAGTATGCAGACATATACACTTAGAACAAGATATGTGTGTATACATAAAAATGTCTATTTTAATACGTAAAAATCGGTACTGATGTATATACACCCACAAAAACAGAGATAAAAGTTAAGTAGATGTAGATGTCTACCCTAATAAAATCTCACTGGGCACATGGTTATACTGTCATAAGCTGCATCCACTGGACGGCATGTCCAACAGCTTCAAAAAACAGAGAACCTAGGAAACCATACCCCCAGCTTGATTTCAGGCTCAAAGTCAACACTACACAGACCCAGCTTTGTAGCTGTGCTTATGGCCTGGCGTGGAAGGCAGAGGCAGGTCGGAGAAGGCAGTGTCCCCACGCTCTGAAAAGATCAAGCTGTCAGAGATCTGCCAGCCCTGAGACCCCATGGAGGTGAACACTGGGAGTCAGTGGATCTGCTGGTCAGAGGGCTAAGCAAGAGTGCTCTGTTCTTAGAGCTCTGAGCCCAAAACTCAGCTGCTCCACAGTATGAAAAGGAATTTCTAAGGAGCTCCTGGCTGACCACAGGAAGAACCAGTCAAGAATGTGGCAAACTTCATCCCAATTAGATTCACTGAGAGGAAAAGAGGAAACCCAGATGGGCTCTGGCCAGAGCTCACCAGGAGTGGTGAGTAGGGAGTGGCGTGGAAGATGACTGGGGAGGATCGTGATCCTATGGAATTGCTGCATTGCTTCCCCTGCTCCTGGGAGAAAGTTCTGCCTGTGACATTTATGCTGTATTTCTCCCTGAGCCTTTTTTGATTCTGTAACACCCATGACTCACAGTCCCTAGATGCTTCCTTTCTGTCCCTTGCTTAAGGCTTATAGCCCTAGGACCAGTGTTTTTAAGGACACCTATTGCCTTCTTCAAGATGACAACATCTGAAGACACCAGAGTCACCATCAAGAGAAATAAAAGGTTTCAAATGGTGGATAAAATAACCGGTATTATTGCCCCTTCCCTGAAAATTCAGCCTTAAATAATCTACATTTCATGTTATCTGGAGGAATATGTCACATCTTGATACCCTAAGGTAATTCAAAGAGACCTGTCAGCTCTCAGGAACTCCTCAAGTTGTCTGCCACCATAAAAAATCATTTATGGGAGCCTTCCACTCAAATGTACCTGGAATGAGTAATATATCTACTACTAGGACCTGTTACCACAAGGAGAGCTCATGCGATAGATAAATTTTAATGGGCACTCCTTGGATCTCCCATTCAGCTGGGCTCCCAAAAATGAGTCAGCACAAATCACCGTCCTGCCAGAAAGCTAAACAACCCACCAATTACAAGGAACTTGTGGCAGGATTATGCACCATACAAGGGCTGGTTTGAAAGGCTATGATGTCCTGACCAACTTCGGGAGTTTCTGAATCAATGGAAATGATGGAAGAGGCACAGGATTTCGGAATGGAGTTTGGCCCAGGAATTAGGAGCCGAACAGGGAGTAGGTATTTGAAGTGCAGACCCTGGTGCCTAATCTGGAGCAGAGAGGGCTATAGGCCCAGATAGTCAACTGGTCCCTTCAAGTTGCCCCATGCCCTACAGGTCCTCATGTCCACCTCTGCTTTTTCTTCTTCCTCCCACTCATATGTCCCCCACACTCCAGTGTGGAATGGCTTGGGGTCTGGGAACACATCCAGTGCTCCCCACTTCTATGGCTCCACACTTGCCGTTCCCTAAGCAGTTTCTCTCATGCTCTGTTTCTCACCTGCTGGACTCCCACATATCCTTCAAGTCTTGGCCTAAGGGGCACTTCCTCTGAGTAACCTTTGACCCACCTTTCTTGGAAGTTAAGGGTCCTTCTCTGATCTCTTGAGCACAACATGGGAATTTTTAGTTTCTTTTCAATTTCTCCAAGTAGACTATGTGAACTTTTCAAGTAGAGAACAAGATGTTACCTTATTATCTTTATCCTTAACAGTAGCATGGGGCCTGGTATGTAGCAGATGCCTCAGTAGTATTAGCTGAATGCATGCACGAAATGAGTGAATAAGAGGCAGCTAGAGTAGCAGTTAAGAGCATGGGCTTTGAGCCTGGCCACCTGGGTTTGTATTCTGGTTCTGACACTAATTAATAGTTGGGCTCTGATAAAGTCCCTTATGCTGTCTATACTTCAGCTTCCTCATCTGTAAAATAGGTAAAATAGTAGGGCTGTTATGAAGATTAAGTGACCTAAAATGTACAAAATGTTTAAATAGTGGCTAGGATGTAGTCAGCACTCAGTGCGTGTTAGCTATCGTTATTACATCAAGTACAAATCCATTCCTATCTGGGCATTATTAGTGATTTTGAAGACCTCTCTACTAAGTCAATGCCAGAAAAACAGCAAGAAAGACTCTATTTGCCTTTTGGGTCCTGTAACAATCTCTCCTCTGGGGACCAAACGCCCCCTATTTAGGTTGAGTGGACTTTATTTACAAGGGCCTACTTAATCAAGTCCATCTGTAATGTAAATGGGCTCCTCATTATGCTAATACAAGCACTAGACATGCAAATCTATAAGCATTTGCATGCCTTGTGCAACAGTTCTTGTCCATCCTGTTCTGTTGCTATTTACTATCTAGTTTTTATGACTTATGGATTTCCAACCCTTTAAATTTATATCAGTGGCGTGACATATCTGCAAGCAGCGACAGTTTTATGAGCACTAAAAAAGCTTCAACACACCACTACTAAATACTAATGACATAAATGCTGGCTGTAATGGCCCCTGTTTTTATTACAATACCAAACATCAATATATTGCAATTACCTCTGCACTCAAACCAGACCAAGCCACACTGTACAGGAGCCAGCCTAGTGGAGGTCATGTGACCCGCAGCAGAGTTTCTGGGTCAAGACAGTCTATAGGGCAAAGGAGCTGAGGTCAGCAATTGTGGCAGGAATTTCCATGGAGAGTTCTCTGGGCCCAGAAGTCAAAGATTTGCATCAGGGACAGACATGCTCAGATGCTGAGGAGGGTTTCAGGTATTTCTTAGAGATGGTTCATAGCAATTAGCTCTATCACTGTGCCATCCCCATAAAAAGAAAGTATAGAATGGAGAAAAAGATGTCAGGACTAGTGG
Source organism: Smutsia gigantea (assembly GCA_032199065.1). NCBI lineage: Eukaryota > Metazoa > Chordata > Mammalia > Pholidota > Manidae > Smutsia > Smutsia gigantea. Next base: position 198,394 of record JAVSCE010006894.1, on the reverse strand, counting down.
GTCCCAGTCCCAACTGAGTCCATAACCTGCTGTGAGACTCTGAGCAACTCCCTTCCTTTTCTGGGCCACAGATTCTCCATCAGGAAGGGTGGAAGTGAATATCTCTAAATGTGCTTCCAGCTCTGACTTTCTGGGACTGACGCTATGGAAAATTTAAGCCCAAGACGTAACCATTAATTTTCTCCAGAATGAAAATATATCCACCAGGACATTTTTATGCCTGGTTTTATAAGTTCTGATTTTGCACCTTAAAATAATAACACCTTGAATTTATTTTATGGTGTTTTCCATCTGAAATACTTTTCTGTCTGTTATGGCATTCATTCTCAGGGTCCCTGGAGAGTTGAGCCAGACAGGAATTATCTCTCTATTGTGAAGGTGGGGAAACTGAGGCCCACAAGGGGAAAGGGTTTGACCAATGTTTTATGGCATATCAGGGCCAACATTGGGATTAAAACCCAGTTCTTTATTATTGCCTTTCTATTAAGCTCTGCCTTTACCTCTCCAGTGACTACTCCTTTCAGAATCTGTAAGAATGACACTTTCTTAGTACAATGAGAAAGACAACAGAAAGGGTCCTTGAGCCAGCCCCGGCCCAATGCCTCTTCCCTAGGAGAGCGAGTTCCCTAAGCAGCCTTTAGGCTCTCCTGAGGCTATCCATCACGAGCCTTTCAGTGTGGACTGGTTTATAGGATCACTATTTCCAGGGATACACAGTTAAGGGCAGGCTTGGGTAAGCAGTTTGTAGGGTGCATCAGTTAAGTACATAAGGCTTTTCTGGGGGCAGAAGGCCTAGATGGAGGATATTTGATGGTCAGAGGACAACAGGAGTGGAACGGGATTGAGAAGAAAAGATCAGCCAGGACAAACTGCCCTGTTGAAGACCAGTCCTACTCCCAGTGCCGTCCAAGCCATGATCTCCTCTCGGGATGGATGAAGTCCTGTCAGCTCGGCGCAGCAGCTGGAGCAGAGAAGGTGCCTGGCCTATGTTTCCTGAGTTGCATTTTCAGCTCTAAAACTTCCCCTGACCGTCACTTGACTAAGGAAATTAAAATCTGTCCAGAATTAAGAGAAATCACTGGGACTGGCTGAATGGTGGTATTATGGACTGAATTGTGTTCTCTCAAAATTCATATACTAAATCCCAAATCCCTAAAGTGGCTGTATTTGGAAATAGGTCCTTTAAAGATGTAATTAAAGTTAAACGGTAGGGCTCTAACCCAACATGAGTGATAGCTTATACGAAGAGAAAGAGATGCTAGAAGTGCACACACACAGAGGGAAGACCATGTGAGAACACAGCAAGAAAGTGATCAGCAGCAAGCCAAGGAGAAGCCAAATCTGCTGACACCTTGACCTTGAGCCTCCAGAACTGTGAAGAAATAAATTTCTATTGTTTAAGCCACCTACTCTGTGAGGTTTTGTTATGCCTCTAGTTGGTCCCTCAAACTAAAAACTACAGGAATAAACCCCACACCAAATGGACATCTGTGTGCAAAGAGGCTGAGGATATAAAATGCCAGGGAAAGGCAGGCTCATCTTCAAGGAAATATCTTGGATATTTCAGAATCCTATGCATTAATGAATAAGATACTGGGTAAACTGCCCAGTAAACTTTGGGTCAAGAGCATATAATAAAGAGATGAATAGCCTCAATACAGGATACCTCAGCAAACAAGTACTCATCCCAGCACCACGTACTGGGGAATAGCCACCCTGGGTGTGAGCATGTGTACGGTGGAACTTGAATTGTATCTCCCCTTGTGAGGTATGAAATCCTCCATTAAAGGGTCATCTCTTAACATAAGACACTGTTCTTTGGCATTAATTTAGCTGATTGACTGTAGATTTCTATTTCACTTAGGACATTTTGGTAGGCAGCAAAAGCAAACCCAGCCCACATGACCTAAACCAAAAGGGAATCATGTAACAAAGGATCCTGTAAGTGAAAATTTCACAAGTCAAAGCATTTGGAGGCACAGCTGGAAGCCAAAGCTTCAACCACATCATTAGGACATGGCTTTCCTCTTTGCTCAGATCCATTTTCCTCTATGCTGGTGTGATTGCCATCAAGCTCCTCCCGATAATCACATAAGACCTGCTAGTAGCTCGGACTCATTTACTCTCCCATTTCGTTGACTTCAGTGGGATCACAGGAACAAATCACTGTGTCCTTGGAAACTTGAGACTGACCACGACTGATTGACCACCTAAAGTACCCAGATCACTGCTGGAAAGTGGGGGAAGGGGTACATCACCAATTGAAATATGAGGGCCACTTTTTGTCCTCATATTTCTATTACCTTCAACAAAGGTAAAGTGAACAGAAGGTTGGGTGCAAAACACAACCAAATTCCATTCTGAAAGGACTTACTTTTGTAGGTAAATACCTGGTGATAACTCCCCAAGATTAAAAGGAGGAAAGGTAGAGGCACTGTCCAAAGAAGACAGATCTAGATGTATCCATCTGTTTTCAATTGCATATGACAAACCCCCTCGACTACTGGGAAGATTATGCCTGTCCTTCAGGACCCAGCTCACAAGTCACCTCCTGGACTTCTGGTTTCAGTTTGAGTAACATGTAAAGGGCTTAGAAGTCATCATTTACAAGATAAAAGCTAAAAAATGCAAAAACCTGAAAAATCAATGTAATTTCTTGGACCCATTAGAGAATCAAGTTTTGGGGGCAAACTGATGTCCCAAAATCTGGGAAGACAGGCAAATACAGAGAAATACAGCCAAGATGAGCTTACTTGGAGAGAAGCTAATGGAGTTATAACTGGTATGACATTTAATTGGTAATTTTGGTGAATTGCTGGAGGATGAGAGTGAACCAAATCATGGGGCCCAGAGTTTTACAGATGCCTTTATACTTTCATGGGTTTTCAACTTCAGGAATCCCACCAGATTCTGACAGTGATGAGCCAAGACTAATCCCATGTATTTCTGGCAAAGAGAAATTGAAAATAATATTTTGACATATATCCAGAGCATTCTCTATAACAAAGCCTATTTTCCAGTTAAAAGAATTTTACCAGAGTTCTATCTTGCAACTGCAGTGTCCTCTAGCCTCTATAGCTCTCCTAAGGAAGAGGAGAGAAAAATAAAGGTAAGAAACCCTTGTAAAGGTCACAGCCCAGGGACTCAGGCTCACCAAAATGATGACATTTAATCATAAAATTATAGGAATGCCACCAGTCCCCAACATATACCACCACAATAACAGGCTCCAGTGTAATAACAGTGACCTATAGCTGAAAGAGCTGCAAGGCTCAGATTCTACTTAAGAAGGAAATTCTAGGAAAACCAAAAGACAACAAGAGAGACAAAAACAAGGACACTAGAGGAATTTGAAGCCCATGGCACTTTTGCAAACATTAAACATAGACCAGCATCTAATCAGATTAATATAAAACCTCATATTAAAGGCCTATTTACCTAAGTTCCTATTACCCAACATATGATGTATGACTTTCAACAAAAAATTACAAGACATCATAAAAGGCGGGAAAAACACAGACTGTAGAGGCAAAAAAAGCATCAGTACCAGACTCAAATATAACACAGATCTTGGAATTATCAGACTAGAAATTTAAAATGACTTAATTAATATGCTAGGATCTATTATGGAAAAAGTGGACAACATGCAAGAACAGACAGGTGATGTAAACAGAAAGATGGAAATTCTAAGAAAGAGTCAAAGGAGGTGCTAGAAAAAAATGAAGAATGCCTTTGATTGGCTAATCAATAAATTGGACATGCATGAGGAAAGAATCAGTGAACTTGAAGGTATGTCAGTAGAAACTTCCCAAACTAAAACACAAAAAGAAAAAAGAATGAAGAAAAAAACAAAACAGACTATCCAAGAACTGCAGAACAATTTCAAAAGATTTAACATACACATAATTATAAAACCAGAAGGTGAAGAAAGAAGGGACTAGAAAAATATTTGAAGTCAAAAGGGTTGAGAACTTTCTAGAATTAATGACAGGCACCAGACTACAGATCTGGGAAGTTTCAGAGGAACATTAAGCAGGAAAAATCCCCAAAACCCTATGCCTATGAATATCATATTCAAGCTTCAGAAAACCAAAGAGACAATCTGGAAAGAAACCAAAGAATAATAAAAGTTTTACTTATAGAGGAGCAAGGATAATAATTACAGTTGAATTCTCCACAGAAACCACGAAAGCAACATGAGAATGGAGTAAACATTTAAAATGTTGAATGAAAAAATCTCACCAACCTAGAATTCTATATCCCATGAAATCAAACCCAAAAATTGAAGAAATAAAGACTTCCTCAGATAAGTAAAAACAGAATTCATTACCAGCACAACTGCTTTGAAAGAAATGTTAAAAGTAGTTCTTCAGGAAGTAGGAAAATTATATAGGTTAGAAATTAAGATCTACATGATAAAAGGAAAAGCATCAGAGAAGGAATAAATAAGGTAAAATCTTTTATTTTTCATATTATTAATTTATCAAATAAATAAATGTTCAAATAATACTAATAATGTATGTTTATAGCATATGGACAAATGAAATCACTGATAGCAATTTTATAAGCACTTAGTGGGCAGAATTGGGAATTTTCTGTGTTATGGTAACTGTACTACCTGTGTAAAGATATGGTGTTATTTGAAAGTAGACTTCAATTACTTGTAAATTTTATTGAAAACTCTAAGGAAACTACTAAAATTTTTCTTAAAAAAGTATTTTTGATATACAAAGAGAGATGAGAAAATGAAATCATATAAAATGCTCAATTAAAATCAGAGAAAGTGGGGGGTCGGATATTTAGGTAGAAAGAACAAGTGCTACAAATAGAAAACAGTTACAAACAAAATAGATATTGATAAATACGTCAAATGTGAATGATATAAGTATACCAATTTAAAAAGATGTCAGAGTGAATGAAACAACAAACCCAATTGTATGTTATCTAAAAGCAATCCACCTTAAATATAAAGACAGGAGAAGAAGATTAAAGATGGTGGCATGAGAGGAGAGACAGAGGCTTCCTCCTAAAACCACATACAATATGAAAATATAATTGATACAACTACTCCTGAAAGAGCAACAGGAAAGAGGACTGTGCCAAACTGCATACACCTGGAGGCAAAAGCAGACCTCACAGAACAGGGTAACGTACTAAAGCTGTGGCCTGGCAGGACCCAAGCCCTTTCCCCACCCCAGCTCACCAACGACACGGGAGGAAGAGAAACGGAGCAGGGAGGGAGTGGAGAACTGGGACTGCTGAATACCTAACTCCGGAGATCCGCTCTGGGAGCATAAACCTACATTTCATAGTGCTTGCATGATACTCTCGAAATTACGGGATTGTAAAGCTAAGACAGGCAGAATTCCTGAAGAGACTGAGATTCCAGCTGCTTGTGGAAAGCAGGGATCCATATCCAACTGCTCTGGGACAAAAGTAGGGCAGGCAGTCTGAGAGACTTCTAACAAGGAATCCCTTAGCAAGAGGGCTGCTAAAGGGGCAAGGACAGCACAGAGCTTACTGCTCAGGAGAAAGGACAGGTAGACAAAACTGTCCGGGTGCACTCTGCCCAGCAGGTTGGGAGCTTTCAAGATCTTCAGGTGCTCCAGCTCCCGGGCTGCTACACAGCTCCAAGAACCCCCTCCATGATAGATAGCAGTGCCTTTCTCCTGGCCAGCCCCACCTGGCTCACAAACCAGCAAACCCTACCCTGGCATTAGGCAGCCAGAGGTAAGATCTCTCTAGTGCAACTACAAATGCAAAGCACAGAGGCTTATACCTGTGTGCTCGGCCCACTGGTTCAGGCAGTGGAGATAGGCATAGCAGCCCGGAAGCAGGAAACAGCTCTTTCCTCCCCCCAGTCACCAATACGACTCCCCTACGACCCCCGACATTGCTTCAGGGGCTGAGCAGCTCCAGAGAGTAGAGCTTCTGGGCACTAGAGGGTGCCATATGCAAATATGAAATGCCAAAGGAAACTGTTTCAGAGTAAAATTATTAACACAACTCCTGAGAAACATTTAAATGATATTGACCTCATGACTCCCCCTGAAAGGGAATTCAAGATAAAAATTATTAACATGCTCATGGAGGTACAGAAAGATATTCAAGAACTCAGGAATGAACTCCAGTTGGAGATCGAATCATTGAAGAGTACAATGGACGGTATTAAAAGCATATTGGAGACAGTGGAGGAGACAATAAATGAAATAGAAACTAGAGAAGAAGAGGAATACAAAGAAGCTGAAGCAGAGAGAAAAAAGGGATCTCTAAGAATGAAAGAATATTGAGAGAACAGTGTGACCAATCCAAACAAAACGATATTCGCATTATAGGGGTCCCAGAAGAAGAAGAGAGAAAAAAGGGGATGGAAAGTGTCTTTGAGTAGGTGATTGCTGAAAACTTCCCCAATCTGGGGAAGGAGGTAGTCTCTCAGGCCATGGAGGTGCACAGATCTCCCAACACAAGGGACCCAAGGAAGACAACACCAAGACATATAGTAATTAAAATGGCAAAGATCAAGGATAAGGACAGACTATTAAAAGCAGCCAGAGAGAGAAATAAGATTACATACAAAGGAAAGCCCATCAGGCTACCATCAGACTTCTCAGCAGAAACCTTACAATCCAGAAAGGAGTGGCATGATGTCCTTAATGCAATGAAGCAGAAGGGCCTTGAACCAAGATAATTTATCCAGCAAGATTATCATTTAAATTTGAAGGAGGGATTAACCGATTCCCAGATAAGCAACGGCTGGGAGAATTAACCTCCCACAAACCACCTCTACACGGTATTTTGGAGGAACTGCTATAGATGGAGGTGTTGATACGGTTTAATAGATGTCACCAGAGGTAATAAAACCACAGTAAAGAAAGTAGAACAGCTAATTACTAAGCAAATGCAAAATTAAATTAACTATCCTCAAAGTCAATCAAGGATTAGATAAACAGTACAGAATATGATACCTAATATATAAAGAATGCAGGAAAAAGAGAAAGGACAAGAAAAAAAACCATTAGATTGTGTTTGTAATAGCATATTAAGTAAGTTAAGTTAGACTCTTAGATAGTAAGGAAGTTAACCTTGAACTTTTGGTAACCACACATCTAAAGCCTGCAATGCCAATAAGTCCATACCTATCCATAATCACCCTAAATGTAAATGGACTGAATGCACCAATCAAAAGACATAGAGTCACTGAATGGATACAAAAACAAGACCCATCTATATGCTGCCTTCAAGAGACTCACTTCAAACCCAAAGACATTACACAGACTAAATGAAGGGATGGAAAAGGACGTTTCATGCAACTAATAGGGAGAAAAAAGCAGGAGTTGCAGTACTTGTATCAGACAAAATAGACTTCAAAACAAAGAAAGTCACAAGAGACAAAGAAGGACATTACATAATGATAAAAGGGTCAGTCCAACAAGAAGATATAACCATTATAAATATCTATGTGCCCAACACAGGAGCACCTCCATATGTGAAACAAATACTAACAGAATGAATTCATTCTAGGAGACTTCAACACACCACTCACTCCAAAGGACAGATCAACCAGACAGAAAATAAGTAAGGAGACAGGGGCACTAAACAACACATTAGAACAGATGGACCAAACAGACATCTACAGAACTCTACACCCAAAAGCAGCAGAATACACATTCATCTCAAGTGCACATGGAACATTTTCAAGAATAGATCATATACTAAGCCACAAAAAGAGCCTCAGTATATTCAAAAAGATTGAAATTGTACCAACCAGTTTCTCAGATCACAAAGGTATGAAATTAGAAATGAATTACACAAAGAAAATGAAAAATCCCACAAACACTTGGAGGCTTAATAACATGCTCCTAAATAATAAATGGATCAATGACCAAATAAAAACAGAGATCAAGCAATATATGGAGACAAATGACAACAATAATTCAACACCGCAAAATCTGTGGGATGCAGCGAAGACCGTGCTAAAAGGAAAGTATATTGCAATAAAGGCCTACCTAAGGAAAGGAGAACAATCCCATATGAGCAGTCTAAACTCACAATTAACGAAATTGAAAAAGAAGGACAAATGAGACCCACAGTCAGTAGAAGGAGGGACATAATAAAGATTAGAGCAGAAATAAATAAAGTCAAGAAGAATAAAACAATAGAAAGGATCAACGAAAGTAAGAGCTGGTTCTTCAAGAAAATAAACAAAATAGATAAACGCTTAGCTAGACTTATCAAGAAAAAAAGAGAGTCCACTCACATAAACAGAATGAGAAATGAGAAAGGAAAAATCACTAGGGACACCACAGAAATACAAAGAATTATTAGAGAATACTATGAAAAACTATATGCTAACAAACTGGATAACCTAGAAGAAATGGACAACTTTCTAGAAAAATACAACCTTCCAAGGCACCCAGAAAGAAACAGAAAATCTCAACAGACCAATTACCAGAAATGAAATTGAACTGGTAATCAAAAACCTATCGAAGAACAAAACCCCTTGACCAGATGGCTTCACCGCTGACATTTATCAAACATCTAGTGAAAACCTAATACCCATCCTCCTTAAAGTTTTCCAAAGAGTAGAAGAAGAGGGAATACTTCCAAACTCATTCTATGAGGCCAGCATCACTCTAATACCAAAACCAGGCAAAGACACCACAAAAAAAGAAAATTACAGACCAATATCCCTGATGAATGTAGATGCAAAAATACTCAACAAAATATTAGCAAACCGAATTAAAAAATACATCAAAAGGATCATCCATCATGATCAAGTAAGATTTATACCAGGGATGCAAGGATGGTTCGACATTTGAAAATCCATCAACATCATCCACCACATCAACAAAAAGAAGGACAAAAACCACATGATCATCTCCATGACTCTCAACAAAATGGATATAGAGGGCAAGTACCTCAGCATAATAAAGGCCATATCTGACAAACCCACAGCCAACATTATACTTAACAGTGAGAAACTGAAAGCTTTCCCTTTAAGATCCCTTAAACAAGACAAGGATGCCCAATCTCCCCACTTCTAGTCAACATAGTACTGGAGGTCCTAGCCACGGCAATCAGACAACACAAAGAAATTGAAGGCACCCAGATAGGCAAGGAAGAAATCAAACTGTCCCTGTTTGCAGATGACATGATATTGTACATAAAAAACTCTAAAGAATCCACTCCCAAACTACTAGATCTAATATCTGAATTCAGGAAAGTTGCAGGATACAAAATTAATAGGCAGAAATCTGTGGCATTCCTATTCACTAACAATGACCTAGAAGAGAGAGAAATCAGGAAATCAATTGAAGGACTGGTACTCTGAAAACTACAAGACACTCCAGAGGGAAATTAAAGAAGATACCAATAAAAGGAAACACATCCTGTGCTCATGGATAGGAAGAATTAATATTGTCAAAATGGCCATCCTGCCTAAAGCAATCTACAGATTCAATGCAATTCCTATCAAAATACCAATAGCATTCTTCAACGAACTAGAGAAAATCATTCTAAAATTCATATGGAACCAAAAAAGACCCTGAATAGCCAAAGCAATCCTGAGAAGGAAGAATAAAGCTGGGAGGATTATGCTCCCCAACTTCACGCTCTACTACAAAGCCACAGTACTCAAGACAATTTGGTACTGGCACAAGAACAGACCCATAGACCAATGGAACAGACTAGAGATCCCTGATATAAACCCAACCATATGTGGTCAATTAATATATGATAAAGAAGCCATGGACATACAATGGGGAAATGACAGCCTCTTCAACAGCTGGTGTTGGCAAAACTGGACAGCTACATGCCAGAGAATGAAACTGGGTTATTGTTTAACCCATACACAAAAGTAAACTCAAAATGGATCAAGGACCTGAATGTAAGTCATGAAACCATAAAACTCTTAGAAGACACAATAGGCAAAAATCTCCTGAATATAAGCATGAGCGACTTCTTCCTGAATGCATCTCCTCGAGCAATGGAAACAAAAGCAAAAATGAACTCATGGGAATAAATCAAACTAAAAAGTTTCTGTACGGCAAAGGACACCATCAACAGAACAAAAAGGCATCCTACAGTATGGGAGAATATGTTTGTAAATGACATATCCGACAAGGGGTTAACATCCAAAATATATAAAGAACTTACACACCTCAATACCCAAAAAGCAAATAACCTGATTAAAAAATGGGCAGAAGATATGAAGAGACAGTTCTCCAAAGAAGAAATTCAGATGGCCAACAGACACATGAAAAGATGCTCCACATCACTAATCATCAGGGAAATGCAAATTAAAACCAAAATGAGGTATCACCTCACACCAGTAAGGATGGCCACCATCCAAAAGACCAAGAACAACAAATTCTGGAGAGCATGCGGAGAAAGGGGAACCCTCCTACACTGCTGGTGGGGATGTAAGCTAGTTCAACCATTGTGGAAATAAATATGGAGGTTCCTCAAAAAACTAAAAATACAAATACCATCTGACCCTGGAATCCCACTCCTTGGAATTTACCCAAAGAATACAACTTCTCAGATTCAAAAAGACATATGCACCCCTATATTTATTGCAGCACTTTTTACAATACCAAGATATGGAAGCAACCTAGGTGTCCATCAGTGGATGAATAGATAAAGAGGATGTGATACGTATACACAATGTAATACTATTCAGCCATAAGAAGGAAACAAATCCTGCCATTTGCAACAACATGGATGGAGCTAGAGGGTATTATGCTCAGTGAAATAAGCCAGGTGGAGAAAGACAAGTGCCAAATGATTTCCCTCATCTGTGGAGTATAATAACGCAGCAAAACTGAAGGAACAAAAGAGCAGCAGACTCAGAGACTCCAAGAAGGAACTAGTGGTTACCAAAGGGGAGGGGTGTGGGAAGGCAGGTGGGGAGGGTGGGCGAAGGGGATTGAGAGGTATTATGTTTAGTACACATGGTGTGGGGGATCACAGGGAAAACAGTGTAGCACAAAGAAGGCAAACAGTGAATCTGTGGCATCTACTACACTGATGGACATTGACTGCTTTGGGGTATGTGTGTGGACTTGATAATATGGGTAAATGTAGTAACCACATTGTTTTTTCATGTGAAACCTTCATAAGAGTGTATATCAATAATACCTTAATAAAAAATGAATAAAAATATATATATAAAGACATAAATAGGTTAAAATAAGTGATTTAAAAAAGAAAAACCATGCTAACACCCATGAAAAGAAAAGGTGATTTACACTGCAGAGCAAAGAAAATCATCAGAGATGAAGAGGGAATTACATAATGATAAGGAGAATTACATAACTTTTCCAAAAAGACATAATCCTTAATGTGTATGCACCTAACAATAGAGTGTCAAAATACATGACACAAAAATGGATAGTACTGCATGGAGAAATAGATAAATCCAGTCTTATAGCTGGAGACTTCAATATTGCTCTTTCAGTAATCAATAGATCACATCAGCAGAAATTCGGTAAGAATATACTTGACCTGAACAACTCTATCAAGCAACTTGATCTAATTGACATTTATAGGATACTCCATCCAACAACAGCAGACTATACTTTTTTCTCATGTTCAAATGGAATATTCACCAAAATATGCGATTATTTCAACATAGAAATCAAACAAAATATGTTCTCAGACCACAATAGAATGAAGCTAGAAATCAATAACAGAAACATAATTGGAAAATCCCCAAATACTTGGACATTAAACAACAAACTTCTAAATATCACATGGGTCAAAGATTAAGTCTCAAAAGAAATTTAAATATATGTTGAACTAAATGAAAGTGAAAATATACCTTATCAAAATGTATGAAATGCAGCAAAACAGTATATAGGTAAAAATTTATAACATTAACATTTTATGAATTATAGCACAGCTTAAAGAAGAAGAAAGATCTAAAATCAATAATCTAAGCTTCCACATTAGTAAACTAGAGAAAGCAAAAGAAAAATAGTAAAAAATAGTTCAGAAATATATAAAATTGAAACAGGAAAAAATAGAGAAAATCAATGACACCAAAATCTGATTCTTTGAAAAGGTTAATAAAATTGATAAACCTGTAGTCAGGCTAACCAAGAAAGACAAGAGAGAAGACACAAATTATGAATATCAGAAATAAAAAGGGATCATCACTACTGATTCCTTGGGCTTGAGAGTATCATAAAGGAATAAGTATGCCCATAAATTTGATAACTTAAATGAAATGGAACTATTCCTTGAAAGATGCAAACTATCAAAACTCATACAAGGAGAAACATAATCAGAATAGATTATATCTATTAAAGAAATTTTATCATTAGTTAATAGCCTTCAAAAAGAAAGCACCAATTCCAGATAGTTTCACAGGTGAATTCTACCAAAGGTTTAAAAAATTTTTTCTACAGTCTTTGGTAGAAAATTCTACCAATTTTCTACAATCTCTTCCAGAAAAAAAAGAGCAGAGGAAATACTTTCTAACTCCTTCTATAAGGACAGCATTATCTTAATGCCAAAACCCAATAAAGACATTACAAGAAAACCACAGACCAATATCTCTCATGAGCATGGATGAGAAAATCCTCAACAAAATATTAGCAAATCAAATATAATGTATAAAAAGAATTATAGAATGCCAGTCAAATGGCATTTATTCCACATATACAAGTCTGATTTAACACAAAAATCAAAATAACCCACCACATCAATAAGTTAAAGAAGAAAAATCATATGCTTTCAATTGATTCAGAAAAGACATTTGACAAATCCAATACACATTCATGATAAACTCTCAGCAAACTTGGAATAGAGGTGAACTTTCTCAGTTTGATAAAGGACATTTACAAACTCCTACAGCTAACATCATTTGTAATAGTGAAAAACAGGGTTCTTTCCCCTTAAGATTGGGAACAAGGAAAGGATGTCCCTTTCTCATCATTTTTACTCAGGCTGTACTAGAATTCCCAGCTAATGAAATAAACAAAAATAGGAAATAAAAGCTGCACATATTAGAAAGAAAGAAAGAAAAGAGTTTTTGTTTGCAAGTGACATGTATTTGTGAATAGAAAAATCCCAAAAAATCAATATGAAAACTTATGGAACTCATAGGCCTGACTGCAGGTTACAAGTTAATATTCAAAAGTCAATTGCTTTCCTCTATACCAGCAATGAACAATTAGAAATACCATTAAAATAACATAAAAATTAAAAACACAGTGCCATTTAAAATACTGTTGGAAATATTAAATACTTAGGTATAAATCTAACAAAATATGAGCAGTATCTATATGCATAAAACTACAAAACTCTGATGAAAGAAATCAAACAAGATCTAAACAATGAAGGAATATTACATGTACATGGATTGGAAGATAATGTTAAGATGTTGATTCTTCCCAATTTGATCTATAGATTCAATGCAATATCAGTCAAAATTTCAGCAAACTACTTTGTAGATATTGGCAAAGTTTTCTAAAGTTTATATGGACAAAGACATAGGATAGCTAACACCATACGAAAAAAGAACAAAGTTGGAGAACTGCCACTACTCAATAAAGCAACAATAATCAAGACGGCATAGTATTGGTGAAAGAACAGACACAGAGATTAATGGACCAGAATAAAGAGCCCACAAATAGACTCACACAAATATAGTCAACTGATCTTTGACAAAGAAGCAAAGCCAAGTTAGTAAAGAATAGTCTTTTCAACAAACGGTTCTGGGACAATTGGACATCTAGATGCAAAAGTATAATCTAGACACAGACCTTACACCTTTTCCAAAAATTAACCCAAATAGACCTATATATAAAGTACAAAACTAAAATTTCTTCTAAAAATCACAGAAGAAAATCTAGGTGACCATGGGTTTGGTGATAAGTTTATAGAGATGCCAAAGCACAATTCATGAAAGAAAAAACTGGTTATTTGGACTTTATTAAAATGTAAAACTTATGCTCTGCAAAAGTCACTGTTCACAGAATGAAAATACAGTCCACAAACTAAGAGAAAATATTTTCAAAACAAATATCTGATAAATATCTGATGCAACAAAACTTGTATCCAAAATAGACAAAGAATTTTTAAGTCTCAACATTAACACAACAAAACAACCAATTTTAAAATGGACAAATAATCTGAACATATACCTCCCTAAAGAAAATACACAAATGGCAAATAATCATATTTAAAAATGCTCAACATCATTTGCCATTATTGAATTGCAAATTGAAACAACAATGGGTTACTATAGAACTGTCAAAATGGCTAAAATCCAAAAAAAATTAATAATACCAAATGCTAATGATGATGCAGAGCAAAAGGAACTCTTGATTCATTGCTGGTAGGGATACAAAATAATGCAGCCATTTTGGAAGACAGCTTGGCCTTGGCAGTTTCCTATTAGACTGAACATGACCTCAACCATATGATTCAGTAATTGCCTCCTGGGTATTTACCCAAGTAATTTAAAAGTGTATGTCCACACAAAAACCTGTATGAAAATATTTATAGAATCTTGATTGATTAATTGCCAAAAACTGGAAGCCACCAAGATGCCCTTCAATGGATAAGCAAACTCCTATGTCTGTATAGTGGAATATTATACATCAATAAAAATATATGAGTTATCAAGCATGTAAAGACATCATACCTTAAATATGTATTGCCATGTGAAAAAAGACAGTCTAAGAAGGCTACATGGACATGTCCAATAATTCTGATTACACAACATTTTGTAAAAAGCAAAACTACAGAGACAAGAAAAAGTTTGCCAGGCACTGGGGGAGAAGAGGGAGAAGGGACGACTAGATAAAGCACAAGGGATTCTAAAGCAGTGAAACTGCTCCATGTGATACTTTAATAATGGATACATGACATATTTCAACATAATTTGTTGAAGCATATAGAAATTTACAGCACAAAGAATTAACCTTAATGTATGAAGATTTTTTTTTAATTAGGATGTTGGGGGAATCACAGGAAGGAATATAGACTATGATAAAAGAAGCTACCTGTATTATAAGGGTACGGAGCAGCCTCACTGAAGAGAGTGGGGAAAAAAGGTGCCAACCTAAGTAACTGGAAATGAGTGGAGTCGGTAAGACTAAAGGCAAAAAAACTTCACATAAGCACTGTACTCTGCTTGATACAGTTATTTCCTATAGGGGCAGCATAGGTTAATAATTCTGAATCCACTATAAATATATACTGGGACTGAACAATTAAATATATAGATGTTGGATGGTGGGAGTCAAATTTCTTACTGTTAAAGCAGAAATTTACAGGTAAGCAAGGGGAGGTGGCCAGAGTAATCCAAGTGATAATAGATTAGGTTGAACACATCAGTATGAACTCATCTTTAGTTTAATATCATAATGTACATATATTATATATAATATAATTTATATAACAATATATATGATAAAACAATATACATTATATATATATACACACACACACACACAGATGGTTACACATAGAAATACTTATAGATGTGTATGTACAGGTAGGTTAGTATACATACATACATTTTCTTGTTCTGTCAACTGAGAGGCCCTAAAGAAATGACACTCCAGTAGCAAAGAGCACACCTAGCGCCCAGACCTTGGTTTCTAATACTATTCTTCAATAAAGGAACCAGGACTCCCTGAAAAAACGGCTGATTCTAGGACTGGGGAAGGAAATATCCACAACAAGCCTCAAACATCTTGTAGTGCCAAAAAAGTGAGGAAGTTAAAAGAGAAATTACATTGAAGGGGGTATACATCAAAGAAACAGGGGCCAAATAAAAGAGCTCCTAATGGCCAAAGTCAGACTGATTTGAGCAACAAAATAAAGTAGTATTGGATTATAATACAAACTATAAAATAATATCCATCAGTCCATACTGATATAAATAAATGACTGAATAAATAAGTAAATGAGGGAGAAGAAACAATTCTCCCTTGCAGAAGAATTCCAAATAAGTCATAGAGATACGTACTCAGCTCTCAAGGAGGGCTGCACATATTAACTTCCTTCCGAATACAGCAGGGAAAGGAGAGGGAGGAAGTTTACTTTACCACGGAGAAATCAACAAGCACTGCACCAGCCAGGTAACTAAGGCAGCTATTAGTAGGGATAAGTCATGTTGATGGTATGTACCTTTGATATAGTGTGAGGAAAAAGGGAGATTTATTTCTGTGGTCTTCCTCCCCCAAAACCCATAATTCCACTCTAATCATGAGAAAAATATTAGGCAAATTCCAATGAAAGGACATTCTACAAAATACTTGAAAAGTACCCCTCGAAACTGTCAAAGTCATCAAAAGCAAGAAAAGTTCTGAGAAACGGTCACAGTCAAGAGGAGCCTAAGGAGACATGATGCATTATGGATGAGATCCTAGAACAGGAAAAGACACTAAGTAAAATCTAAGGAAATCAGAAAGAAGCATGGGCTTTAGTTAATAATAATGAATTAATTTTGGTTCGTTGGTTGCCACAAATGTACCACTCTAACATACGACATTAATAATAAAAGAAAGTGGTAAGAGTATATTGGGGAATTCTCTGTACTACCTTCTCAATTTTTCTATGAATCTAAAACTGTCCTAAAAAAATAAAATCTATTAAAAACAAAACAAAGACAACTTCTCCCTGAAGCCCCCTGCTTCTTTCAAGACCCATGGGACTTGCCACCTTCCCCCTACCATGCCCTGGATGAATTTTCCCATGAAGACTCGCCTCTCCAGTCCCTTAGCCTCCCCGGAGCGCCAATCCTGTCATCCTTGACTTGGTAACCTTGCCATCATTTTAAAAACTGCATTTTCTGAGAACTGTTTTGGAGACAATAACCACCTGTGCTTGCATGCAGATGTTCTGGTCTGTTCCAGAAACGGCCTGTCCTTCTGCCGTCTCCTGAGACCCTGCTGTTCACACTAAGGGCCCCATGTGTCCACTGGACCTGCTACCTTTTCAGAGGCAGGGAACACAATGACCACTCCAGGACAAAGCTCCACACCCAGAGTCAGTTACAGCCCCTCTCCTTGTCCAGCTGGTCTCCACCTACTCTCTGGGGCTCAGGGGTCCTCTCTGCCTCAGTAGGGATCAGGTGCTTCAGATCAGAAAGTCAGCTTTAGTCTGGGTTGTTTTCCTGAGACCGAAGCAGTGAAGTGGTTCTATTTTTAAAGCCCTTGGTTTCTCTCTGTCTTGCTCAGAAGGTGGCTGCTGCCACAGGATCCTGCTTAGGATAAATGCTCTGTCTTTTGCTGTTTCCTCTCTCCTCTGCTTTTATGCCATTGCCAATACCAGCCTCCCTCTGGTGCTGCCAGGGGAAGCCAGGCTCATAATTTTTCCAGAAAAGGCTTTAGAGAGAAAGAAAGAAAGTTCCATCAAAGTGTCATTCAGGTCTGAGTCGCATGGGTGTTGGGGTGTAGGTGAGAGGAGCAATGAGACAGCCCTGTGCTCAGTGGTCTCCCCTTCCTCTCCCACCCCCACCGCACCAGAGCACAGCCCCTGCTGGACCTCAGGCTTTATTATGTGACAGCAGGAGCTAATGTCAGGTGAGGTCCATCCTGTCAATCACAGCAGCAGCCTCAAGAGGAGAGATTTGGTTACAGGAACACGCACACACACACACACACGTGCACACGCACACATGCAAGAGAGAGAGAGATCATTGAAGTCTGTAACATGGAAGCACTTCCAAAGAGCTTTCCCTGCCTTGTCTCTGTGTTTCGCCTCAGCCAGTTCATCTCTACTCAGGGCTCTTGACCCACCTTAATGCCCATGAAGCCTAAGTTTGTTCCTCCAGCTCAGACCTGTCCCCTGGCCTGCAGACCCTGATCTCTAGCTGCCTATTTGACATCAGGGTCTCAAAGGAACCTCAAATGCAACATGTCCCAAATTGACCTCACAATCCCTCCTACACCCAGATCTAGCTTTCCTCTCCAGGAGTGACAGTGTTGCCCATCCTACAGCACAAACAGAAATCTTGGAGAAATCAGAGACCACCCTTAACACCCTCCTTCCCTTACTTCTGTGTCTTAATTCATCACTAGTCCTAACACTTTATTTAATTCTTCAATATTTCTCAGATCCATCTGCTGCTGTCCAACCTCACTGTCATTGCTGTAATCTTAGCTGCCTTTATACCCAAGCCTGGATGGCTGTCAAAACCTCCCCACTGGACCACCTGCCTCCTTTCAAGCCTTTCTCCTCCCAGCAGCCAGCCTCATCCTCTTTTCCCCCTAAACTTGGGGTAACATTGGCCTCTCAGTATTGCAACAGATCCATGATGTTTACCACCATGGGGGTCATACATGTGCTGTTACTTCTACCTGGAATGCATTCCCAACCTTGGCCTAGCTCATTCTTAGTCACAGTTCAGATCTCAGCTTGAAATCAGACTCTCTACAGCCCAGGCAGTTCCTTCACCACCTATCATTCTGTCATTACACAACTCTACATAATGGTTGGGCTAAGGTATGCCTATTCGTTCAGGGGCAGGGATGTGTGTATTTAGTTCATACTATAATTCCAGCACCTGGAACAGTGTCTGGCTCCTAATAGGGGCCCAATAACTGCTTTTCACTTAAATTAATGGGTCTTCCCAAAGAAATAGGCTTTTATTATCCTACTTTCTATACTGCTCAGACACTCTACAACTTATCTATGCCACACAAATGTTTGTAGCAGAGCCCAAATTTGAATAAGGTCAAGTTGCCTCTAAAACCTGTGTTCATGATCAGTTATTTTGTCCTGACTGGTCCCAGGAAGTTCCTGAGGCATCTTTCCTCCTGAACAGACATTACCCACACTGGGGGAGAGTATGACAAACCACACAGAAACCTGAGCCAGAGGTTGTGGACGAGATGTGCAAAAATCCCATGGAGGGAGCATTTGGATTACTGTCCTCTCAGCTTTCATATACCCACACTCCCTCCTTTTTGCCCTACCAATAATAACTAACATTGACCTGACTGTCTACTGTATGCCTGGCACTATTTTATTTTATTAAGGTATTATTGATATACACTCTTATGAAGGTTTCACATGAAAAAACAATGTGGTTTCTACATTTGCCCATATTATCAAGTCCCCACCCACACCCCAATGCAGTCACTGTCCATCAGTGTAGTAAGATGCCACAGATTCACTGTTTGCCTTCTCTGTGCTATGCTGTTTTCCCCATGATTCCCCACACCATGTGTACCCAAGAAAATACCCCACAATCAACTTCTCCCACCCTCCCCACTCTCCCTCCCACACCCCTCCCCTTTGGTAACCACTAGTTCCTTCTTGGAGTCTCTGAGTCTGCTGCTATTTTGTTCCTTCAGTTTTGCTGCATTGTTATACTCCACAAATGAAGGAAATCATTTGGCACTTGTCTTTCTCCGCCGGCTTATTTCACTGAGCATAATATCCTCCAGCTCCATCCATGTTGTTGCAAATGGCAGGATTTGTTTCCTTCTTATGGCTGAATAGTATTCCATTGTGTATATGTACCACTATTCTTTATCCATTTATCTACTGATGGACACTTAGGTTGCTTCCATATCTTGGCTGTTGTAAATAGTGCTGCAATAAACATAGGGGTGCATATGTCTTTTTGAATCTGAGAAGTTGTATTCTTTGGGTAAATTCCAAGGAGTGGGATTCCCAGGTCAGATGGTATTTGTATTTTTAGTTTTTTGAGGAACCTCCATATTTATTTCCACAATGGTTGAACTAGCTTACATTCCCACTAGCAGTGTAGGAGGGTTCCTCTTTCTCCGCATCCTCGCCAGAATTTGTTGTTCTTGGTCTTTTGGATGGTGGCTATCCTTACTGATGTAAGGTGATATCTCATTGTGGTTTTAATTTGCATTTCCCTGATGATTAGTGATGTGGAGCATCTTTTCATGTGTCTGTTGGCCATCTGAATTTCTTCTTTGGAGAACTGTCTCTTCATATCTTCTGCCCATTTTTTAATCGGATTATTTGCTTTTTGGGTATTGAGGTGTGTAAGTTCTTTATATATTTTGGATGTTAACCTCTTGTCGGATATGTCATTTACAAATATATTCTCCCATACTCTAGGATGCCTTTTTGTTCTGTTGATGGTGTCCTTTGCCATACAGAAACTTTTTAGTTTGATGTATTCCCATGAGTTCATTTTTGCTTTTGTTTCCTTTGCTCAAGGAGATGCTTTCAGGAAGAAGTCGCTCATGCTTATATTCAGGAGATTTTTGCCTATGTTGTCTTCTAAGAGTTTTATGGTTTCATGACTTACATTCAGGTCCTTGATCCATTTTGAGTTTACTTTTGTGTATGGGGTTAAACAATAACCCAGTTTCATTCTCTGGCATGTAGCTGTCCAGTTTTGCCAACACCAGCTATTGAAGAGGCAGTCATTTCCCCATTGTATGTCCATTGCTCCTTTATCGCATATTGACCATATATGGTTGGGTTTATATCAGGGCTCTCTAGTCTGTTCCATTGGTCTATGGGTCTGTTCTTGTGCCATTACCAAATTGTCTTGAGTACTGTGGGTCTGTAGTAAATCTTGAAATTGGGGAGCATAATCCCCCCAGCTTTATTCTTCCTTCTCAGGATTGCTTTGGCTATTCAGGATCTTTTGTAGTTCCACATGAATTTTAGAATGATTTTCTCTAGTTCGTTGAAGAATGCTATTGGTATTTTGATAGGAATTGCATTGAATCTGTAGATTGCTTTAGGCAGGATGGCCATTTTGACAATATTAATTCTTCCTATCCATGAGCATGGGATGTGTTTCCATTTATTGGTATCTTCTTCAATTTCTCTCATGAGTGTCTTGTAGTTTTCAGAGTATAGGTCTTTCACTTCCTTAGTTAGGTTTATTCCTAGATATTTTATTCTTTCTGATGCCACTGTGAATGGAATTGTTTTCCTGGTTTCTCTCTCTTCTAGGTCATTGTTAATGTATAGGAATGCCACAGATTTCTGTGTATTAATTTTGTATCCCACAACTTTGCTGAATTCAGATATTAGATCTAGTGATTTTCGAGTGGATTCTTTAGGGTTTATTATGTACAATATCATGTCATCTGCAAACACGAACAGTTTAACTTCTTTCCTGCCAGTCTGGATGCCTTCTATTTCTTTGTGTTTTCTGATTGCCGTGGCTAGGACCTCCAGTACTATGTTGAATAAAAGTGAGGAGAGTGGGCATCCTTGTCTTGTTCCCGATCTTAAAGGAAAAGCTTTCCACTTCTCGCTGTTAAGTATAATGTTGGCTGTGGGTTTGTCAGATATGGCCTTTATTATGTTGAGGTATTTGCCCTCTATATCCATTTTGTTGAGAGTTTTCATCATGAATGTATGTTGAATTTTGTCAAATGCTTTTTCAACATCCATGGAGATGATCATGTGGTTTTTGTCCTTCTTTTTGTTGATGTGGTGGATGGTGTTGATGGATTTTCAAATGTTGAGCCATCCTTGCATCCCTGGAATAAATCCTACTTGATCACCATGGATGATCCTTTTGATATATTTTGAATTTGGCTTGCTAATCTTTTGTTGAGTATTTTTGCATCTATGTTCTTCAGGGATATTGGTCTGTAGTTTTCTTTTTTTGTGGTGTCTTTGCCTGGTTTTGGTATTAGAGTGATGTTGGCCTCATAGAATGAGTTTGGAAGTATTCCCTCTTCTTCTACTCTTTGGAAAACTTTAAGGAGGATGGGTATTAGGTCTTCACTAGATGTTTGATAAATGTCAGCGGTGAAGTCATCTGGTCTAGCTGTTTTGTTCTTCGATAGGTTTTTGATTACCAGTTCAATTTCATTTCTGGTAATTGGTCTGTTGAGATTTTCTGGTTCTTCCTGGGTCAGCCTTGGAAGGTTGTGTTTTTCTAGAAGATTGTCCATTTCTTCTAGGTTATCCAGTTTGTTAGCATATAATTTTTCATAGTATTCTCTAATAGTTCTTTGTATTTCTGTGCTGTCCGTAGTGATTTTTCCTTTCTCATTTCTCATTCTGTTTATGTGAGTGGACTCTCTTTTTTTCTTAATAAGTCTAGCTAAGCGTTTATCTATTTTGTTTATTTTCTTGAAGAACCAGCTCTTACTTTCGTTGATCCTTTCTGTTGTTTTATTCTTCTTGACTTTATTTCTGCTCTAATCTTTATTATGTCCCTCCTTCTACTGACTGTGGGTCTCATTTGTCCTTCTTTTTCTACTTTCGTTAATTGTGAGTTTAGACTGCTCATATGGGATTGTTCTTCTTTTCTGAGGTAGGCCTGTATTGCAATATACTTTCCTTTTAGCACAGCCTTCGCTGCATCCCACAGATTTTGCGGTGTTGAATTATTGTTGTCACTTGTTTCCATATATTGCTTGATCTCTGTTTTTATTTGGTCATTGATCCATTTATTATTTAGGAGCATGTTATTAAGCCTCCATGTGTTTGTGGGATTTTTCATTTTCTTTGTGTAATTCATTTCTAATTTCATACCTTTGTGGTCTGAGAAACTGGTTGGTACAATTTCAATCTTTTTGAATTTACCAAGGCTCTTTCTGTGGCTTAGTATATGACTTATTCTTGAAAATGTTCCATGTGCATTTGAGATGAATGTGTATTCTGCTGCTTTTGGGTGTAGAGTTCTGTAGATGTCTGTTTGGTCCATCTGTTCTAATGTGTTGTTCAGTGCCCCTGTCTCCTTACTTATTTTCTGTCTGGTTGATCTGTCCTTTGGAGTGAGTGGTGTGTTGAAGTCTCCTAGAATGAATTCATTCTGTTAGTATTTGTTTCACATATGGAGGTGCTCCTGTGTTGGGCACACAGATATTTATAATGGTGATATCTTCTTGTTGGATTGACCCTTTTATCATTATGTAATGTCCTTCTTTGTCTCTTGTGACTTTCTTTGTTTTGAAGTCTATTTTGTCTGATACAAGTATTGCAACTCCTGCTTTTTTCTCCCTATTAGTTGCATGAAATGTCCTTTTACATCCCTTCACTTTTAGTCTGTGTATGTCTTTGGGTTTGAAGTATGTCTCTTGAAGGCAGCATATAGATGGGTCTTATTTTGTATCCATTCAGTGACTCTATGTCTTTTGATTGGTGCATTCAGTCCATTTACATTTAGGGTGATTATGGATAGGTATGTACTTATTGGCATTGCAGGCTTCAGATTCGTGGTTACCAAAGGTTCAAGGTTAATTTCCCTACTACCTAAAAGTCTAACAACTCACTTAATATGCTATTACAAACACAATCTAAGGGTTCTTTTTTTGTTTGTTTGTTTGTTTCCTCCTTTTTCTTTCTACTCCGTTCTTTATATATTAGGTATCATATTCTGTACTGTTTATCTAACTCTTGATTGACTTTGAGGATAGTTAATTTAATTTTACATTTGCTTAGTAATTAGCTGTTCTACTTTCTTTAGTGTGGTTTTATTACCTCTGGTGACAGCTATTCAACCATAGGAACACTTCCATTTATAGCAGTCCCTCCAAAATACACTGTAGAGATGGTTTGTGGGACGCAAATTCTCCCAGCCGTTGCTTATCTGGGAATCGCTTAATCCCTCCTTCAAATTTAAATGATAATCTTGCTGGATAAAGTATCTTGGTTCAAGGCCCTTCTGCTTCATTGCATTAAGGACATCATGCCACTCCTTTCTGGATTGTAAGGTTTCTGCTGAGAAGTCTGATAATAGCCAGGTGGGCTTTCCTTTGTATGTAATCTTATTTCTCTCTCTGGCTGCTTTTAATAGTCTGTCCTTATCCTTGATCTTTGCCATTTTAATTACTATATGTCTTGATGTTGTCTTTCTTGGGTCTCTCGTGTTAGGAGACCCTCACAGCCACCTCCATGGCCTGAGAGACTACCTCCTTCCCCAGATTAGGGAAGTTTTCAGCAATCACCTCCTCAAAGACACTTTCCATCCCCTTTTTCTCTCTTCTTCTTCTGGGACCCCTATAATGCGAATATTGTTCCGTTTGGATTGGTCACACTGTTCTCTCAATATTCTTTCATTCTTAGAGATCCCTTTTTTCTCTCTGTGCCTCAGCTTCTTTGTATTCCTCTTCTCTAGTTTCTATTTCATTTATCGTCTCCTCCACCGTATCAAATCTGCTTATAATACCGTCCATTGTACTCTTCAATGATTGGATCTCCAACCGGAGTTCATTCCTGAGTTCTTGAATATCTTTCCGTACCTCCATGAGCATGTTAATGATTTTTATCTTGAACTCCCTTTCAGGGAGAGTCATGAGGTCTATATCATTTAAATGTTTCTCAGGAGTTGTGTTAATAATTTTACTCTGAAACAGTTTCCTTTGTCATTTCATATTTGTGTATAGCGCCCTCTAGTGCCCAGAAACTCTACTCTCTGGAGCTGCTCAGCCCCTGAAACAATATGGGGGGTCGCAGGGGAGTGGTATTGGTTCCTGGGGGGAGGAAAGAGCTGTCTCCTGCTTCCTGGCTGCTATGCCTGTCTCACTGCCTGAACCAGTGGGCCAAGCACACAGGTATAAGCCTCTGTGCTTTGCATTTTTAGTTGCTGTAGACAGATCTTCCCCCTGGCTGGCCTAATGCCAGGGTAGGGTTTCCCGGTTTGCAAGCCCAGTGGGGTTGGCCAGGAGAAAGGTTCAGTAGGCTGCCTGGCACTGTTTAAGTGCTTTACATATATTCATTTAATTAAGCCTTAACAGAATCTTAGGCATGATTAATATCTCCATCTTTCAGATGAGGAAACTGAGGCCCAGACAAAAACAAATAACTTGCTGAAAGCTACACAACGGATCGTGGCAGAGCTGGGATATGAACCCAGGCAGCCTGGCTTCAGAGCTCACACTTCTGGCTACACTTCATCCTAAGGAACTTTCTCGGCTGCATTGTCCAGCATTAGTGTGATGGACACTCATGACACCCAGCCCCACTAGATGAAGTAACCCTCCAAAGATGTTAAATATTGAGTCTAGTGACACAAGAATGCAAATTCTATTGCTGATACATCCCGGAGGTGGACTCCTGAAGGGACTGCCACCAGTTCCTGCCTCCAAGACCCTTACCCAGGGCTGTCTTGCTCCCTAGCTTTTCCTGAGCCTAGTTCTCCAGCTTCGGCTTCAATTCCATGGGCTGCCACTAGGCATATGAAGAAATTCCTCTTCTGCTTAAAACATCCACTTTTTGTTCCTTACAACTAAAGTGTCCTAATAGACACTTTCCAGAGCTCTGGGTTTAGGCTCCAATCAGAAGATTATGTACTCAGGCCTTTGATGGGCACCAGCAGGTTTTCTTACATTTGGAAATTAAGCTGATATCCTAATAAAAAGAAGGCAGCAGGGAGCTCAGAGTCTGTCACAAGGATAGCTGTAGGAGCTGCTGGAGGGTGAGCAGGGGCCTCCAAGACCAGGTCAGGAGGGCCTGGGCTGCACAGCGCAGGGAGTAGAGGAGGGAGAGAAGAAGCTGAGTTCTCCCAACCCAGGGGACAGGCAAGCCCAAGAATGGCAATGGTCAGGAAGGGACAGCAGGTAAGATGGCTTTGGCATTGTGAAGAACCAAACTAAAATAACATGAATCAGGCAGGCATGCTCTCCAGCAGGGACAATTATACAAGGGCTCTGGTGAAGTCACCTTCATTACCAGCACAGAAGCCATGCAGAAACACCATGTGTTGCAATGGACAGTTACCAGTAAGTGAAAGTGAAGGATGCGGTCACCAAACAGCCTCCCAAACATCCTATTGAGAGTCAAATGTGTTAGCCAGTGCCAACACAGGCATGACATCCTTTCTCCTGCAAAGTGAGCTGACACTGTTTACACTTCTCAGATGATCTCCTTGGTACTAAAGAAGTAATAACCTTTGTATAATCAAATTTCATTATGGGAAATAATAAGTAACCCTGTTCTCCTCCCACATTCTACTTTACCCTGAAAATCACACACACAGGGAAAGATGAAATGCTGATTCGGCAGATTTTTATTCACTGCCTCCACGCCATTAGCCCAGGCTAAGTGTTGTGAGCAAATGTTTGCAAAACTGGGCTGCATATCAAAATCACACATGGGATGCATAACAATGCAGAACTCCCTGACCCAGCACAGAGCTACTGAATTAGAACCTCCAGGGTCAGGAAGCAGCAAGTGTACTTGACACGAGCTCCCAGGTGAATAGCAATGAGGACAGACAGGTAGTCAGGCAAAGTGTGGTGGGGGACAGATCTTGAAGAGCCATGATAGATAGTTTAGATTTTATTCTAAATCAGCAGGGAGACCATTTGGAAGCTGGAGCAGGAGTGCTATGATCTGACATATAGCAGGATCATGCTGTGGCTGCTGTAGAGAGAATAGAGGTTGCATAGCAAGAGCTCCAGCCAGGAGACAAGTTGGGTGACTGCAATTACACAAAGGATAGATGTTGGTGGCCTGGATCAGCTGACTCTTGGATTATTTTGAAGGTAGAGCTATTAGGATTTGCTGATGGACTTTATGTTGGGTATAAAAGAAAGGAGGAATCAAGGATAGTGCCAGAGTTTCTGATCTGAGCTACTGGAAGAATGAGATTGCCATTAAGTGAGATGAAAAAGACTGGCAGGAGCAGATTTTGGGAGAGACTATCAGGGGCTCCATTTTGAATGTTGTATCTGAGATGCCCGTTAGCTCTGTGACTGGAGAGTTGGTATAAGAGTCTTGGGACTGGGACTAGGGCTGGGCAGCCCTGACCTTCTGTGCTAGCTTTCAGTTTTAGTTTGAAAATCTATCCCCCCACCACACACACACACACACACACACACACATACACACACACACACACAACACACATTCTTAATCATTGATGCTTCAATGAAGGGGATTTCATTCTCTGACTTCACAAGGGGGATAAGATTTAGGCCTGCCTAATCAGAGTCTGCATTGCCTTTCCACCGAAATTGATTTAGAGATTGGCAGGTGATCTCTTCACAACCAATGAGATGGCATGAAAATTTTGCAAAGACTTCTGGGACAGAGGATTTGAAGTAGAGACAATGAAAGGGTTGGAGCTTCTGCAGCTACATTGTGACTGAGAGGGGTGAAAGGAGCTGAGCCCAAGAGAGCAGGAGACAGAGACCAAGGTACTAATAATCAAACTATGCCTGAAGCAATCTTTGTCTCTCTTACTTGCCATTCTGCTAAGTTAGCCGCCAATAAATTCTTTTCCAAAAAAAAAAATTCCTGGTGAACCGGAATTTGGGAAAAACTGTGGGATGGCCATAGTTCTATACCATGGCTACTCAATTATGGTCTATGAATGCACCACATAGAATTTTACAAAGGCTTAGAGTTGGAAAATTCCAAAAAATAAAAAGGTCAACTCTAAAAAGCTTATTAGTTTGGAAAATCTCAAGCCCTTACCTAGATTTAAAGAATGAGAATCTGCATTTTAACAAGATCTCCAGATGATATGAATAGCAATAAGCATTTTTAGGCCACAAGGAGCTTATGCTCTTCCTGGGGAAAAAAGATATTTGTGATATAATTAAATAATAATGCCAGGGTATATGGACATTCACAAAACAATAATACCTACTATTTACTGTGCCCTTACACATGTCCTTCACTCTGCTAAATCTTTCATAGCTGTTACCTCATTAACTGTAACAGAATTAGATATCATTGCTCATCTCATTTTAACAGATGAAGAAACCAAAGCTCAGAAATAATAAGCTCTTTGTTTGAAGCCACACAGCCAAGAAACAGCTGTGGTGGTGGACAGTTACTGTTTTTGTTCACCTCATATGCATTCCCCTTCTTTGGTACAAGCTGGCCCACAACCTGGCTCCATGCCTGGCCAGTAAGGCCATGTTATTTCTCTAATCAAAGAGACTGGTTGTGGGATTGCACCTGACTTAAGTCAGTAGAACATTCATCAGCTCTGGTATTTTTTTCAGGAGCTGTGGTGAAAAATGTGTTCTCTTCCTAATGAGGAAACTAGGCAGATAAAATGTGGACCTGTTGCTGCTAGAGTCAAATTCCCATTGCTGGGGACCAAGAAACAGATCCAAGACAAGAGGCAGATTTCTGACAGCATTGCTTAAGATGCCTGGGTCAGTCACACCTGAATTCAATCATCCTTAGATTTTTGTTTTGTTTTGTTTTTGTTTTGGGAGCCAATAAATTATTTTGGGAAGGAGGTACCAGTGCCAGTTTGAGTTGAGTTTCTATCATTTGAAACCATAAGAGTCCCGATGAAAACAGCAGCAAAGAATCAAAACCAGCTCTGTTAATTCAAAGACTGTTCTCGTAATCAGTGTCCCCTACTCTGCCATTTAAAGAAGGGTGAAACCCAAAGGTCATGAACATTGACTGGGCCACAAAAAGTTCACAGTGGTGTGAGAAGGAGAGGATTAATGCAAGTAAAACAGACAGACAGCCCCTCACCCTAACTTTTTATCCTTCTCTGTACTATACTCCCTTCAGCTGGGTGGTGGGCAAGCAGGCCCCTTTGTGGACTTTTCTGTAGAATCTGTAGAACAGAGCTGCAGTTGCACATGCATACAGTGCTTATCAGGTAAGTACTGCTAAACACATGTTTGATTGACAACTCCAGGTTACCTGGATATTTCTGTGGTGGATATTCTGCAGTCTGAAGACACAAGTCTTCTTTCAACAGCATTTTTTTTCAACTCATATTGCTGCCATTTCTACCCAAAGTGCTGCCTTCTCCCATCTTAGAGAAAGCCAAGAAGGTACCTTCTCTCTTGTGCGTATGATTCTTCAATCTTCCAAGTTCCCACCTCACTGCCCATCTTTGCTCCAAGCAAAGTCATAGTTCCAGAAACAGCACCCTGCCTACTCTTCACTTCTGCCTGCCACAGACCAGACGTCCCTTTTCTCTTTCTTCTCTTCTTTGGGCTTGTCTGTTGCAGGATATCTTCAGTGGGAAAAAAAATCAGTAATTCACAGCTCACTTCTGCTTCCCCTATCCCAGCTGCATGGTTAGCTGAGTTAAGCAATTTTAGCAATAGACATTGACAAGCAAAAAACCCATTCATTGGGCCTGTAGATGAGAAGAGAGCAACTTTTCCTGCCCCCGTCTTTGACATCATGGCTTCCACCCTGCTTCCCCCCTGGATGGGTATGACTTCTGTTAAATGACATGTTCAATGGCTCCCCTGTGCTCCTGAGGAGACCAAGGAGAGGATATCTCTGCTTTAACGGAACAGAAGCCCCAAGCTCTGGAGAACATGACTGGATGGCTCGTTTACCACTGATTTGTTCATATTAGAATCAAACCCCTACCATTCCAGGTTCTGTTCCAAACTCTGGGGATAAAGTGACATCTGGGACAGTCCAGGTCTCTGACTCCAGGGAAGGAGAGAGACAGTAAAGAAGTCAATAGATAAATAAGCACTTAGGGGCAGTGTGATAGAGTTCAACTGGTAATGAGGAAGTGACTCAGGATTAGAGAATAATCAGGGGTGGCCTGCTGAGACCTGAAAGAGAAGGAAATAGCCACACAAAGCATCAGGGAATGGAAGACTATCCTTGCACCAAAGGATCAACATGTGCCAAGGTTTTGAGATCAGAAAAGAGCATGGCATATTCTAGGAACTGACAGAAAGCTAGAATAAGCTACCTCTGCTTAGAGGAAAGCAATAGAAGACGAGCTTGTAGGGGTCATCAGGGGCCAGATCACAGAGACCCAGCAAGCTCCATAAGGACATCCGATGCATTGTGAAGGCATTGGGTGGCTTTAGGCAGAGGATTCATGAGGTGTGGTTTGGTTTATGTTTTGAGAAGCTTACTCTGGCTACTGAGGGGAGAACAAATTAATGTCACATGTCACAGCTAGCCACCAGATGGCTTTTTCTGTGGTATGGGGCTAGAAGGCAGGATTCTGGAGACAGTTTTAAGCTGGAAACTCACACACATAGACCCCAACTGCTATCCAGAGAATGCTGCATTTCATAGGCACCTAGTTGGAATGGGACCCTAGAGTTAGGATAGTTTCATCCCTGAGGGAACAGGCTTGCTTCTGCCCTCAGCCTGGACCCCATCTTCTCATGACAGAGACAGGGACACACGCAATCAAGGAAAACAGCTGCAAACTTCACAGCCTCAAAGAGCACCACTGTCACTCATATTGATGCAGGAGATTATTTAGGCCCACAGGTTGACAAATCTGTCAGGCAGGTTCCCACTTGGGAAACATCAAGAGCCCAGAGAAGAAGGAAAGAAAAGCACTAGACACTCAGATACCATGTGAAGGATGAGCTGTAAGCCTGCACCCACAGCTGAATTGGTAATGCCAGCGTGCCCTCTCCCTTGGCATCTGCAGAATAAGTAAATAATCCATTTACCTGAAATGAACTCCTTCAGAAAGAGAGAGAGAGAGAAAGAGAGCATTTGGAACATTGCTGAGCCCTGAACTGACCAACTTTGATCCAGATGAGTTAGTAAAACAGCAGGCTTCTCATCAACTGCCTATTTGGAGCCACTCAGTCATTATAAAATCATCTGAAGTTCTCAGCAGAAGTATACATTGGGGAGTTTATTCTTGAGTCTCTCAGAATACAAACGAGAGTCTATCCAGTACCAGATCTGGGCAGGCACACAACTTCCTTTTAAATAAGGAGAAAGAGATGCCCAGTTGTCTTTCCTTTGTTAATAATTTCCTCTTCTCTTTTTGAAAGTTTCCCTGAAAGTAGGCAGTAATTTCTGATGAAATTGAAGAAAAGGCTCTTGGAGCTACACCTGAGTAAGCAGGTTGCTGCTGGCTGGCAGAGCATTCCAGAAAAAATCTTTGTTGGTCTGAACTCCCAGCTGGACACTGAATCTGAGAAAGGAGGGGTGGTTTGGGGAATCCTTGATCTTCTTTAGAAGAAACTAAGGGAGCCTACTGTACCTCTATAGTCTGCACAGATCCCAAAGTTCTATAGGGATTTCAGAGGTCATTCTGCTTTCAGAGCAAAGGAGACCCCATGGCTAACCAGAAGCCAGGGCCTGCTGGGGAAATAGCAGCTCCTCTTTTGGCCAAGACATTGTGTGACAACTCACATCCTGCCACTGTGCTGGCACCATGGGAACCTCCTGTGCTTTACCAGCTGCTTGGCAACATCAGGGGCTTCAACCCCACCCATTACCACAGACTTAATGGCTTGATCCTGGATTAAACAACCAACCTGAAGCATGTTATTAGGTGCTGGGATAAGGAGGGTATTCCTGCTCTTTAAGGAAAATAAAATATGGTCCCTGCCCTCTCAGGAGCTGACAGTATGTTGGGGTGGGGGGAGTAGTATGCAAGGACAACTTGTGCTATCAGGTCAATGCCAGACAACAGGTACAATTCAGTTCCATTTAGAAATAAGTGTGGCTCTTTAGGAGATTTAGAGAGAAGACATGCACTCCAGAATCTCACAGTTCAGGGAGTCCCATTCCTCATTCATTAGTCATTCATTCATTCATTCATTCATTCATTCAAGAAGTACCTTTCATGCTGACTCTATTCTAGGCAATGTGTGAGTCACTGAGAATGAAATTGTAAATAAGTCTAAAGCAAGGCAGATACTTCACAGAGCACCTACCAGCCCTGGCACTGTGCGAGGCCCTGGGTACACTGTGGGAGCAGCATCTGAGAGCCAACCCTCAAGAGGCTCAGTGAGTGCCCAGTAGAGCTACGGTCAGTGTGTGATCTGAAAGGAGTGTTCAGGTGGAGAGAAAGATTGAGGTCCTGACGGGTGGGAATCAGGGAGGACTTTGCAGATGAAGCAGAGCTCAACAAAGCCCTGAAGGTCAGATTGGAGACTGCACAAGACAAGCAGGGGTCAATTTCTGGTCCCTTCCCCTACAAGCACTTCCCCGACCTCTTCAGAGTTTATCATGATGAGCAAAGACCTCCACAGCTCTGGACTGTGACCATGCAACTGAAAGTCTTTTCTTTATAATCAAGAAATTCTCCTTCCTGACTACACTGTGTATTCTCACTGCTGCCTGAAGTAATTTCCCAGTGAGAAAACCTAGCAACAAGTCCAAATACCAACCCATATATCTAATTCTGGCCTCTCCCTCACTGTCCCTGTTTATGCTCTCCCAGGGTCAAAGGGGTGTTCCTTGGGGGCAGGCTGAGCTCAGAGTGAAATAAGAAGAGGTGAGAGCAAGTGCAGATGCCTGGGAAGGTTTCCCTACCTAGACAGTGTCTGGGAGCACTTCCATGTCAGCATTTCTGTTGATGATGAGAGTGGGGGGGGCGGGTTCAGAAGTCCAGGAAGTTCCCCCAAAGGGTAGT
This sequence comes from Smutsia gigantea, assembly GCA_032199065.1. Lineage (NCBI taxonomy): Eukaryota > Metazoa > Chordata > Mammalia > Pholidota > Manidae > Smutsia > Smutsia gigantea. Next base: position 166,179 of record JAVSCE010006894.1, on the reverse strand, counting down.
TTTATTGGCTGAGTCCATGTCCTACATACAGTCATGCCAGGCACTGTTTGGTATCATTCATGACACCACCACAGGACACCTGCTCCGTGCCAGGCACCATGGGAGGCACTGGGCCAAGCAAGATGAGCAGTATGCAGTTCCTACCTTGAAAGGGCTTGCTGTCCAAAGAGACACAGACATGCAAACAGGGCTCATGCCATAATGGGAAAGCATGCAGACATGACAACAGAGAAAATTCATCCACAGGGATGGATGCAAATATGGGAGATGGATGCAAAAAATGGAGATGAAAAACACTTAGGGGTCTCATGATTAATTGGAGAGGGTGGAGAGATGAGTGAGCAGGGAAAAGGAAGGTCACAGGGCTCTAATTATACCATTCACTTGCCTTGTGTCCCACACCCTCTTCAGTTTCAGTTTGCCCATCTGTTAGATGCAGGGATCTACCCAGATGTTCCCTTATGTTCTGCTTCTGTGATAGCGTGGTGCTCAAATGTCCATTGCTCCTTACTGTGGCCACCATTTATTCATACCTACTAAGTGTCAGGCAATGCTGAGCATTGTTTCTACATTTATAAACCATTGCTTATACCTTCACAACCACCCTGTTGTGAAGGCATTATTGTCCCCATTTGAAATATGAGCAAACTGGGGCTCAGAGGGAATGTGACCACATCTTCAATGAGAAGTCCTGAGCAAAGAGATCAAGAGACCTTGTGATCACCCCAGGAAACCTTTTCTCTCCCATTGAAGTGGCTCACAGGGAGGTGTACCTGTGCTTCCTCTCCTGGATTGACCTCACAGGTGCAGGGCAACGCTGGCTTCAGGGATCGTGAGTAACAGGTTTCACTGTTTGGTTGGAGAGCCAGTGGGGGTGCCAAGGACTCTGCCAAGCACAGGCTGGCAGGTGGATGGCTAGATAGGGGAGGGGATGGCTTAGACCCATGAACATGTGGGCTAGAAAAGTAAGATGGCCTGGAGAAAACTCTAGATATTTTCTAGCCCACCCTTTGCACTTGGGAGCTGAGGAAAATGAGGTTCAGACTGGAGAAGAGAGCAGTCTCAGGTCGCACACCGCCCAGAGGCCGTGTGCAGGGCGTTCATCTGCAGCTCAGCGTCTCTCACCCTCCACTCGGTCTTCGGAGCCCTGCGACCCCGCCCAGGACCCTCGGGAGCATCCTGCACCCTTCGCTCCACCCCGCACTCGCCGCCACCACTACTCCCAACTAAGGCGACAATTAAGGAGCCTGTTGAGGTTCCCTCTCCAACTGCGTGATTATTCTCTCATTAGTGGCTGATTCGCCCAGGCTCTGAGCACTCGCGCTCCAGCGCAGCTTGGAGGGCTCGCTCTCCGCTCGGCAAAGGTGGAAGCCGAGGCGATGGGGCGAGCGAGCTGGGGAGCCCGCGCGGGACCTAGCGCACCTCTGCACCGCTCTGCAGGCAGCACAGACCAGTGACCTCTCTTCGCCAGGGATCCAGCGCAGGCTGGAGGCTCCCCGAAGCGCTGGGCACCGCCTAGAAAATCAGGGTCCTCGAAGTCACTTGGCTCGTTGGCCTCCTAGAAACCTCCCTGAGTTCCCTGAAACACAACTCTAACACAACCTCTGCCCTCGTGGATCTGAGGGGCAGGAGAGGGAGGCAGTGTGGTAAGAGAGACCACTCCAAAGAGAAAGACCAGAAGAGGTAACAACTCTATCTGGGATGAGGAAAGATTCCAGGAGGAGGTGACATTTACGGTTGAGGCAGGAGATAAGGGAGTAACCAAGGTGACTGAGCAAGGGAGGAGTCTTTCCGATAGTGAGGATGAATTGGGGGTGGTATTGGGGGCTGGAGGGACAAGAGGGAAATAGTCCTGGAACCCCTGAAGGCCTTATTCTGATGGGGTTTATTTGAGCTGAAAGGAGGCAGCAGGGCCAGATCTGGAAGGGCCGAGAAAGTTGCAGCATTAAAGGATGCCCCTGTGAAGTGTGGGTTTTAGAATCTACTCCCTGTGTGCAGCCTCTGGATGGGGGCAGAGATTATCTCTATCCCTCTCAATCCCCAGCATACTAGTTAGTCTCTGGTTCCCTCCCACCTGGAGCACTATTTTTAGATGTGGGTTGATTCACCTGCCTCTGGCAGAGGTAAAGATCACCTGTGCCCCTGAGGTGAGGGAGGTGGCCCAACTGCCAAGTACCAGGCCTCGGTGAAACCTCCAAACTCCAAGGTCCACTGGGGAGAAAAGTCCACATCCCCACCCAGGCTCGTGGGAGATGGGCCCACACCAGCTCTCATGGGAAAGCATGCTGCTGATGGCTGCCACTACCTGGGGGAACCCAATGCAGAGAGGAAGGAAAACCCAGCCCCAGATGTCTTCCTTCCCTGCTAGAGCCAAACAAAGCTTGGTGAGACGGTGAGGAGGGGGTGGTGAACCTTGGGAAAGCAGTGCCTGTGCTGTATGGACAGTATGGCTTCCCAGAGGAGACAGCCCTTTAGTTGAACTGCTTAGATCCCCAGAAGAATAGGATCTTGAAAAGGAGAGAAGGAGACAAAGTGCACTTCAACCTGAACAAAGAAACAGCAGGTGAGGAGGCATGAGGACAGTAGTGGGAGCTGGGTTCATCAAAAGGGAAGGAATCAGCAGGTGAAGGAAGATGAGCCAAACCGAGAAGGATCTTCAATGCCAAGGTCAGACCTTTAGGGAGGCAGGGGTCCCCCAGGAAGGGCCAGCTGGAGCTAGAACAGAATCAAGGGATAACTCCCTCCTGTGTGTCCCCCTTGGGACTCATTTGTTCCCCTCTGTGTTCCCTTTCCAGCTCCCAGAGCACAGGCTCAGAGAGAGCCCAAGTTCCTGGATACACAAGTTTCCCTTCCCCTTCACCCCAGCCTCAAACCTAGCATTCAAGAGACAGCCCTCAGGAGCCAGATAAGCACAGGCCACAACCAAGACTCACTAAATCCAGGCCTAAGAACTGCGGGCCCCTAGTCAAAGGACAGAGAACAGCTGGAACCTCAGAGCAGGAGGAACTCCTGGATATGTTTAGATTCCTCTCTGTCTTTATACGGATGGGCAAACTGAGGCCCAGAGAGGGTACTTACCAAAGTCACCCAGCTGGAGCACGGCCTGGTGGCTCCACAGCCTGGGCAGCCACCCTGGTGCTCCCTTTCTCAGGGAGGATGACCATCTACCCCCAAACGAGTGAGCTCCCAGTTTGTTCCCGGCACGGCTTTCCTTAGGTGGTGGCTACAGGATCCACAGGGCACACAGCCCTCACCTAGGAGCAGAGTGCTGGACGCGCGAGGCCTGCAAGCCTACTGGGCTTGTTCTGCACCTGCAGAGCGGTCAGACAGAGCTGGTTCCGCTGGCTGCCAAAGGCTCCATCCAGCTCTCCCTAACCTCTCCCTCCCAACCAGAAGAATGCGGAATTTTTTGAAAGAATAGTTTTTCTTTTTAAGTTCCTCTAGAGCCCCCTATTCTACCCCATCTCCATTTCCCTGAGGACTGGGGTCGGGGTAAGGGAATGAACCGTGGGGCAGGAACCTTATAGCACTCAGACCCAGTTCTTACCCTTGAAGTTCCTACCTGTCCTCTGCAGGACCCCGCTGGGGTTGCAAAGCGGGCCTGGCAGAGACGCGGTCCCCCGGGTTGTACTTGGAGGAGAATCAGGGCCCGAGTTTCAACCAAAGCCGCATGTTCAGTGAATCTCTAAATCAGACCAGCCGCAGAAATAATGAGAACCGTTTATTATTATCTTATTATTAATTCCCGTCCCCTTCCCCACTTTCCTCCACTCTTCAGGACCTTATTAAATTCATCCCTGATTCTCGGGCCAGGAAAAAGCTTGTAAAAGGATGGGAGCCAGAGGCAACACCCAGGCCTCAGTTCTCGCCCCAGGCCGTCGGCAGCCCACCCTCCTTCTTAGGCCCGACCTCCTGCTGCCAACACTACTGGGTTAGACTTCCAGACTTAAAGAAGTCGTTTATTTCGATTTTGCTTTCACATTATGTTCCGATACAATCAAAACTCCTGGACGATCCTCGAATAAAAGTCTTGGGATGAGCGCGATCAGACAGCCTGAGTAATACCGCGGGCGGACTCTGGCTTCGGAGGCGGGGGTACAAAACACGCTGCTTCGGGAACTGTGGAGCGGTCGATTGGAGAAATCCGGGGACAGGGGCGTGAGAAGCTTGCTGCTCAGGGCAAGCTCATTCCCGCTCCTAGAACTGAGATTATTCCTAATGCATTTGGATTTCGGAACATCCAAACTTGACTTCCATGCCGGGAGCTGCGCCTGTCCCGGAAAGATATCCGCCAAATTCCTTACCGTTTGCGCTAAAGCGGGGAGCACAGGCGAATGCCGGGCTGGCTCTAAGCCTGAAGCAGGAAGGAGCGCCGGCCGACTTCGCAAGGAAACCCTCCCGCCCTGGCCTTTCTCGGGTTGCAATTTACCAAGTCTTCTGCACCTCTGCACCTCACCCTTCCACACCCCGCCCCCAAACCTCGCAGCTGCGGAAGATGTGGAGTTGAGAAAGCTGTTTCAGAAAAATAAAAGTCCCACTTCAATTTTATTGAATTGAAGCAAAATTAAATCTTAGCTATTCACACGTATGTTACAGAGGACAAGGAAGCGTCCGGAAGAACATCCTGGCGTTTAGTGGAGCCACAGAACACGAGGGCATTGACAAGCATCAGAACATCAAGCAGCCTTAGATTTCACGATCACTCCGAATAGGACATAGAAATACGGAAATACAGCCAGTTTCCACTGGGAAGAGTTCTTCGTGTACAAATGTTATATATTTATACATATATATATATATATATTTTTTTTAAACCAGTCACCACTAAGGTTGAGTTCTTTCTCTGCTAACAAGCAGCCACGGATACAAAGTGTCTTCAGCTAATTAACCCTTGAGCAGTGTTTTAAGAAGAGCAATACTTGCCAAATTAAAACTACCTCCCCCATCCAAAACAAAAACAAAAACACCTTATCCCTGCTCCAAATTAAACATGGGGAGGTGGGAAGGGCATATTAGATTTCAGCAGACGTAAAGATTCAGAGGGGGACTGAAGAAGAAGATATTTCACATTATACAGTGAAATACAAAGTTTCCTTTATATAACTTGTAAGGGAACGTGAACGTGGGATAAGAAACAATGACAAGGCGGTCTCTCTTTCTTGGTTACTGCAACTGGAACGGGGGAGGCGAGTTTATTTTTGGAAAGGGGGGTGCGCAGAGCTAAGCGGAATTTACTTCTCCTAATGAGGAATCGGACAAAGTTGTCCCACCGCCGGCGCACACCGTTTACCCGATACAGCTGGGGAACAAGTAGAAGTTTCAAGTCGTGCAGCTTTCTCGTCCTCTGAATTTCGGCCTCGTTCTCATTCCCCCTCCTGCCTTCCTCCTGCCTTCGCCCTCTCCCTGCCTGAATTCCGGCGATGAGCCAGTCAGAGGGGAAATACGAGGAATCCGGAAAAGGTCGAGTACTTCCAGCCTCCCATTAAGTTTCCCCGCTCCAGCTTGAGGTATGCTCGGTCTCCTTTCTCCATCTGGATAAGAACTCCGTTGCTGGCGGCCTCCCGGGTCACATCCTGGTCACCGGCAAAGGCTGAAATCACCGGCCACCCGTTTAACATGAGGCTCACCTAGGAAACAGAAAGGCCCGCTTCAGAGACGCTACCTAGGCGGGTACCAAAGCTGTGGCGGAGACGTGAACATTCGCGGCTGGGCTAACAGCAATAAAGGCTGGAAGCTTTGTGACTGGAGAGTGAGCGGGAGGAAAAGGGGATTTGCAGCTTACTGCTGAGGGTCCAATGGGGCACAGGATGGCCCATATGGACGATAGGCAGGGTCTGCCCCCCAAATGGGAGACACTTTTTCCTGGAGCGCGCCCAAGTGAATTCCGACTGCATTCTTTCTTTTGTCCAGTTTAATGAACCCGTAGGTGGCTCAAGTTACCTGAGACATTCGGCTCCCCGCCCCCCCCCGCCCCCCGCCCCCCCCCCCCGCCAGCCTCCAAGGGAAACTCTGGCAAATGGAGCTTCTGGAAGACAGACAAACAAAAACCCTGGCTCTTTGGGGTCCTAGCTGCCTGAACACAGCGGAGACACAATGGGGAAACCGGGCAAGGCTTCCAGCTGATGAGAAATCTCGCCAAAGCTGCACTCTTTGCTTCCTCCCCAAACCCCAGGTTCAATTCCTGTCCAAGATCCAGCCGCGCCGCCACCGCCTGGTTTTGCCCTCGCAGTGGTATCAGGGCCAAAGGCCCAGCGCCCTCTCCCCAGCGGCGCTTTCCACCTTTTGTCTCCGCCCAAAGGAGCCTGGACCAGGAGAGACGGTGAGTGCTGGCCCTGACACGGCTGGAGCCCGAAGGGAGCAGCATTACGCCTCCTCCCTTCTCTTCCCACCCATTAACAGCTTGGGCTCGGGGCTGCTAGTTCAAACACCCGAAGTCGGTCCCTTTAGGGACGCCAGGAGGCCCCCTGCCTGTGGTGCTGAAGGCAAGCGCACGGACGTCTTCAGGCCTCAGAGCTGGGACAAGGGGTGGGGGATACTGTCCGTGATTCTGAAGGCGAGGGCTGCGGAAAGCTTCTGGAAGGGGGAACTGCCTGTGATGCTAACCTCAGCCGCTAAGGGAAATCCCTGGAGTACCGTAAGAAAGCGAGAGAACCTGTTTGGAGGGGCAAGAAGGCGGAGGCAGGAAACTCCGTGTCTGGGAAGCGGATTAGGTTCCGAGAGCGGGCAACAGGGAAAGCCCAAACCATAGAACTGTGAGGCCCGGCTACCAGCCCCTCCCAGCAGTCCCGGGCACAGACTGCTGCCCCTTCTATCTCCCACCGCCACAGGGCAGCTCACACCTGCAGCTAGTAGCCCCCTACCGGGGCCGGGGCCTGGCCCTGAGGCGGCGGCTGACCTGGATGGTCTGTCTGTTGTAGACTTTTACCACGTGGAAGTTAAAACTGTAGATCCCTTTACGCGGGGCGATGAAAGTGCTGCGTTCTGAATCAAAGTTGTTCCCGATGTTCACTAGTACCTACAACGAGACGGGAACGAAGGGGAGTATGCAAGAGTCAGTCCCGAACTCTTGTCCCCACGCCTCCGCAGAGACCTTGGAGAGGAAGTAACATCTATCTTCCACTTCTCATCCACGCCCGCCCCCCACCAACCCAATCTGCATGGAACACTCACCTGGTCGAAGTAGATGATCATGGTGCGATTACTCATCTCGGACGGCTCGTGGTTGGTGCTTCTGATGGCCGAGAAAGCCACCTTGGCGCTGCCGGAGCGCACAGAGATGCCCAGAGCTGTGCCCGTGGGATCAGACGTGGGGTTGGAGTCGCACACCACCAGGCACTTGCCCTCCAGCACGATGGGCTCCGTCTCATTCTGCCCGCGGACCGGGCCAGCCAGCCACGCCGCCCCCAGCAGCAGCAGCTCCACGACGCCCAGCATCGCGGCACCGGCGCCCACCCCGCCCCCCACCCCGGGGGCTGCCTGCGCCAGCCGCCCCCGCCTCCACAGCACCACTCCAAAGCCCCCTCCTCAGCTCCGTACGCAGCTCTGCCGACGCCGCTCTGAACACTATTGCTCTTCCTTGCACTCCTGGGCAAGCGTGCCCCCCACGCGATGCTCCCAGAGCCCCGCCCGGGCCTCAGGGGTACCGAGGCTGCTTAGCCGCACTTGGATGCATAACCGCTACCGCACCGTCCCCGCTTCTCCAGCTGCCTCCTGCCCGTACCCGCCGCCGCCGCCGCCGCCGCTCTGAATTATTGATGCAGCCGGCGCTGCAGCCGGAACGGGCGGAGAGCGCGCGCCGGGCACAAAGGCGCGGATCGCGGCCTGGCCCCACCCCCGTCGCCTCTCTAACCGCCTCCCTCCACAGCCCCGCCCCCGCACCGGCAAGGCTCCGCCTCCTATCCAATCCTGGTGCGCCGCGCTCCCCGCCGGTCCAATGGCGGCGCTGTCCGCGCGCGGCCACCTGACCCCGGGCGCAGTTGTTATTAGGCGCGGTGAGGCGGAAGGCGCGCGGCAGCAGGGTTGGGCTCTGGCCCGGAGTCTACTAAGGGAGTGAGGGCCGAGAGCGCGCGCGCGCCCCCAAGCGCGGACTGTCCGCCGCGGCCCTCTTGTTTCCCTCCTCCTGCCAGTCTTGTTCAGCCCCGTCAGCCCTTCCGCCCGCCTCCCTCGCCGGCCCTCAGGTAGGAGGCGGCGCGCGCGCCAAGAGTCGGAGCAGAATCGCAGGGGACCTTGAGGCGTCCGCGAGTGGGCATGCGGGGGTGGGAGAGGAGCGCCCCCCAGCGGGCACAAGCGCAAGGGGCAGCCGCTGCGCGGGTGAGCCTGGGCGTAAGAGCTAGCCGGGCGGCCCAGCTGCAGGGCGCGTGCGTGTGCAGCGGGGCGGGGCGGGGCGTGCGCCGCGGCTTCCGCTGGAGGTGCACGTGCAGCAGCCGGGAGCCAGCGCCGCCGGACTCTGGGTCGGTGTCTCAGCGCGCGCCTTCACGGGTCTCGGCCACCAGGACCAACCTGGGAGGGCCTCCCTCGCCTGCCTCTAGAACTGCGCGCTCTGCAGTCCGTGGAGTCGGATTGAGCGTATATTCATTCATTTGTTCATTTGTTAATTTATTCTGCATAGATCATTGCATGCGTACGAAGCGCAGGGCACTAGACCAGGCGCTGAGGGTGCTGTGGTGAGCAAAAACAGACAAAGCCTGCCGTAGTGCCTCCTGCAGTACAACGGCGTCTCAGGGCAGGCTCACATCCCTTATGCCATTTTTCTCTTTTGCAATTACCCTTTGTATTTTGCATGCGTACTTTTTATTTACTGCGCACCTTTACTCTGAGTTTTATCCACATCTACCTGCATATCATTGCCTTTAGTACAGACACCAAATCTTGTGATTTATGGGCGATTTTTCATGGGGAATGTTGACCCTAAACGAATTTACCCTTCATGCGCTGACTTAGAACTTTACACATACACGTAGTCACAAACGTAAAAAGAGAAAAACAGCTTTGCTCAGTGGCAGAGAGAGAGGAGCTGCGGAGATGGCAAGAGGAAGGGCGCGTTCCAGCCCTGGATGTCGAAAGGCTAAGAGACCTGCAGGATGTATATGGGCAGTTAACCAAGTGGAGGTAAAAGGGCGAGCGGACCTCTGCATCAAGTCCAAAGCAAGAGCGCCGGCTTGGGACCCGAAACAAGAAACGGGTCGGGATGCTGCTCACCCGGGCACCTGACGCTCTGGTCACCACCAGGCGACCTTGAAACTGCGTGTTTAGCGGAACCAGAGCAGATGTGCAGCCGGTGGCGGCCTGCTCGAGCTGGGGGATCTGGAGAGAGGAAGGGCACGGACACGGCACCTCCATTCGGCCTCCGGGTTCGCCGCCAGCGGGGTCGGTCTCCCCCACCGTACGCTCTCCAAGCCGCGGGGAAACCTGCCAACAGCCACGTCTTTCAGCTTTTCAACCTCCTTTGTTTCTTTGAAACTGATAAGTGTTTAAAGAACTACCTGGGGGCACCCTAACTCTGACTCCTTCCTCTGTTCGGAGGCCTGCCAGGGTCACTGGGTTCACCAGGAGAAAGGGTTAGAAAGAGACAACAATTTTACTTTAAATTAAAATAACACAAAAATATTTTTTCAGCTCAGATTTTTTTGAGACATTCCCCAGAAAGCGTTGCCAGCTGTGAATACACCTAATGTGAGAGCATGAACTAATTTAAGAGGTGAGAGCTGCTGAATAATGAGACTGCACCCAGTATAACAGCCAGGACTGCCAGCTCCAGCGGTGGAGGGTCCCTGGAGAAACACCAGATAGAACCAATGGCATGCTGTACACAGTCAGTCATCCCCGACTATTTACTGAGTGCTGGACCTATATGGGGGAAACCTGTTTTCATGGAGCTCACAAGCAGGACTGAGATTACCTAAAGAAACATGGTCGCCAGCCACTTCCTCTTCTGTTCATGTGAGGCTGTGGCCAGCAATGCCCAAGCCTGAATAGCAATTTGTTTGCAAGTGATTCTCCATCTTAGATTTCCATTCTCACCCTCTCTGCAGCCCAGAACTGTTATTCTGAGGACCAGCTGGGTCTCTTTGCTTAAATGCCCTGCAGGCATAGACCTATATTTTGTTTCCTTCCTTCCCAAATTCTGCCCTTCCTTCTTTTCCTATCCTGACTAGAGCCACATCTACCTAGGGGCTCCTACACCTAACTTGACTCCATCTTTATGTCCTATGTTTGAGGCATTCTCATAGGCAGCCCTGTGAGAATGAGTTCAGGGTTCATCATCTCTGGCTGGGGCTGCCTACTCCAGGAGCCTTCTAATTTATCATTCCAGGATTAGTACAAGGATTACCTCTGGCCCTGCTATATACTGTCTATTTTTTTTTCAATTGATGAATATCTATTGGGTGGCTTCAACTTTTCTCCAATGTAAGTGAGAGTTCTGTGGCCACCGTATTTCATCCTGATCACTCGCCTAGCATTCCCCATCCCTCTTCTACATAGTATGTGTTCATAAAATGATATTAATTTAATGTTAATAGATAGATGCTTTCTTGAATTGTGAGGATTAAATGAGATGATATATATGAGGAGGAAAATCCATTAGAAATCTCAAAAGCAGTCATGTTTATTTTTAGTGTCACATTTTTAGACTCAGGATTCCTTTAGCTGCAAGTAACAAAACTAATTGAAAGTGGCTTAAGTATAGAGGACTTTATTTGGTTAATGCAAAAAGCCTATGGAGTAAGTCTTGCCAGTTGTATGGCTAGATCCATCAGTCAAGGTTATCAGGATCTGTTTTCTGGTTTCAGCTTCATTTTCAGACAAGTTATTTCCATATGTAAGCCCTTTAAAAGCGCCTACCAACTTAGTCCTAGCAAGAAAGAAAAAGGAAGTACTTTTTTTTGCAGTATTTGCAGCAAAAGTCTCAGGACTCTTCTTACAGGAGCAGTCTGAGTCACTTGCCCCTCTCTGAGCATGGAGAATGGACTGTTCTGATGGTTAAACTTGGTTCAGGTGTCTTCCTGTGGAAAAGCATTTGGTTTTAGCTCCAAATTGTCTAGACTAGTGAAGTTGTCCAAAGGAAAATTGGAGAAGGGATGCTGAGCAGGCAGAAACAACACATTCTACTTTAGTTCTTCTTAAAGGGTCAGTTGCAATATATTTCACCCAAAAAGAATGCTGATGAAGACTGATACAGTAGCCAAAATAATAGATGTTTTCTGTCTTGGTCCTTTGGGATCTTCAAGATCTCAGCTAAACATGAAATCAGATACAACCAAACATTGATGTTACTTAAGGATTAGCTTTGAAGTCTGAATGCATTTCAAATAGTAGAACTAGGTAAGTATAAATTATTAAGTGATTGTAACATTCTATTCTGAAAGATTTCTTTGACAGTATTTTTTTTAATGATTTTTTTTTCTCTTCATTTTTCAGGATCTTAGAAAGGTGAAAATTTCATTTCTTGGTGAATAGGTACCTAAAAATCTTCATTATTCATCTATTAATGAAAACTTGAAAATTTGATAAAGCCTGAAAAATAAAAGGATTGAGTTAGTTCATTTCTGAAATCTAAGACTATAATGCTTTTCAGGTGTTGAAATACTGGTAAAGTATTATAAAACCATCTGTCTGAAGCTTCTAAAGTAATGTGCTATTGAGATTTAGGGAACTACAAGATTGCAAGTAATGAATTGATACTGTTGTTATAGCCTTTATCTGCTGCCCTAAATGCAGCCTTATGTTTTGGTGAAGTCAGTGGTTTATTTCCCCTCACTGCATTCTGAATTTCCCACCACATTGCATTTTGAGAAATGAATTTAACGTGATCTTAATCCCTCCACTCCTGACCCTGGGAAAAAAAACATCAACCCCTATTGTTGGAATAAGAGAGCATGTTCAGGAAATGGGAATATTTTGTCACAGGATATGAAATAAAGTCATCCTTTTATTAAGTCAAAATGGATTCTCTAATATTTATACACATCAAATAGTATTTCATCAAAGGCCTAGACAGTACCATTCCCTAGTATTTAGTTCATTTGGCCATAAAGCAGAAAAGCTGTTTTGTTCTGAAGACTTAAATTTAGGATTTCAAGGGCCAAGGTCATTTCAAATTAATGCTTGGATCTAGACTCTACAATATGGGAATGATTCTAAGTTGTGCAAAGTGTAGAATAATATTTTAACTGTCACTAAAACATTGGACATCCTGGGCATGTTATTTTTTTTTTTTTGCACTTGTCCATTTTAAACACAGCATATTTGCTGCTTGTTTAAAAAGCTACATTACAAAATGAACTTTGTAATTGGGCACTTTTATTAAATGCAGGATCACTTTTTAATGAAGGCCAGGTTTGTGGTACTATTTTAATTCTTAAAAAAACTTTGATTTTAAGAAAAGGATATATTCAAAATATCTTTAGTTCTCTGTTAATCTCATATTATGCATTTTCTTAACCTCTGTTCAGAAGAAGAAACTCTTTGTCTTCTAAATTGAGGGATGCTGGCACCATTTTTAAAACAATGCCTTGACTCTGCTGTGGTATGTGCTGCTAGGAATTTTATATGAAGCTGTTATTCAAGTAGATGGTAATAAGGTCAAAGGGGAAAAAACATAAAATAACCATACAGAGCTGCTCTTGAGAGAAAAAACACATAGGTAACATCAAATACTAGTTGGAATTTTTACAAGAAATAATTATCTGTGTGCCTTTGGAATGGTTGATTATGGGGAGAAACCAAGGTTTGGCCAATTCAGCAAACATTTATTGAGTGCCTGCAATGTGGAAGATAGTGTTTTAGGGCCTGTGGCTACTGCAAAGATGAATCCCTGCCCTCCAGGAATTTGTTTAGCAGTACTCAGAGATGCCTACCTGGAGAACGTCCACTGACAACTCTTCTGGTTCTACTCAGAAGACTTCTTAGTAATGGTACCACCTAAATTCTTACATGGTAGATTTGATTATACTCTGTATCTGTTTACATTAACCCTATAATCAGAAGACATATGAAAATTGCACACACATATAAAATTAATGGATTAGAGAACATTCAAACAAATATTTCTGGTATAAATGTCAAATGCATTTGACATCAAAGAAATGGTGAGTGTTACCATCTGTGGGGGGCTGGATTTAACATTTGGGAAAAGTTATCACTAAATTTAATAGGGAACTTAGGGAAATTTCCTGGATCTCGCATTTACTGACAATTGTGTAGACTTCCCACAGTTCTGACCACTCTCAGAATAGAGTCTTATAGAGGAAAGTCTGCTTAACTGGACTCCTTGTTGAACTACAGACTTCTGTGTTACAGAAGGCAAACAAAAGGAAGAATTTAAATAGAATTTGAAGGGGGGAAACACAGAAGAAAAGGGGATTTTTGTATTTTTAAAACATTATTTTCCCCAAATGATATTTTCTGGTAGACTTATTAGAAATTAGTTCAGAGGAGCATGCTGATCTTTACCCCAAGGGAAAAAGCCTCAGTGACAGTTACATGATCGAGTTCCCTAATGCTTATGCTGCTTCACACCCCTCCCAAGTGAGCCATTCTCTACTTTCCTCTTCCCTGTTTTTGACCCTGAAAGCTGACTCCTTCTAACAAGCTTCTGATTTTGCCCAGTGGAGGGTACCAGCCGGGGATCAGAGAGAGGGGGAAGAGAGAAGCTGGGATATTTATTTCTTCCTCCTCCTGCCCTGCTTCAGTGCACATAGTGTGAAGCAATAAACCTGAGGAATCTCTGGCAGTGACTTCCCTTTGCAGGATTCTAGTTCCTACCCAGTGGCCCCTTCTCCTGGGCTCCAGCTCTCACTCCAGTAACACTCTTTCCTCCTTTTGTAGCTTCCCTCCGAGAATGGGAGGTTTGCCCATCTCTGTTCTCAGCATCTCATGTTGATTCCCCTGACCCTGCCAACACCTCTGTAAGTTGTCCCTTCATTAAAATCTCTCCATTTGAATGATCTGAATTTAATGCTATTTCTTTCTGGGATCTCAGTGATATACTGTTATCAGTACAAAATCTTGCTTTACCGTCAGAACTAACAGATTTGATAAATTTTATCCTCATATGAAAACTAATGGTTGATTGTATCATTAAAAAAAATCACTATGGATTAAACACTAACTTATTACAAATTCAGATTAGCTGCATAGCATTACCAAAGATATATTTCAAACAAAACTGTTTATCAAAAGTTTTAAAAATTAACTACTGTTAAATATAATTATACTGTTTTCAGAATGTTAAAGTGAAATATAAGTATTTTTTAAAGTAGCAAATGTTAAATTTCCAGGTAAATTGCTTCCTACACACCTATACACTTGCAGCACAGAATATATTAATATCTTGAGAAAAATACAGTATTATTTTGTGAACTCATAAAGCTATTTTCAGTTTTTAAAATATGAAAACCTTGCTAAAATGTGTTTTATTATTGGGAAAGCATGATAATTACTGCTATTCAATTTTTTAAGCTTGTAAACGTTTTATCTGTGCCTGTTTTCACAAATAAAGATTTTATTGTTATTATATAAAATATATAATGTTTTAGATTTTAAAATAACAGATTGAAAGCCAGCCACAATACAGTATATTTTAATATATAGGTACTAATGAGGGCATCCTTCTAGTCTATTCATTTTAACCATCCATTTCACTCTGCCTGCCTAGTATTGTTTGAGATCCTTACCAAAACAGTACTAAGGGCTATTTAGAAAACATAAAGCAATTAGAAAGTAATCTTTGACAAGTAGGCTCTCTGTAAGTGGCAAGCAAAGTTAGGATAAATTCAATAAAAATATCTATTCAGTCTTTGGGTAATTCAGTCTCTTGTCTAAAGGAACAAGCTGGTTGAATTCCTTTTTCTTCTCGCCGTTGTGGTATCACAGTGCATATTGTAACCAGTTTAAGTAATTATAAATGTACTGAAATATATCTATGGTTTTGTCACCGTATTATACAATTGCATGAATACTTTCTTCTGTGCTCACTTACTCTGAAATTTGGTCTCAATATTTAATGTACCAGAAGTATCAAGATGATAGGGCTTCATTGAAGAGACCACTGTGGGCTTTTTAGAAAAATTAAGATCAGAAGTTTGGATCTTTAACCTACAGTGTCTTTTTTTAATTGAGATATAAGTGACATATAACATTTTAGTTTCAGATGTACAACATAATGATTCAGTATTCATATATATTGAGAAATTGTCACCACAATAAGTCCAGTTGATATCCATTACTTAAATGGTTACACATTTTTTGCGTGTGATGAGGACTTTTAAGATTACTGTCTTGGCAGTATATAATTTACAATATAGTATTATTAACTGTAGTCACCACACTGTACATTACATCCCTGTGAGTTATTTATTTTGTAACTGGAAGTTTGTACTTTTTGACATCTTTACCCCTTTCGCCTACACCGCTGCACACTCTGGGGTGTCTTGAACCTTAATTCTTAAAGTCAGGTGCCTACATCTTACAGACTGAGGCCCATGGAGGGTAAGTTCCTCTGAAACAGTCCATGCACCATAGTGGCTCTTGTGTAGGCTCTAAAATCAGAGTGTGGCCTGAGCCCTTTGATAAACTGTATAAATCTGTGTTCAGTCTTTCTCATCAGCAAAGTAACAATAATAATTAAAGGCTGATTTTAAGGATGGAATGAGGTAATCTATGTGATTGGTCTGCACATGGTCTGTGCTGTTCCATCCATGAGAGCTGCTGCTCTCCTCCTCCTAAGTGCCCAGAATCAGAAGCCCGGGTGCAACCTCCACTGCCCCATGCTCTCGGTCCAGAGTCATCTTGAGGTTGACAAGGTACTCACCTTGCTCTCGGCTGGTGGATTTTTTTCTCCTGCCACACAGTTCAGTCAGTAACGTCTTTGTTTGATTTTAGTAGATACATTCCATTGAAAGTCCTCATGCTTAATATAAATTTAAAATGGATATTTATGTACCTCCATAGCAATATACGTAAAATTAGCACAGCTTCACAAACGCATCGTGCTCTCTTTTTTCAATATTCATTCAACTGATGTGTATCGACTACCTACTATGTGACAGGTATTTGTTGTGAGGACCAGGGATATATCAGTGAACAAAGCCAACAAAGCTTCCTGCCCCCAATGGAAGACATCTTATTTGATTTTGTGGCAATGATGTTCTCATTATGAATTTTACCACTGTAGTATTAAATTAAATCATCCTCATCTTATTGATGCACGCAATTAAGAGACTATAGTTTTTTCTTCTGAAACATCCTTAAAAAGATATCTCACAACTCAGGAGTTGGCTTTTTTTTTTCTCTTTTGAATGACATTAAAATTTTTTTGTCATTTTTATCTTGGAATTTAATTGGAAAAAACAGCAATTAGATTTTAAATTTTAGCAACTTTAAATTTAGCAATTTTAAAATTAGCAACATTAAAATTTTTCTGTGATCATTTCCATTTTTAAATGTAAGTGACTTTAAGGACTGTGAATCTGGTTGCCCATAAATGAAAGGTGAAGGTAATTACACCACATTGCCACATTGCGTCAGTGGAGAGTGGTTTGCTTGCTTTTAGTCTATGAAAAGTTTTTAAAATAAATTTTAATGTGCCTTTAAAATACTCCTTTTAAAGATATTCCACATTAAAACATGCTGAGAGAAGAATTTTATATCTGTGGGTGAGGTCAGAATTAGGGTGCGTGGAGACTGCTCTTTTGCCTGTGCCTTCCTTTCCCCCTCCTTTAGGTCAATGTCTGTCTGACTCTCAGGCACACCTTTGGGCTCAAGGAGTGGATGTGCACATCCCCTTTGGAGGAACTTCAATTTTCCCACTCCTATGACTACATTAGTTTTTGTATGTCTTTCCTCACAACTGAGTACTCTCCTCCCCACCCCCTTGGGGAACAGGGAAGGAAGGCTCTGGCACTGTGCTTGTGTAAACATAACTGAGAACTTTCCATGTCTCTTGCGTCTTCATGAGTGATTCTTTGTATTATGCTAGGATGGTAATTCTTTAAATAGAATATTCTCCCAAGGAAATCGCCCACAATGCTGAGAGTACACCTTGCAAAAGGTGAGCCTAGAATATAGGGTACATCCTCAGCAGTGCCTAAGGCTGAAGTGAAGGCTCTCCGGAATATGGAAAACAAATTTATACCCATTCATTAGAGTAAGAATCACAAAAACAGAGCTGCCATTACCTACAGAGGAAACAGAGCCACCATGCAAGTGCAGACGTGAGCTCTGAAGATGAAGCTGTTTGCAAGGGCTCTCATTTGTTCCAGAGAAACCCACTTGCCTATTTTGAACCACTTTTCTTTAGAGCATATGTCTCACTGTGCAACCCAAAGGGTGTTTATATCCTAGTCATTGCTTCAGCGAGATCCATTTTAAGCCTGAAGCACAGAGCTGGTAAATAGATGGGCTTTGGTAGTCTGAAGAAATGACCCTCCTACAAATTTAGACAGCTTTTTTTTTATTCCCATAATATTGTTGCTAGATGGGATTAATAGAGGTCTACAACAGTTTGGTTATTCGCACTCCTTTGAAATGAGAACATTTGTTTCTATTCAATGAGATGAGAAAAATTGGGGGCTCTTTATGATATTTCCATTGCCCACTGAGTTATTTCTATTGGAACATATTTCTTCATGTATTTAAGACAATTACCAAATGAGTGCCCTTTAAAAGTCTATCTGATATTAAATGGGAGGAAAGTAAGATGCAAAACTGTAGTTATAAGATGTATTTATAGAAGATGACAAGTGGAATATATGTCAATATGTTGACTGATTATGTTTGGTTAGGATTATGATTTTTTTTACCCTCTGTAGTTTTGGTGTTCCTGCACTCCTAAAGTTTAATAAACATATTTTAATACAGTTTTCTTAAATACCTAAAAAAAAATTTCCCTTGAACAATATTAAAATCCACGTAATGTTCATTGGTGCTATCAAGGCACTTTTCCCTCTTCCTTAACCTTGCAAACCACACATGACCATGCTTAAGGAAGTGCCTCTCAGATA
Source organism: Smutsia gigantea (assembly GCA_032199065.1). NCBI lineage: Eukaryota > Metazoa > Chordata > Mammalia > Pholidota > Manidae > Smutsia > Smutsia gigantea. Next base: position 148,177 of record JAVSCE010006894.1, on the reverse strand, counting down.
GCTATGATTTGCATTCATCAATAAGTCATCCATAATTAGAATTCTTTTCTTCCCAACACAAACACCTCTCTTTCAAAAATAGTTCTCTTTTGTGAATGATGTTTGACATCTTAGAAACTAGGCTAACCTTTATTATGTGCATTGCTCTAATCAAAGCACTGTTTTGTGGGGTCGACCCAAGGTTACTTGTTTAAGAAAAGCATCAGATTAATCTCATTAGGAAAATTATCTTTTTCATAAACCTTTAATCATTAAAAAGACCATTAGGAGCCTATACCAGTCTGTATAGCTGGCCGGAATTAAGTAGTATATTTGACAATTGGCAGTACAATACAATAGCCCACATTTGCACAGAGCTATCTATTTAAAAACCGATAAACCTTTCATAGACAAATATATATTCACCTGAATATGAGGCTTTCATATTTTTCTATGTCAAATACAGCCTGGCAGAGGTAAACTGATGTGCCCAAGGTCATTCACCTGGCAGAGTTGGGATTATTTCCTGTCCCTTAGCTCTAAAATCTTGACCACTTTGTCCTGCATCATTGCCCGGCTTAAAAGACACTCCTGCTGAGTCCAGTGATGTTGATGTGATGTTTCGAGCTGGGAGGCAGCGTTAATTAATTTTAAATATGAACATTTTTTTCCTAATAAGCAATGAGGTTTAGTTTCAAATTTTTCAAAGATTATAAACCTTTCTCTCTCCCTTTTTTCATTTTCCTCTTTTGTCCTTAAATAGCGTTCCATATATATTACTGCCAGAAACAAATTATTGGCATTCATGTTTTGCTTTTCCATGCCTTTTAATCATTTTTTACAGCTGTTCTTTTGACAACAATTATGTTTCCACTTTTCAAAAATTGCTACAAAGATGCAGAGAGAAAAGAGGAAAGCAAATGAATAAACTACAAGCAATTATGTAAGTGATACTTTTTTGACCTGACATTTTAAGAAATGAGTAAAACCTTACACCAATACTTTTTAATAGCTAGGTTTTAACCTTTCACTAGATGAAGGTAAAATTCACATGCCTTAAACCTGGTCACCAGATAATGATAAAGGCATTTATTTTTCTAATTGTTACACTATCCAAATTTTTTAGCTATAGGAAGAATGCTTACTTTGTACCAAGTTACATAATGGTGTAGATATGTACAGTTTATCAATATGTCCTTTTGCAAAACTTATACTGATAATATACTGAGAAGTAAATTGACACTGTGCAAAGTGAGTCAGTGAGCTTAAATGTATAGATTATATTCACTGCTCTTACCAGTTGGAGATTTAACAGTATTTGATGACCTAGTGAGTTTATGGTGAATCATTTCTTTGTCATTTCAAAGGTTTAAATTTCAAAAAATTTTTAAATCTAATTTTTGAGATTTTAAGTATCTCAGATATGCTGTTAATGTTTCTTTCTCATTACTTAAGAAGTCCTTTATTCTGTTTCCCCCTTTCCCACCCCCTTTTGTACCTACCAGTGTTCATTTCACAGTTGCAAACTGATTGGCTTGACATGTCTAAGACACCACTCGAAGCACTTCATCCTATAAATACCAAGCTCATTTTCCTAGATGTTTTGAAAAGATAAAATATGACCTTTCCTCAAGTGGTGTGTTCCGATTAGTAATTTTGGAAAGTGTCATGGCCTTCTTTCCTGTACCTCTACAGACACTCACATTTTGACACTAGGGAGGTTATGTTGTATACATTGTGTTTCTGGTTTGGAATGAAACACTCTGTGGGTCTCTCTCATGATCATGTCTATATATTATATATAGACATGAAGTCCCTCAAAGATCATGCTTTGTTGGAGAAACATCTAGACACCCAAACTTTTAACCTAATGAACTTAATTTAACAGTTAATAATGAATTTGAAATGTGTAAGATTTTGCTTTAAGTGTTTTTGTTTTATTCTTGTTCTCCAAAATGCATCTGCCTTGTATTCATATTATGTTAGAACCTTAGCATGAAAGAATGTGCTTGAGAGAAGAGCATAGGAAAGCATTCTTTAACTAAAGTCACTGTAGTTAGTTTATAATTTTTATACATTTTTTGTTTATAATTCTTAATATTGATTCAGCTATCAAATTACTTGTTAACAAACTCTGTCAATTAGAAATATACTCAACCATTTTTTTTAACAGATTGAAAGCAGAGAGGAAAGAGAATGGCAACAATGTCTTACATGTCTAAACCAGAGTCCTGTATCTTCCACCCAATGTTTCTTCACCAAATAAATTTCAGTTTATTTTTCGAATTCTCTGACAAAAGGCACAGTGTTATAGTGAGCCATGGTTTTAATATACTTTGAGGAATGGCACATCTGTTGTGTAGTCAGTATACCAAATTTAGCCTCTTTACAAAATAGAAAGGAGACCTTACCAACCATAAAAATCTAGTACATGGTAATCCGAAAATCCAAGGAAATATTTAATCTAGTAACTAGAACTAAATGTTAGGCCTCATGGCAGCTCAGCTTCCACTAAGCAAGTTTTAATAATAGGTTAAGCCAACTATATCCAGAGCAAAGAGAAGCATACCTTGTTTACATATCCAAATCATTAACCTTTTATGTTCTGACCTTTAGCCCTTTGAAAGGGCTTAGGAGTATTACAGGAAGCAGAGTTTATTTTAAATGCCTTAAACATCCATATAGTACTCTACACTTAGATATTGCTTTTAATAGCAAATGTAGTAAGTATTAAGGACCACGCTAAATTCTCTACATGCATTGTTTCACTTAATCACTGGTATGATCTTAATAACTTTTTAAATCTCATTTTACAGATGAGGAAACCAAGGTTGAATAGGTTGCCCTGGTGCCCCACTGTAATGTGTTGAGCAGGGAATTCATCCTATTCAGTCAGACTCTAGAGGTTTTGCTCTTAACTATTATGTAACACATCTTTCCCAGGCGTGTGTTATCTGAATGTCATAACCAATTTTATGATGTGTGCAGGATGGATAGGATTACTACTGTTTCACAGATGGCAGAACTGAGGTCCAGAGACTTCAGGTGACCTATTCCAAATTACAGGGTAGTGAGCAGTGGCACTGGACTGCCAGCTCTACATCACATGGCCTTCTTTCCTGTACCTCTACAGACACTCACATTTTGACACGAGGGAGGCTATGTTGTATACATTGTTTCTGGTTTGGAATGAAACACTCTGTGGATCTCTCTCATGATCAGTGGCCCTTCTAAACTGCTCCTCCTGCACCCCCAACCCCCGCCACAGGAATAGCATAAGTTATCTTTAAACATGGCATCTCTTTGTTCTCACCCCACCCTCAGCTACAATAGGTACAGCTGGCCAAACATAAAAGAGGTGTTTCATCTTGGTCACCACTACCTTGTCCCTTTTCTGGCTTTTATTTGACAGGAATATTACTTTCCCACTTAGTTCATTAGTGCCCTTATGTTCTTAAGCACCTCCCACCATAAAAATAGAAAAGAGGCTGTGAGTCATTTACACTTTAGCACGAATGTGCTTGCTTTTTATCAAGTCTGCTTATGTCTAACTCTTTTTCTCTAACTGCAGAATGAAAGTCTCTGGACTGTCTTCATTTCCCCCATGACAAGAATGAGCTGGACATTGGTGTAGACATCAGAAGACCCCAGAGACCCATTCACCAGAGACAGTTGAACTGCAGGATTATTGCAGATCAGGCCTTAGGTGCAACTTCTCCTAAACAATGAGGCTGTAAGCCCATGCTCACTCACTTTTCCCCTCTCTGCTTGATCAAGGTGGATTGTTTGCCCTCCGCGCCCTTCCAACTTGTCAGGAATCCAGAGAACATTCTCCATCCTTCCAAGGATACCCAGATCCTATCTTATCTTAAGGATGTATCAATACATTCATTTTAGTATACGCTGGGATCTTGCCTCAAATCACTGCTCCTGATGAAGAAAGGATAGAGTTGTTTCAAACCTGGTTGCTATCATTTGATTTCCCTGCTATTCATGAGGCTATCCTTCTTGCTGTGGGTAATATGATCACATGTCCTTTCATCTTCCTGAGGCCAGGACATGGTGACTGAGCTGCCCTCAGCAGCAGCACAGGATTATAGCACAGCTTTTCTGCTACCTGCAAATGGCTGATATACAGGGATACCTGGATTTCAGTTGTGTGTGTGTGTGTGTGTGTGTGTGTGTGTGTGTGTGTGTGTGTGTGTGTAGTAGGAAGGCCCAAAGAGGTAGAAGGGAATGCATCAGACTTTCAGCCCCATCACTGGACCAGTGCCTTATCTTCAACTCCTCCAGAAGCTGATGTGGAGACAAGGATGCAAGTGCAAATGGCTTATTTGGGAGGTGACTGTATGGAGTTCTGTGGAAGAATGGAGAAGTGAGGTCAGGAAAGGAGGACTGGCAAAGGATCCATTCATAAGCCATTTAGCCCTGTGGACAGCCTGGGGAACTGGGAGTCAGGGTGGAATACAAGCCTCAGCATCACTGCCCTTGCTCTAAGGGGTCAAGGGTGAAGATTATTACCAATTCCCTTTAGTCATTGGTGAGAACATTGAGGTGGAGGTTGTTAATTTTCCAACAATTTAAATGTACTCCTTTGGGTCATAGTGGCTTTCTTTACTTTCAGAAAAATCCTTCAGGCAGAGGCCCAGCTATTAGAGTTAGAATACATTGAAGTGGTCTAAGGGCTGTGGGCAGAGCACCCATATGCTTCTGTTTAAGATGTTCAGGTGGTAGAGAGAGTACAGAGAGCCTTGCCTGCTTGAAACTGTCTTCAGTAAGGGTTTCTGTAACTGCATTGAGGATTAAATTACTCATATCGTCAGAGAAGCCCATCGCCCCTGATGGTTATAGTAGGTAGGGAGAATTAATAACTAAAGGGAAAAAATGCCAAGCAGCTGGTTTGGCTGAACATCAAAGACTCTTGCTTTACTTGTCATTGATATACACTGCTTATTATTAATGTCTGATAACAATGTTGAATAATAATGAATATACATCTCATTAAATACACATCTGATTAACTTTATCATATATTAAGTTTCATTCACATACTCAGCTTTCATAATTTATTGCTTATGTAACATGGTAAGACTTAAAAAGAAACCTCCAGGATACTGTTGGTTTGATGACTACGTTGTCTATCCTTGTGACTAGTTTCTTCATTCATTTGGAATGTCAGTGTTACATGGTAACAGTCACTAACTCTGCTCTAGCACTGCCAATAGCAAAGCAGTTTCACTTACCCAGTTATTGTGGCTGAGAGGATCACACCCTTCTTACTGTGAGTTCTTTTGCCATTTATTATTGATTAATTCAACCTTTATTTGACCCCATCATGTAACATTCATTGTGCCAGATGGTATGGCTTTAGGTATGGATTAGAACCTGATTCTGTCTTCAAAGAGCTCATGGTCTAGTAGAGAATCATGCCACCTTATAGATGATTGTTCAAGAAGGGAGCAAAAATGAACGAAGGACTCTGCATCTTCTGTCTCCCTAGGTGTGGAATAACAAAGCTGTTCCTGTATTTGGTTTCCAGAAACCATCCTAAAGCTAGCAGTCATCATTTTGTGCTTTCAGCAATGAGTAGCATTATAGGATAGTACTCAATGCATTGCCTTCTTTTTGTGCTAGCTGAGAATTTCATAAATGAAAGCCATTCCCTGGTAAAATGTAAGTTTCCTTTAGCCAAGTGCCCAATGGTAGCACCTTTTTAGAACCCAAGTCTAAAGATGTCATCAAACCCCAGGTCCACCCACTTTTTAACAAAAAGCCAACCAGAAGAACTTTATACAACAAAGACAGAATGATACTAAGAATACAGCTTAGTATCACAGGGGGCATAGCCAAATATGTCCTTGAAATTTGTAAGTTTACATAAAGAAAATGTATCAGTTAGCCAAACTTGTCATTGTCATCTCTCAGAATTGCATTTGCCAGGAGAAATCAGGGTCAGAGATGGAGTGGAAAATGTCAACAGAAAAAGGGCCAGGGGACACCATCAGTAGAACAAAAAGGCATCCTACAGTATGGGAGAATATATTCATAAATGACATATCCGATAAGGGGCTGACATCAAAAATATATAAAGAGCTCATGTGCCTCAACAAACACAAAGCAAATAATCCAATTAAAAAATGGGCAGAGGATCTGGACAGACACTTCTCCAAAGAAGAAATTCAGATGGCCAACAGGCACCTGAAAAGATGCTCCACATCGCTAATCATCAGAAAAATGCACATTAAAACCACAATGAGATATCACCTCACACCAGTTAAGATAGCCAACATCCAAAAGACAAACAACAACAAATGTTGGCAAGGATGTGGAGAAAGGGGACCCCTACTACACTGCTGGTAGGAATGTAAATTAGTTCAACCTTTGTGGAAAGCAGTATGGAGGTTCCTCAAAAAACTAAAATAGAAATACCATTTGACCCAGGAATTCCACTCCTAGGAATTTACCCTAAGAATGCAGCAGCCCAGTTTGAAAAAGACAGATGCACCCCTATGTTTATCGCAGCACTATTTACAATAGCCAAGAAATGGAAGTAACCTAAGTGTCCATCAGTAGATGAATGGATAAAGAAGATGTGGTACATATACACAATGGAATATTATTCAGCCATAAGAAGAAAACAAATCCTACCATTTGCAACAACATGGATGAAGCTAGAGGGTATTAGGCTCAGTGAAATAAGCCAGGCGGAGAAAGATAAGTATCAAATGATTTCACTCATCTGTGGAGTATAAGAACAAAGAAAAAACTGAAGGAACCAAACAGCAGCAGACTCACAGAACCCAAGAATGGACTAACAGTTACGAAAGGGAAAGGGACTGGGGAGGGTGGGTGGGAAGGGAGGGATAAGGGGTAAAAAGGGGCATTACGATTAGCCCACATAATGTTGGGGGTGTGCACAGGGAAGGCAGTATAGCACAGAGAAAACAAGTAGTGACTCTGTAGCATTTTACTATGCTGATGGGCAGTTACTGTAATGAGGTATATGGTGGGGAGTTGATAATGGGGGGACTCTATAATGTTGCTCACATAACTATGTTAATATTACCAAAAGAAAAAGGGCCAGGGAGAAGGCTAGTGTTATTTCTGGGGTCCAGTGACCTCCCAAGGTCCTAGTGTGGGTCTGGTAGTGGACTGGATAAGTAGTCTACATCACATTTATACCATTTATACTCTAAAGTGAGAAAGAGGTTAGTATGGAAGGAATTTAGATAGCTTACTTTTCACCCTCCAAAAGAATTACATTTTCCTAACTGTCAACCTAGGAACATCCTAGATGATCATGCAATTTAAGGCTATCCTTACATAGCAAGTAGGATAGCCTCATGAATAGCAGGCAAATCAAATGAGAGCAACCAAGTTTGAAACAACTCCATCCTTTCTTCATCAGGAGCAGTGATTTGAGGCAAGATCCCAATGTATAGTAAAATGAATATTGATACATCCTTCAGATAAGATAGGATCTGGGCATGCCCCTTTCTCCCTGCACACCAAACCTGTCTACTTGATGAAGTCACTATATTAGTAGGAAATTTTGCCTCCTACCCCACTCCTTCATGGAAAAACTTCAAGACTATCTTAGAACCCACCTTGGCCTCCACACTCATCAGGGGAGCATCTCCTCACTTGCCTGTCTTTAAATGTTTCTCAAGTCTCTGCCCTGCTTAATATCATAGTCTCTGCTGTGGTCCTAGCCCTTTCTGAGACCAAATGTGTTTCTTCTATTTTCCCTCTTCTCAATCCATCTCCCAGAGCCCATGCTAGTGCCTTCTCTGCTTGTGCACCGAATGCAGTTCAGGCAGTCGCAACTGGTCCTCGGCTCACTTTCGCAGCTTCACCTCCAATGTCCCTTTGCTCTGTCCTACTCCATCCCTCTGAGCTCACCTTCATTCTCTGGACATGCCAAATAATTTCACACTACCATTCCTTACTTGTACTTGTCCCTCTACCCAGCTCACTATCCTTCTGAAACTTTCCAAAACCCTCCCAGGCAGAATGAATCACTTCTGCATCTGTACTCCAAAAGCTAAGGTTCCATTATAGTGTTTATCATATTGATTCTGGTTATTGTTGATGTTAATTAGCTTTGTAACACCTAGCACAGTAATTGAAACAGTAGATGCTCAAACATGAATTTATTTTTAACTTTAAATGAGATGATAGTTTTAGGATGCCAGAATCTTTGGGTCAAAAGATTTGGCTTGATTTTTATATCAGGCAGAGTTTTAGTTTCAAGTCATAGAATCTGCTGGCTCCTTCAAGGAGGAAGGAGATGGATTGAAGGCTGTTGTGTCACTTACAGACTTTCTGGGAGGTCCTTGGGGACCCCAGCAGTAGGAACAAAACATAAAATCTCTGTGGGGAGCCAGCTTGCTGCCACTGCTGGGTGCAGGTTCCACCAGATGCACCACCCACACCCCCAGCCTCACACTAGACGTTGCTGCTCCCTCCGGAAACCACTGTAGCTCCCGGTGCTGCTGCCACCCCAGTGAAATGCATTCTCTGCAGTCCCTGCCTTCCCATGTCACGTCAGGAGTCAGACTCCATCCCAGTAGTTGAGCCTGTATCACATGTCTGAGCCCTAGCTTCAGGGGAGGCTAGGGGAGAGAGCATGTGGCTGCCGTGGGATGGTTGGTCTCTGTCTCCCATCAGGAGCCATGAGGCAGGGAAATCCCCAGACAAGAAAGTTCACATGTGAGTGGGGCTGGGGGGAAGGGGTGGGTGTTAAGGAAGGTGCAAGAAGAATGACAGATGTCCACTGGAACTTTCAGGATGCGAGGAACCTAATTAAGAGCTTCCTTTGATGGCATATCTGAGTTTTAACAGAAAAAATGCAGAAGCCAGCATGCTCGAATTGGGTGATTGAGTAAAGGGAGTCCACAAAGGGCGGGCAGGGTGTCAGAGGGAAAGCATGAGGACAGCGCGGTGGTGCAGTGCTCCAGGACTCGTTACAAGGGCAGGGAGTCATTACCAGACTTGGACAAAGAGTCACCAGACGGGCCGAGACTATGTAAAAGAGACAGAGCCAGCCCCAGGCAAGCCCTCAGGAAGAGAACAAGAGTGGTAAGTGCCTGACTCTCTTCTTTCCCTCCTGTGGACCCTTGCTGAGACTCCCATGTCACAACCAGAAGCCAGAGCGCCAGGGAGTGTTAGACTGTTCACACTGGTCAGTCTCTTGGAACACAGAGCATGTCAGGGAGAGGGGAGAGAATGGATTTGGAGGAACAAATAGAAGATACACAGCACATGAGGCTTAATCAATATGTCACCAACATTTTTCTTTTTGTTTTATTCACTATCTCCTTTGGGGATGTCACTTTACATTTTCAGCACCCCAGCCTACAAGATCGATGATCTTAAAGTGTCCTCCTCATATTGAGTTTAACGAGATTCTATTTCCCCCGTTTGCTATTTAGAAATGCTCTATTGTATGGTTCAACAGTCTGCACCATCAGAGGTTAGCAAATGGCAACCAGTACATTTTTTTTCCTACACAAGCTTGAGAAAAAAGGATGGGACATGTGACCTGAGCACACAAAGATTCTTCCTTTTCAAATCCATGCAGATATCCTCTCTATGTATTGTCTCAGCATATGAGATTTCCTGCTGCTCATCTCTGCTTCCGTCTCATTAATACCTAGCCTACTAAAGAAACCAGGTTTAAGGATTGTCATTAAAATGAGCATCATGTCATTATCAGCAGTTATAAGCCCCTTCAAGGATTCATGCAATATAACCTTTCAATGTATATGGTAACTTGTGCAAAATAACCAGTTGCTGGCTATTAACTTTGGAAAAAAATACCACATGGATAGCTTCATCATTGTTTTCAAGTGTATTATGGGTTCCTTTGCAGAATTATGGAAACCAGTTATTTTCCATCCTCCCAGAAACCTCTAGGAGAATTGAGGTATATCATGAGGTATTTAGGTAAGAGAAGAATATTTATTTTTCACTTAAAAAAATTACAATAATAGAATTCTTACTTTTAAATAGAACAAAGACCAGAAGTCACCCTTTCTCTGTGTTCACTTCCTCCTTTGTGTTAATGTAATAGCATTAACAGAGCATGCAGAAAAAGAAAGATTTTTTTCCAACATGTTATTACAAGCTATGTCCTTAGGGCGTGTTGAGGGTGGGGTCTTGCAACATCACATGCTCTACTGCTCTTTCAAAGCCCAGGAATCCCTTGGGTCTCTGCACACTGCTGCCTCTCACTTTGTAAGAAGAGAAACCATTTGCAAAGCTGCAAACTTTGGCTGTTGCCACATGCAGCCCCTTACAAGGAGTTCCTGAGCTCCTTCCATTCATTCACTTATTTCAAGTGCTAATTGTATATTTCTGATTTGCCAATTGACTACCAAAATAGATATTTGCTTCATTATTTTTTTTTAAGTTTGGGTGAAGGACTTTACCACTAAAATATTTTAAATTCCTAGGTATGATTTTTTTTGGCATTTATAGACATCAAATGCCAAGAGTATTTGCTTGCCAAGAGCAGAATATACTTTTGTGAAAAAGAGGTGTCCATGAAATGAGTATGGTGATATTTAATGTAAACATAAGAAATACTTGTTTCAAGTATTATGGCATACATATTGAGTGTTTTACATGTATTTTAAGAATGTGTTACAAAGATTTTGAAAGCTGCTCATGCACTTCATCCTGCAGTAGGAACTTCCTGACCTCTCCGGCCCTGGCCCTTCTCTTCTTTTGACTTCTAGATCACGTGATGTCAGTATCTCTTATTATTGCCCATACTCATCTGATCCCAAGCCCTGTAAATGGGCTGACTCTTGGGTATTAGGCTCATCTTATCAGGTTCTAAGTTCCTGGAGGACAAGGAAGTTGTTTCAGGCTGAGACAGCTATTCAACTGAGTTCCTTGATCTTCCCTTCCATAGCTCTCCTACAAGGTCTGAAACTTGCCTTTTATTCACAACTGTGACAAAGTATCAATGCTATTTGACCAACACTCACCCTTGGCAGCTGTCTTTATTGCCCATAGTTTATTGCCACCCAAACCTACAGATTTTACTTCCTAAAATCATTTCTGAAATCCATCCACTTTCTTATACCTTCTTTATCAAACCACCATTCTGTTTCACCTAGATTACTAGGTAGCCTTCCAGGTGGTTCCCTTCATCCATTCAGAAGCCCTTTCAGCAGTTCTCTGTCTCTTGTCTTCTTTACTAGACAATTAGGACCATGAGGCCAGGCACCAGCTCCACTTTTATTCATGATTGTCACCCCAGCACCACATCTGGCATATTATAAACTCTTCATAAATATTTATTTTTAACAGGAAGAAAGAAGGAAAAGAAAGGCATGAACAGAAAGAAAAACAAGTGAAAAGAACAGAAGAGTAAACAGTGAGGAGTGAACAGAGTAAGCAAATAGGAAAGGAAGTTGAAAAGTTGTTGAAAAGCCCTCTTGGGCTGCTTACTTCTAAAATTATTCAGGGGCATCCGCACTTACTACCTAAAATTCCTTTCTTGCTGTTGCTATTTTACTGTGAAATTTGCTAAAACCAGTTTCTTTTAATATTTTCCTTTGGGCTACATGTCATGTATAAAAGTAAATTTTTGTCGTCTGGATCCTCTTACTTAGCCTGCCTCAAATACCCTAATGCCTGCTGGATACCTCACCCTGGAACCTCCACCAGCCAACATGTGCAGTATTTACGTGTGCATTTCAAAACCAGTGTGTGTAATACTCAACTTATTGTACCCCCTATACCTGCCCCACAAAAGCCCTGATCCTTCTTCTGAACTTATGACTCGAATTAATGGCTCTATATCCCATAAGGTACCTAGATTTCTTGCTCACTTACTCCACAATCCAGTCAACCACACAATCCTACTGATTTGTCGTGCACATACCTTGCCCGCTGTCCATTCCACTGCCACCTTCCTAGTGCAGTCACTTACTTTCTCTCACCTGAAGAGTTGCAATAACCTCTTAATTGGCCTCGCAGTCCCAGATTCAGGCACCTCCAACCCATCCTCCTGTGCAGTACTCCTACAGTTCTATATCAACATACAAATCTTACTTTTTTTTAAATGTCACTTTCTGTAGAAAATTCCTCAATGACTGGCCATCACCCTTGGGTTAACCGGAAAACATAACCTGGCGTTCAAGGCCTTTTATCACTCCTCTCTTGTCTTACCAATTTTATGTCTTGTTGCCTCTTGACTACAATCAACTGAGCTGCTCAGTATCCCTGTACCACTCACATGGTACTGATGGACACCCTAATGCTTTTGCACATACTGTTCCCTTGGCCTGGAATGCCCTCTCCCTATCTGTCTGGCAAACCTCTCACTCATGAAGTCCCATTTGGTCAACACTTCTGTGAAGGCTCAGCCAAACATACAAGCATAGTCACTCCCTCCACACTTGCTGTGTTCCCTGGACAAGAATGGGCATGAGATCTTGTTGGAGGCTGCAGAAATGGTCCAGCAAGAAGTGGTGGTGATTGAGACTAGGGTGAGAGGCTGGGGGGATGGAGTGAAGATGGTCTAGGATTTACTCTGGGTATAGAGTTTAACTGAACTAGGTGTAGAGTTTTTTACTGAACTGCAGACAGATTGAATGTGGGAGTCATAAATGGGAGGAATACAGGAGGAAATAGCCTCTAACCAGAGGAGGTGGCTACAAGAGCAGGAACAAAATTACAAGGAAAAATCACTCACATGCCCATCATACAACTTTAATAATTAACTCCTAGCTCAATCCTCTTTACACCTCCTCATACCTCCATTCACTTTCTCCTCACCACTTCCCACCCCGAAACGCAATACATTCAATAATTTTGAAGCAAATCCAGACAACTTATAATTTCATCTGTAAATACTCTAGCCTGTATCTCTAAAATAAAAGGACCCTTTGAAAAACACATAATTGCAATACCATTTTCACTCCTAAAAAACATTAAAGAAATAATGCAACAAAAAATCAATAGTATGTCTTCATATCATCAGATATACATTTAATGTTCACATTTTCCTGATTGTCTTGCTTTTTTAACAACAGATGTTCTATTTGTTATTGTCCTTGGTTTGTTTTAGCCCATATATTGGATTCATTGCTATGTCTCATATATCTCTTTTAATCCTTTTTTATTTTATTTTTTATTTTTCCAATTTGGTTGCTGTTGGCATTGTTGCTATTGTTGAAAAAACCTGGATGTTTGTCATATAGTGTCAGGATTCCACTGACTTCATCCCCTCCATCAGGAAGTTCATAATGTCTATAATACCTATTTTGTGATGTAAACAGCCATTGATGTTTATTGCCTATATCCATTCATTTATTAGGGCTGCAAAAAAAGGCAATATTCTAATTCTGTTATTTCTTCATTTATTAATTAAAATGTTCTCTAAAGAGAAAATCCCCCTCTTCACTCTTTTGGCTACCTTGGGGTATAGTTCAAGTAGGGAAAATAAGGTAAGTGCTTTATTCTTCTCTTTACATGTCAAAATAATGAGTTGTTTCCCTGGCATCTCCCAAAGGTGACCAGTGAACATTTGTGTTGTTACTATTGTTTTATTGTTAATGTTATTAACAGTTTACAGGTTAAATATGTTTTGTGTGTGAATCAAATATATTGTATTTATTGATGTTTAAATTGTTCTGTCTTTGGCCAATGGAAACCTTTTCAAGTTGACTCTGAAATTTGACATGACCCAAATTCTCTTTGATAACCTCCTTGCTTTCTGGTATGTTCCAGGCTCATCTTGTATATGTCCTTCCCCTGACCTGGAATCAGACATTTCTTTTGGGTTTCTTTCAATGGGGAGTGTTATTTAAAGACTGTAGTCTGGGTGGTGTGTTCATCGCTTCTGAGTTAATTACTGCTTATGGTGGACAAAGGTAGAAAATGTGTGTTTTCTTAAAAACGAAATGATTAATCCATTCTGATATGTCCAATTCAAATTCAGGACATTGTTTTCACTTTACTTTATGAATTATACCCCTATGAGGTATCTCCGAAAATCCCAATTCTAAATAATCCTAATGTAATTACTAATTTGCTATATCCCGTACTACACACAATCAGCCTCAGAGTAATTATACAAAACTACAATCTACAATATGATTAACAAAAACAATTAAGGTTTTTTTCTCTTTGTCCTTAGGGTATATCCCACCAGGGACATAAAGTCTAATTATTGTATTTTAGAGTCACTTAAAACAGTTTCTATCTGTGTGGTTATACTGCACATAGTTAGGTTACTTGTTTTACTTTGCTTTAAGATTTTAGTAGTTCATTTAAAATTTTTATTTTATAATTATAAAAATATTTACATGGCTGCAAAGTAAAATCTATAAAACAAGGTATATTCAAAGTTTAGCTTTCCTGTGTTCATTTTCCTCCCTCTTTCTATATATAACCATTATAAAAATATGGTTTATCATTTCGCTTTTTAATATGAGACAATGTCTACATACTTATATTCCTTCTGTCTCTGTTAGATAAACAGGGGCATACAATAAACACTTTTTCTCTTCCTTGTTTTTCATGCTTATTATATCCTGAAGATTACTTCATGGTAACAAATACAAGCCTTTGGATTGGGCTTCTGGTTCAAAGCATTAAATTAGGACAGCAAACAGGTTTTATATAGATATCAGCAGATTCTCATTGCTCTCTCTCATGTGTCCTATCTAATCTGCCAGAATATAATTTCAAAATCCAAAATCTGACCTCACCACCCCCGCTGCCGTCACCATGTCCCAAAGACTGTCACCTGGACAGAGATTATCTCAATGGCCTCCTCATGTTGTCCTTAACTTCTGCCCTCCCTCACCTCTGGCCTGTTCTCAGTACAGTAGCCATCATGAGCCTTTGACACAGAAGTCAGATCCTGGCACTCCTGTGCTCAAAACCACCCAGAAGATCCCATCTCAGTCTGAGTGGAAGCCAAGTCCTTAAAAGGGCCAGCTGGTCTCTGTGTGCTCACCACCCCACCCTCCTCATCCGTCCTGGCTCTGAGCTCTCTGCTCCGCATCCCATCCTCACTTGCTCCACCTGGCCTCTGCTGTGCTCTTGCTTCAGGGCCCTTACACTGGCTGTTGCCTCTGCTTGGCATGCCCTTCCTTCTAATATCTGCAGTGCCCCTCTCTCACCTCCTTCAAGTAATTGCTCAGATGGCATCTCAGCGAGCCCTGCACCACCCCTTTTAAAATTGTCTAATCAGACCCCTCCCCAACTTCAGATTTCCTGTAGCTCCTCCATTTAGTCCATTGTACTTATCACTTTCTATCATGCTATATAATTTACTTACATATCATGCTTATTGCTTGTGTTCTCCACTTGAATATAAGTTCTACAGGGGTAGGGATCTTTATTTTTCTTGTCACAGATATATCCCTAATGCCTAGAATAGTGCTTGACACATAACAGGAACTCAACAAATGTTTGTTGAATGAATGAATGAATATTCTCTGAATTTCAGAGGAAAAAGTTTTCAAACTGTGACCCAAAATTATTTAAACATTCAGAGCCACACTGACCATCCAGCTTACAGGTGAGCAAGGATCTTCTCCCAGTGTCCAGGGCACTGTTTCTTCCTCTACCATGTCCTGATGCTCTGGAAGTGAGAGATGATGAGATCCACGTGGCATTTTCCTACCATCAATGAGAGGGCTGAAAGATAATAATAATAGCTTGCTATTTACATGATGCTTATTATGTTAATATGAGCTTTACATATATTAAATCATTTAATCCTTACAGCAATCCAATGACCAAGGTTTTATGATTTTTCTCATTTTAGATATGAGGCCAGAGACACTATTAAATAGGTAAAGAAATTTGCTTATGGCCTGGTAGTTCATAAGTGGTAGAGATGGGGCCAGGATCCAGGGAGTTTGTTTCTAGAACCCATGCTCTAAACCAGTGCCATCCAACAGAACTTTCTGTGATGAAAAACATAGAGCTAGCTGAAAAATATATATCCTCTAGCCACATGTGGCTAGTGAGCATTTGAAATGTGGTAATGTGACTGAAGAACTGAATTTTTAATTGTGTTTACTTTTAATTAATTTTGATTTAAATAAGAGCATGTTGCTACCGTCCTGAATAGCTCAGCTCTAAACTAGTGGACTATAATGCCTTAGATAGGACTGGCAGAGTTGCAAAGAGTTACTTAACTCATTTTTGTAACTATTACTTAAATCCAAAGTTGTATCATCTTTGTGGGATTCCATAAAATACTGCAACCTATGAATCTGAGGTCTTCCAAACAATGCCATCCGTAACTTATGAGACATGCCTCTCCGATTCCACAGCTCTCTAAAAAAAAAAAAAGCATGTTGTTCAAATACGTTATGTTCCTTTTTTGAAAAAAATGGAGGGTCCAAGTGTTCTGACTCTAATTTGTCCTTATTTAAGAGCATAATTGTGAAAGATAAAAATAAAGAAAAAGTAAGGACAAAAGGTCAAGTGTGGCACTACAAGTTCAGCTGAAAATCCCAAGTTACATTTCTGTTGATTTTTAATTTTCTTTTTTTATTTTGGAAGACTGAAAAAAATACAAAAATATTTTTTAAAAGAAAAGAGCAAGCAGACATATTTCCACCACCTGGAATTAACCACTGGCATTTTTGATTCCGTCTCTTTTTATATATATAATATTTTTAAATTATGCAAATGACTAAGAGTGAATTCTGTCTTAAAAAAAACACCTTATTGAGTTAAATCTCCTTTTGCATATCCCTCCAATCACAAACCCCTTACCTTACTCTCCAGAAGTAGACACTATTCTGAACCTGGTGTTTATATCCTTCCAGGCATTTTATATACTTTTACATGGGGGATGATATAGATGTGTATTTTTGGAAACACAATATTGTTTGTGTGGGTTTTTTGACATTTATATAAATAATATCACAGTGTATTTTGTCCTGCAACTTTTTTCACTTATCATTGTGTTTGAGCTTTGTGCATTTTTTGCTACATTTAAAACTATATTAGTGTAGTTTGGCATGCCCTTCCTTCTAATATCTGCAACTATACTGTATGAACATACCACAGTTTAGTTATCCTTTCCCTTGCTAATATTTAAGTTACACTTTTTTCTGTTGACATGTTTATCTTACTGATTTATAGGAATTCTTTATAATTTTTGGTCGATGATTTTCTGTTTACTAGAAATGTTGCAAGTATAAACTCCCCATTTATAATGTATCTTTTAACCCTTTTATGATTTATTTTGTCATACAAAAGTTTTAAGTCTTAGACTCTAATGGTAACTTCTAACAGGCTTCTCCCATTCTTGTTGAACTGATTACAAATCCTTCTGAATCCTCACATGTTAAGTTCTAGGAAAAGGGATGTACATGCCCTGGTGACTTAGCGGCTGATTGCCACTTCTGGGAGAAAAATGTTTTCTTGTGCATTTTTATAGCGGTTTCTCTAAGGAATAAAGTTCATTTTTATGTTGTGAATGTTGTGGTAATGATTTTTTGATATCTCATAATAAAATGTTGAGAGTGGTAAAATCCTTGTAATAGATTTTATAGCGAGAATTGATTTTGCCTTTTAGTATATACTGTTTGAAAGTGTTTATTCAGGGCTCTTTTTCCAGGAGTTTTCTAGTTATTTGGATCTGTTATCTATAACTATGCTGAAAATTATTTCACTGTTTAAAAAATATTTTAAATAACATACCTTGCAGATAGAAATCATAGCAGACTGGAGCCAGTCTACCAGCTTTGAATCCCAGCTCTACCCTTATTAACTAAAAACCTTAAGCAAGCCACTTTCATTCCTTGTTTCTCAGTTTCCTCAACTGTAAAATGGGGTAATAATAATACCTACTGGTCATGGGACCAGTGTGAAGATTAAGTGAGTCCTAATACATCAGAGCATCTTAGATCAGTGATTGACAAAGAGAAAGCATACTATAGATGCTGGGAGTCATTGTCCCTCATATATTTTAAGGTTCTTATAAATAAGGAAAAATATAGTAGATTTAGTGCTCTCTGAAAAGTATATTCAAGTTATGGGCAGCCAGGTTCTCTAATTGTCATGTTATATGCCATTAGTGGTACCAAAAAATGGACATATACAAACACTGCTGAGAGCATCTGATCAACCTATAAGTATCTTTTATAAATTCTCCATGACACACTTATTTTTAACTCCCCAAACTCAGTGCTTGCCTAATCCAAGCACTTAAAAATCAACTATTTATAAACCAAAAAAAAAACCATAAAAGATGTACCTTGAGCCACATCTCCAAAATTCTGGCCCTTCACAAGTAAATCGTCCAGTTATCTGTGTAAATATTTGTTTGCATCTTCCTCCTCCACTAGGCTGTAAGCTTCATAAAGGCCAAGACAATATAGATGCCAAATGCATATTGGGTGAATTCACCCATTAATATGCAATTGGACTCAGATTGGTGGACCTTTCATTCTTATTAAACATTTTGTAAATTTGTTTCACCCACAGTCCCTGGCTGTCTGGATGCCTGATCAATGCATTAGCCCCTCCATCAGCTTACCATAGAGCACTGGGTTTAGAGTGAGAAGAACTGAGTTTGAGACCTGGCCCCTAACAGACCAAGTGACATAACCTCCCTACACCTCAGTTTCTTCAACTGTAAGAGAGATGCAGTCATTAAAGATGGAAATTAACATGTGCAATGGTGTAAAAATGTAGGCTTTTAAATGGTGGAAGTGAAATTTCACCAAAAATTCCTTTGACAGCAACAACTATTATATTACAACAAAGACTGGTGATGTATACATGTGATAGGATATAAGCTTGAATTATTTTATTTTTGCAATCTACACTCTCTCCTTACCTTGGAAAATCATTTTGAAACAATGGTTGGATCCACCCTCTCCAGCTCCTCCATTCAAGAATGATGCAGTACTGAGCTATGTTTTCAGAAGTGCTTTCTGAGCACTGGCAGCTTAACTAAAAGCATCCTCTCTATTTTCTTTTTCTTGCTATTGCATGTGGGATAACTGCTGTCACCTGTTAACCCCCTAGCAGAAGATCCATCTGCCACACAATAGCTTGCAAACACAGCACGGCACTGGGTGTATGTGGCATAAAGGAGACAGTAGGCAGGGCATGGGGTCAGCCTGCCATTGGGGGAAGGCTGTTTTTGTTGGCACGTCCCTTTTGTGAAGGATGCAGTCCTTGTCGTATAGTCTATATCAGGCTGCACACCATCTATTTACTTGCTGTCCTTGAACTAACAGGGAATATTTTCCCCCAACCATAAATGGGTTGTGTGAGAGAAGCTTCTCCCGCTGAGGGACTCACTTCTGCACGAAGACCTCTTTGTTAATCTTCTGCAAAATAAGGCAGTTTTCTGTCAAAGAGAAAGCAATCATTAATTTTTCATAAGAGCAGCAAAGTTGTGAATAGCAGAGGACCTCTTGAATAAAGAGCTTAGAGGTTCCAAAGAGAAAAATAACAAAGCTCCGGGGGAAAAAGAAATGTGCTCTTATACTACTTATCATTCCCCCTACCCAATCATGGCCTGTTAAGAAGGAAGAAGCCACTTATGCAAGCTAACACTTCTCCAAATCTCATGAACCTTAATTTTAATCCTTATCAGTGCCCTTTTAAATGAATAATACAGTGACCTTCAGTTTTGTCTTATATTATGTGAGGTTGATTCGTAAAGACTGCTTTAGTTTTTTAAATTAAGGCAGAAGCTATATGTATTCTACTCAATTCTAGCATTAGTGTTATCCCAAGTGTGGCATTTATGTTCTTTCGCTTCTTTGGTATAAATAAATATCAAAGTAGGAAGACTAGCGTGAACTCTACAAGGAATAATAAAATAAAATAATATGGCATTGATTTTGTTCAGGGTGTCTAAATGTGTTTTTATGATGGTGTATGTTTATAGCTTCTTCACACAAGTGACATGAATTCTGGGCAATTAAAAAGGATGTGAATTTCAAGACATTTAGGAAGAAGATCTGCTTTCTAATAGCTCTGCATTTGACCAAGTTGTGGTTCTTGGGAAAAGCCCTGCAGATTTAGACGCCCATCTTAACAAACCGTAGAGTTATTGCCATTTTGTATTCTTTTGCAGTATTATTACCAAGAGACCACATTAGGGGGCTTTATTTTGACTGTTCAAGTGCTATATGAGGGTATAACAACTTAATAAAGGAACAGAGAAAGATTCCTTTATACATCGCATTTTCTTTTTGAATTTCCTCCAATCAAGCATTCTTAGATTGTGGTTTTGGATCTTTCTAGGGAGGCCTTGGCCTTTTGTCATAATGAGTGAGGGAGACTTGGGCCCCTGGGGCTTGGGACCCTTACAAGGTCACAGAGAGGATTCCTTTACAAAGGGGGGAGGGCTCCATGTAAATAGCCTGTTGAGTTTAAGACACTTGGTTTTTTTGTGCATTTCAGTGCAATAATACATACTCCCTGAACTGCTGGGCTAACTTCTCTGATCCCTTCTCTCAGTCTTTTCTTAGAGCATTACTGTTATTCTTTATATTTTTTGTATTCTCTAAATTAGTCATGCAATACATAAATACCAACTTCTTGAAAAAATTAAAACATTACAGATAAGTTAAATTCACCTTGGACTCCTACCACCCATACAAGCTCCTGTTTTCCCTCCACTCCTGCACCCCCCAGTAACTATGTTCAGTTTAGTCTGTATCTTCTAAAATGCTTTTTATACAGGTAACACAGTGGCTGAAAATCAGTAGCCCTAAGCAACTAGATAGCACTGTTTCTTAAATGTTTTTTTCTCCTTACAATTGGTACAGTATTATATGTATCTTCCTGCAACTTGCTTTTCTACTCATTAATATATCTTGGAGATCTCTCCATGTTAATCCATATACATCTACTTCATTTGTTTTAACTGCTTCATTATATTTCATGGTGTGCCTATGCTGTAGTTATTTAGCTTTCTGTCTATACAGGGGCATTTAGTTGTTTTTCCAATTTTCCACTATTAAAAATGCTGCAGTAGTATGTGACTTCTTGTACACAAGAGTGCTTCTCTATGTTTATACCTACAGGTGGAATTGCTGGGCCACAGAATATACAAATCTTACAGTTTAATAGATAAGGCCAAATTACTTTCCAAATTGGAGGCACCAATTTACACTCTGACCAGCAGGATATGAGGGTTCATGTTTCCCTGCATCCTCACCAACTCTTAATATTATCGGACATTTAAACATGTGTTACTTTAATGTGTGCAAAACAGTGTCTATTTAATGTACATTTCTCTTATTACTAGTGAACTGAACTCTTATTATATGTTTATTGGCTATTGGCATTTCCTCCCTATGATTTGTGTATTCACTTTGACAATTTTTCTAATGGATTATTTATTTTATGGATTTGTAGGAGTTGTGTGTGTGTATGTTTTTATACACACACACACAGTATTGTAATCTTGTATCTAATGGATATGTTGCAATCTCCCAGACAGTGGCCTGTCTTTCAAATTTGTTTATGGTATCTTTTTGTCACCATAGTTTTTGACCTGATGTATATTTCTTGATCTTATTCTTCTTTTCCCCCAAATTTCCTTGAAACATGCTGCAGTTATCATCCTGAGCTTCTTATATCCTGGTTATTTTCAAATAATCATATGTAGGGGAGCTGAGAATTCTTTGATGGCCTTCTTGCTGTCTACCATTCGCAGTTGTAGGAGAGGCGCTTGTGAGAAGGGAATAGTAACTGCTATTGAAACCCATTTGTAGCAACCTAGTTTTGATGTGAAACTTTTCTTCCACATATTTATCTTGAGTAGAGGGCTTAAAGTTTGAGGAAATGTGTATGTGGAGATGGTGAGTGCAATTATATGTGGGAGGTGGGGTTTTTTTAAGGTATAATTGGGAAGGGAAAAAAAAACAGCTCAGCAGTTTACCTGCCATCTACTTTTCAGAAACTCTGGGCCCAGAATTCCCATGGCTGTAGTCTAGGTTTTATTGTGCACTTCAAATTGGGATATATCTCAAAACAGTTGCATTTAATTGGGAGATTATTAAAAAGCCTGAGCAAATTCAGAGTTTCTCACCCAGAAAGTGCTGTTGGGTGTAACCTAAATGCTGCTATTCCTCCCTCCATGTTTACTGTCCTGCAAGGAGCTGTTATAAAGCAGGTAAACTAGGACAGAACTACGACTAGACTGGTGTTCCCCAAGCTTCAGTGATTTGGGACTCACCTTTACATTTATTGGCATAATACTTTCCTCCTATGCTATCAGTTATTTAATATTCTTCTTAAATCACCTAATTTTTAATTATAAATTTATTTGAAAGAATAAATTTAACCTTTATCACTACCACAAATGTTTCACTTGTCATATATAAAATAGAACCATGTAAATAACTACAAATACAATAATTATGTAGTAGTGAGATATTCTGAGCCTGAAGTTTGACATCTCTTGTTTAAAAGAGAGATTTAGTCACTATTACAGAGAGAGAAATAGCACCAAACTAAGATTTTCTCCTTACACAGAATTGAGAGAGAATTTAAATACTGCCTAACGTCATGTTGGGAATCGCCCACATACAGGAATTTTGGTATGGGCAATGGTTAGAGTGTCCCAGTGAAACAGAGTATATCCTTAGTTCAGGAGAGACGGCGGCATTTCCCTGATAATTGCCCAGTAATCATGAGGTCAAGTTGCCTCTTCCTCCAAAGCACATGCTTTGTCACATCTCCCCTCAGAGTGCAATTGACTGTATGCATCACCTAAGAATGAACTATTGTACAGACCTGAGTGCCTCCGTACTGCTTCTGGTGTGAGGTCCTTGCTCTGTGCATGGAGAGCAGATACCCTGCTGGCATGGTCCCAGACGGCTTGCCTCACATATAAGTGCTGTTGCACCAGAACCACACCCAGCAAAGGCTGTTTCCCAAGGTAGGCATGAGAGACGGAGACATAGAAGGAGAGAGAAGGAGAGAGGTAGCGGCAGAGGAAATGGAAGGGACAGAGAAAGAGAAAGGAAAAGGTGAATATATTCAGTGGAATCAATGCCTATTTTAGGAAGAAAACAACTGGCTACTGGCAGTAACATAGGATGCCATGGCCATATTTTAAGAAGTACATCCAGGTTACCCTATAGTCTATTTGCCCTGCTTTGAACTCTGATGTCAACATGTACCCATTATATTTTTAAGATATTTTGAAATCATGCAAGTAGTTTAAAAAATTACATAATACAAATGGGTTTTTTAATGATTGCTTTTATCACTGAAGAGTTGGGTATTTCCTATCCCACTTCCTCTTCTTCTAACCATACTCCTGGAGGCAGCCAGTTTTAACCCATTCTATCTACAGGCCTTCTAGGGGTAAGCTCCATATTTCTATAGAATATGCTCATACTTTTGTTTGGTAATTTATCACCTTTGAGCAATGTCTGTCAACTTCTAGCTGTGTTAGATGAGAATTTAATTGATATCACTCCTTTCCTTTACCTCTTGTTTGATTGTATTTTGGCTGTTGAGATGTCTGATGCAGTCTGATTCTCAGTCCTTCATAGATGATCTGTTTATCCCTGTGGGAACTGTCAGGTCCTTTCTTTATTTTTATGGTTCTGAAATTTCTCAATGATACACACAATTTTATGTGTAAATTTTTCAGACTTTTGTAAAGACATCAATTCAGTTTTCTCCAGTAATTTACTAGTATTTCATATCTTTTGATGCTGTTACAAATGGTATCTTTTTTAAAGGTGAATTTCTGATTATTCATTATCAGCATTCTGCAAACTTGTTAAACTCACAAATTATAGTAGTGTTTTTTACATCCTATTGGATTTTCTACATAGACAATCATGTCACCTGCAAATAAAAACAGTTTTACTTCTTTCTTTCCTATCTAGCCCTTATTTCTTTTGCTTAACTCCTTCCATTAGCTAGAAACCCCAGTGCACTACTGAATAGGAGTGGTGAGAGTGGACATCATTGTCTTGTTTCTGGTCTTGGGGGGAAACATTCAGTCCATTACCACTAAGTATGATGTTAACATAAACTTTTTTTTATAGTTTCCCTTTATTACATTGAAGATGTTCCCTTTAATTTCTACTTCACTGAATGCTCTTACCAGTTATGTATGTTAGATTTTGTCAAAGCCTTTTCTGCATCGATTAAGATGACCTTATGGGTTTTTTCTTTATAACTTGTCAATATGGTAAGTTACATTGATTTTTAAATGTTAACCCAACTTTGCATTCCTGGAATAAGCTCTGCTTTGCCATGATGTTATACTCTCTATATACTGTTGCTAAAATTCTGTTTAGAATTTTTCTAGGTTCATGAAGGATACTGGTCTGTTTGGTTTTCTTGTAATGTGTTTGTCTAGTTTTGGTATTAGGACAATACTGCTGACCTCATAGAATAAACTGGAAAATATTCTCTCATTTCCAATTTCCTGGAAGAGTTGTGTAGAATTGTTACTATATCTTCCTTAGAATTTGATATGGTTCAACAGTGAAGTCATCTGGCCTGGAGTTTTTCTCTGTGGGAAGATTTTTTATTAAAAATGTCCTTAGTAATTAAAAGACTATCAGTGTAGTGGCACATTTCTTCTTGAGTAAGCTTTGGTAATTTGTGTCTTTCAAGGAATTTATCCATGTCATTTGAGATGTTGAATTTATTGGCATAAAGTTTTTCACAATAGCCCCTTGTTATCTTTTTAGCCCCTGTGGAGTATATAGTGATATCATTTCTCTCAGTCTTAATATTGGCTATCTTCTCTATTTTTTTCCTTTTTCCTCATAAGACCAGCTATAGGTTTACCCATTTTATTGATCTTCTCAAATAACTATATTTTGGTCTCATTGATTCTTTTTCCTATTGTTATTCTTTTTCCTATTGTTTTTCTTTTGTCTATATCACTGTTTTCTGTTCCTGTATTATTTCCTTCCTTCTACATGCCTGAAATTTAACTTGCTCTTCTTTTTTAGTTTTTTTATGGGGAAAACTGAGAGTTTTCTTCTTTTATAATGTACAGAGCTGGGACTATGAATTGCCCCCTATGTACTGCTTTAGCGGCATCCTCCAAATTCTAATATGTTATTTTAATTTTCAGTCACTTAAAAATACTTTCTAAATTCCACTTTGAACTCATACTGAACCATAAGTTATTTAAAAGTTTGTCATTTGTTTCCAAATATTTGAGGATTTTCCATAGATCTTTCTGTTGCTCATTTTTAATTTAATTCTATTATGGCCAGAGAATATGCTTTGGGTGACTGGAATCTTTTTGAATTTACCAAGACTTGTTTTATACCCCATGATATGGTATAGCATTGTAACTGTCCATATGCTCATGAAAAGAATGTGTATTCTGCTGTTGTTAGGTGAAATATTCTACAAATGTCAATTAAATAAGTTGTTTGATAGTGTTGTTTAATGCTTCTATATACTTGTTGATTTTCTGTCTCCTTGTTCTATGTATCATTGAGACAGGTGTATTGAACTATCTGACTATTTATGGATCAGTTTATTTCTTCTTGTAATCATACTAGTTTTGGTCTCATATTTTGAAGCTCTGCTCTTAGATGCATAGACCTTTACGATTTGTGATTGTTATGTCCTCTTGATGAATTGACCCCTTTATCATTAAAAATGACATTCTTCATCCCAAGTAATACTGTTTGCTCTGCAATTTTTATCTGATGTTAATGCAGCTCTTTCATGATGTTCTTAGCATGATGTATTTTTTCCATCCTTTTTCTTTTAACCTTTTTATGCCATTGTATTTGGAGTGTGTTGCTTATACAAAACATATAATCAGGTCTTGCCTTTTTAATTCAATCTGACAATCTCTGTCTTTTAACTGTGGCATTAAACCATTTATATTTAGTGTGATATGTGATATGTTAGGTTTAAATGCTGTTTGTTTTCTATTTGTTCCATCCTCCTTTTGTTCCCTCCTTTTTTCCTACCTTACTTTGAATTATCTGAATATTTGTTTACAGTTCCATTTTGTGTCCTTTGTTGGCTTATCAGCTATAACTCCTTGTTTTTTTAGTTGTTACTTCAGGGTTTATAAGTATATATATTTAACTTATCACAGTCTACCTTCAAGTGATTTTATGCCCCTTCACATATAGTGTAACAGTCTTACTATAATATATTTCTGTTTCTCCCCTCTCAACCTTTTTTGCCATTATCATCTTATATTAACCTCTACAGATGTTACAAACTCCACTGTATGGTATTATTTTTGTTTAAACAGTTATTTTTAAATATTTTTTTTAATTAGGGGCAAAATTTATGTTTACCCATTTCTATTGTTCTTCATTCCTTTGTGTTAATTCCCATTTCCATCTGATATCATTTATTTTCCTTTACTTTAGAGAATTTTCTTATTTCTTATAGTACAGTCAGCTAATGAATTTTTTTTGCTTTTGCCTGTCAGGAAAAGTATTTACCTTAACATGTTTTTTATAGTGTTTAATTGTGATGTGGTAAAACTGAGTGAGTTGTCCAAATGAATTGAAAACATATGTTCACACAAAACCCTGTACATGAATGTTTATAGCAGTTTTATTCATAATTGCCAAAATATGGGAGCAACCAAGATGTCCCTCAGTAGTAAACAGTTAAACACACTAGTACAGTCAGTGATGGACTATTGTTCAACAATAAAAAGAAGTGAGCTATCAAGCCATGAAAAGATAGGAAGGAGCCTTAGATGTATATTGCTAAATGAAAGAAGCCAATCTAAACAGGCTACCTACTATATGATTCAAACTATATGACATTCTGGGAATGGCAAAGCTATGAAGGCAGTAAAAAGATCAGTGGTTTCCAGGGATTAGGGGAAAGGGAGGGGTGAATAGGCAGAGCACAGAGGATTTAAACAGCAAAGCTATTCTGTAATGGCAGACACATGTCATTATGCCTGTGTCAAAATCCATAGAATGTACAACACAAAGAATGAACCCTACTGCAGATTGCTGGCTTAGTAATAATGTATCAACAATGGTTCATCAGTTGTGGCAAATGTACCACAGTAATGCAAGATGTTAACAATAGGGTGAACGGGGTTGCGGAGCAGGAAGGTATGTGGAGCTCTCTGACCTTAGCTCAATTTTTCTGTACCTAAAACTACTAAAAAAATTAAATTAATCTTTTTTTAAAAACCTGAGTAAAGCAGTATACATAATAGTTTTTTTTATAGTAGTTATGTATACTACTAAACATAGTGATTAAGACCATGGATTCTGGAATCACACTGTCAGGGTTCAAGTCCTGACCCTGCCACTTAAAACTAAGTACCTTTGGACAGGCAGCTTAATCAACCCGTGTCATAGTTTCCCCATATATAAAATAAGGGCAATAATAGAATCTACTTCATAGAATATTTTATTGTGAGGATTAAATGATATGTGAAGCTTTTTGAACTGAGTCTACTACATACTGATCACACATAAATGATACCTACTGCTAGTCTTATTTGATCATGAATACTCACTTGGAAAATAAGTCTGAACAAGTTTTGGAATCCATTCCTTAAATACAGTCCGCATGGTGGAGCGTGGGGTCTTAAATATGTGAATTTTCATGTATGAGGATATTTATGCCAATCTGGCATAATTGCCATTTTGCATATGAAACCCCTGGCTTTCGTACTGCCTGCTTTGGCGCTGTTGACTGCAGTGGCATATGTTCTGGTGCTATTTCACTTCATTTCCCTCACGATAAAATATTTCTGAATTTGAGAATTCTGTGAGGAAGCTTTATTAAAGCAACTGTCTTATTGACAGCCAGAGATTTCCCATAGATTCCTGCTCTGGGCAGACACCAGGGTACTGAATAGCCTCTTGGAGCTGGTTTTGTCTCCAGGTACCAGTCAGCTGGGTCACAGCACATGTACTCCACATGTGTTCACTCTCTTTTGTGCTGTGACCCGGAACCTCCCTCCAGGCAATAAGTGTGGGGAATCACAGGCTCACCTTATTTGTTTCTCTACTCTTAAGGTCACTGGTATTTCTGACTGATACCCAATGTCTTGCATCCTATTGTTTCCTATATTTTGTCCATTTTTGTTTGTTTTAGATGGGAGGGCAAAACAAGTTCCTATTACTCCATTTTGGCTAGAAGTAGAAATTTAGTTTTTACTCTCGTTTTCATGGGGTTCTGGTCAAGTGAGAAAATAATGTATGTGCTCATTTAACCATTGAACCAGAAGCACATTGCGCATTTTTAAAAAGATGCTGCAGCTTTCAGTATTGGAGGATCTATTAACACAAGCTCATAGCCTTGTAATTATTTATTCAAATTCATAATCTTTGAATGAGTGGAAACTGTGTCTCATTAATCTTGGGATTATCTCAGTGCTAAATTGGAACTCTATATATGTTTGTTGAATGAATGAGTGAGTGAATGATGTTTTTATTTGTACATTTGCAAACATAAGGAGCCAAGACTGAAGGTGAGGATGTTTTTAGTTAAAACCTTGTAGTGAAATGCAGTTTACCCTTCGGGGCATAATTCTTTTAGGCTGCAGCTTTTTGGGAGATGTTAACATTAGCACCGGCTTCTGCCTTTGTGGCAGGAAACACATCTTAAAAATGCTGTCACACACATTGCTCTGGTAAAATGTGTCTGCAAGGCAGAATTTTATTCTTGGCCATTTATCCTAAATTTTCTAATCTGAGCTCAGTGTGAAAATTATTGTGGAATAACAGAAAGTATATAGCTTTTTAATCCATCAATTCTCATTTTATTTTGTGTAGTATCAATTTAATCCTTTAAAGAACCCTCAAGGTTCAATGTACAATTGTAGAGACAACTAGTATATTTTAAGGAAAATTCTCTCAAGTTTTTCCTTTTCTAAGTATATCATATACTCATTAAGTCTCTCAAAGATTCAGAAGCTGAGACATCACAGTGAGATAACTGAAATATGCCACTAATTGTTTGGCTTATAAAGGCAATGTAGCACAATGATCTCAGTACTGTGGAGCCGGCTTGCTGTGTGTAGCTCCACCTCTTACTAGCCATATGACCTTGGGAAAACCACTCCACCTCTCCAAGCCTCAGTTTTCTCATTTGTAAAATGGAGTAATAATAGAAACTTCTCTTGTTTGTTATGAAAATTAAATTGTTATTGCTTATGAAACATTTTAAATGGTGCCTATACATGTTAAGTACAATCTAAGCATTAGCAAATAAAAAATAAGTTCAATGAAGCGAAATAGAATAAATTAAAAATAAAGCTTTATTCCATCTCTCCGTGTTCTATCTGTTCTGCCTTTCCCAGTGAGTAAAAACTTCACACTCTGTTTTATCAAAATATTTGCTACTTTAATTGGCTGAATTTTTAGAAATCAGTTGACTATTGAGGGGGAAAGAACCTTTCCTAATTTCCTTTTCTAGATCTTTTATGCAGCAACAATTCCTGTCTCCCTACTTATTTCACTGGGTTATTTTTAACAAGATTTTTTACCTTAGAAATTCATCTTCCTTGTAAGTCGACACCTTCAGTTTTCCTCAATTCTACTTTAAATTCTGCCTCTGAGCTTCCCCCTCCCCACCACCAAGTTGTTTCTAAGGATTTCCCATCCTAATGCCCAAGATCTACTCTCATCTTTGTTATGTAGCTATTACCTGGGATGCTTTAACACTGGAACTATGTTTTCCAGTATCACTGAGTTCCTTCCTAATTTAACATCCTTATTCTCTATAGTGTTCCAATTTAACAGGCTTGCAGAACTACAGGTTGTTAAAGACATACTTTTGGTTCACTATTCTTTTTCTATTTTTAAGTTTGTTTATTCTATTATTTATTTACTATAATTTATAATTATATTTGCGTATTTATATTATGTAGTTGCATAATGATATGGTTTATTGTTTTATTATTTACTTATTTTAATATGATACTTAACATAGTCTTATTACTCAGCATCATCTGCCTAGTTCATGATTGTGCTAGCATCTCGTCATCCAGATTATTAAGAAGTTGTTAAGAAAGCTTAATCAGCAGGAAATGGCTATAAATATATATATATAAATATATTGTAAATATATCTCAGTTAATGGCTTTTTGGAATTTTTATTGCCATTTTCTTCCACTGGTCTCAGCCTATATATGGCATCTTTGGGGACTTCTGTGCCTGATATCTTATCCTTATATTTGCTTCTAGCTGGGGATTTGAGGCAAGGGAGACTCACAGGGCGTTTACAGAAATAAAGATGAGTCTAAAATCCAAATCTCCTAATTAAAGTTATGTTCAGTACAACCCAGTCCTACCCAATATCAGACTTCACAGCCATCAAAAGGGCATCTAAGACACACAGGGTGCATACCTCTGCCTGCCTCCCCCACACCCACACCGGGGCAGTCGCTGTTCTCAGTATGGATGACAAAGGCTCTGTGGGTGTCTGGCTAGAGAGCCTCAGTCACGCAGGCTGCACTTCATCACTCAGCAGCCCTGTGTAATAACAATCACTTGTTAGCAGGGTTGGATAAGGTGTAGATTAAATAAAGGCACATTGTGACTGGTTACGATTTCTAAATAAATCCTCCAAACTGGTATGGGCCTGACACATCGAAGCTGCTGTTATTTCTGAACACGAACATATGGAAAGGACAAGTCAAGACAGAATGATGAAATTCTTGAATGCTTTTGCTTAAAATTCTTTTTGTCTTGAATGTGTATATGACACGCACACACCCCACATCCGCATCCACTTGCATACATAAATTGTTCCCTAGGTGCACTTTTACCATTTTATCCAATCTAACTTTGGTAGTTCCTACTGTGGTCCTTCTCTAGACCAGTTCTCTAAATATTTAGAGAAATAAGAGAGTCTTTTATGTGATGTAGTAGTGGCTTTTGCTGGCTCTTAAAGCATTATCTTTTATAATTCCCTAAGTGTTAGAAGTAGGAAAACCGTCTTTCTTTTAAATTTAGCAAATAGCATTTATGTGCATATGTGCTTATGCCATCTACACACTTACACTATAATAGAAATACAGTGAAAAAGCAAACTCTAAAGCTTTTAACACTGTCAGGCATGAGTTTTTTTCCCTCTCATCTTCTCCTAAAGAGACAGAAGAATGAGAGGCTCCTCTGGCTCTGCATTTATAAGCCTTACTGGAAAAAATGTCAATTCTTTTTTAGACTCACAATCACATGATAATAAATATGAATCTAAGCAATCACTCAAGTGCTTTCTAAGCAATGGTTTCATCTATAATCACATACACATCCTTCTTTTATTTAGTAAATGCTGATAAAAACTAATAAGAAAGCAGTTCCATTTACATGTTTCACATTTTTACTCAATATGGAGTCCAGTGGTTGAATGGTCTCATCTGGGAGCCAAGAGAGGCAAACAACATTGATTTCCTGTGTTCCACAGTGAATGTTTGTAGATTTAGAGAGCAGATGTTTTTGAGTGTGGGATAAAACTGGAAAGGCTTTGCTAGTACAGTGATGTGGGCATGCTGGTGGAGGAACCAAATGCAGCCTTTGGGAAGTTGAGGCCTCTCCCCTCCTTGAATGATGCTGTTGTAAGGTGTTCTTCATGTGTAGATGTTGTACTTACCATGGAGCAAAATGTCAAACCATCACATTCTTAGGACATAAGCAATTAGGACAGGTTCTATGTTTGTAAAAAGATTTGATCATCAAGGTAAGTAATCAGGGCATGTAGAAGAAAGATAATGCAGACATGTGGGTTCTGGAGTCAGACAACCTGGTTTCAAATCCAAACTGCACTTGCTGAGTGATCTCAGGCCGGTAACCTAACCTCTCTGAGCCTCAGATTCATTATGGATAAAACATGGTTAATAGTAGCTAACCATAGTTTTTTTGTGACTATTAAGTGAATGCAAAATAATTCACAATAAGCATTAAATAAATGCTATTTTATAATAACTGTGATTTTTATTAGTATGTATGAAGAAAGAATTTTCACCACTAAGATATCAAAAGAAGTGGACATACTGTGGAATTCTTTCACTTTAAAAGATGAATTCCAGTATGAAATTAGGCCATGTCTGACAACCAGATCCCATGGGACAATCAATGATCCAGCCAAAGATATGTGTGCCCCAGGCTTCATCTGGGGAAAATGTTTCAAGATGCCAAAAATTATTTTGTGTTTTTCTTCAAATTATAATAAATGAAATCCTCGTTCCCCTCCACCCTTCCATCCCTTAGCACTATCTCTTGTTCTATGGTCCGTGAATGTATTTCTTTTCTGAGTTTGGCTCTTATTTTAGAACTAGTTGTGAATTCTTCATTCTCTCACATAGACATATGACAGTGGGGGAGGAGGGCATGTGCATTTCCTAAATTTTAGCAAGAAATCTGTCCTGCCGTCTCTGTAGAGTGGAAAATTCAGCAAGGAAACCTGGTAGTTTCATCCCCCTTTCACATCCCATTCAACAGCTAACGTGAGGCACGGTGTACGTTCATCAGACGTTTTGCTCCTAAGTAACGATGAAATCTGCAGAAGTCTGGGCTGGGGGTGTGGGTTTTGTATACACTAGAGGGCGCCACTGGGGTGACCTTTGAAGCGGCCTCTGTCGGGGCTCCACCCATATCCGCTGCATCTTTTTCAGACAGACTGCCTTGGGCTACTGGAACCCACTTTGCCCGTGAGCAGGGAGGCTGAAAATACCTGGGAATTCACATCTTCCTGGAGGCATCCTTAACCAGTGACTGCTGGATAAATGGATAGAAATACCCAGCTCCCTTGCCCCTTGGCTGAGGTGATTCCAAGGCATGTATTTTGCAGTTTCCAGCGTTTCTCTCTGAGGTTCTACCTCAGTCACCCACCTCAGGAGCTGACTTAATAACAACCTTTATTGTCAGGCCACCTTCCCTTCCCTGTCTCGCTTCTTCCCTCCCTCCCTGGCTCCATCCGCCTCCCTATAAGCCACTTGGTTCTTAGATCCTGGCTCTTGGTCTCTTAGGCATTTCTAACTTAAGATGCGCACTTTAAAAGCAGAAGGGAATCTGCTAAGCCTAAATCGGTTTTGCCAAAACCACTCTGGGCCCCAAATGGGCAGGGACACTTTTGAAGACCACTCTTTCCCCTGGGTTTAGAATTCTGTCACTCAGAATCCAACTCCTCGTGACCACAGACCTGTCAAGGTTTATACTGTTGGGAAAGCAGTCAGGCACCACGGCCACCATCTACCCACTCAGCCTTTCTTCTGCAGGACAACCAGTTTATGTCGGAGGAGGAAGATTTGAGTATCAGTGACCAGGCTTCTAGCACCCAGCATGCTGGTAATGCTGGATTTAAGCATGAGCAGGCCTCAATAAATGATCCTATCCACTTCATCCACTCTCCTTATCGACCTATTAGACAAGTGCTTTATTGTTTATCCAGTGCCAGCCTAGCTAAGCCAGTCACCATACCCTCCAGCATGTCAAAGAAAATACCTATTTCCTGTAAGGTTTTCTAGCTAGTGGGGAAAAAAGGTTGGTTCACATGGCCTCTTATTGCAAACCCGCTCATCCTTTTGCAGTCTGAGACCAAGACTGTACATTTATCCAGGTGGATCTCTCAAACGCATCTCCTTTACCATATTCTCCATTTCAGACTCTTATCCCTATCTTCTTTCTTGTTTTTCTTTATCACCTCTGTGATGCCTTAATACTCTGCACACCAGCTGAAGCCATGTGGAATCTGTATCACAGTATATTAGCATTCCAAAATACATGCAATCCCTGAGCAGACAATAAATTTGATTTTGCACAAGTGGCGTCCTTTAGTCTTCGCTCATAAGGCAATCTCTCAAGTGTATCTTTTTTTTTTTTGAAGCACAACACAAATAGTCTGGTGAAGTAAAATTGGGTTGTGTGATAGGTTTTATGCTCAGCAAAAAGAACTTGGACAAAGCAACCATGCTGATGTTCTTATTTACAAAGGTTGCCATCTGGGAAATTAGTGTCTGCTGTTGCTCAGTAATTAGGAAAATTTAGGACTCCTAGCGCTCCAACATCCTGCATTAAAGGTTGTATGTCTTCAGTGTTTTCATGAGAATTTGCTGGATTTCTGTCATTAATAACAGGCATAAACCCAGCAAGCAGTAGAATATGCGTTACATTTAATCAATTTGCTATTTATATTCATTATGTATGTCCTCCATTCTGAGTCATGAAAAATTGAAAGGCCGTTACAAATAGAAAGAGCATCATGGATTACAAATGATGTAACAAGAGCATAAGCGCTATTAATTGGTCAATTGTGCTTGTCAGTACATTTAAAGTGATTAAGGCAGAAAGATTAGAAGGGACAGGAATGTGCTAGAGAAATAGAAGCCCAGGAACACTAGGGTTCTCCCAAGTCCCTCACGCACAGATAAATTCAGCAAACTCCAGTGGCATTTACTCCAACAAATTCACTCAACAAGCGCTCTTTGAACACATGCTATGTGCCAGGGATTGTGCTGTACGGTGGGAATACAGCAGAAAACAAAATAAATGATGATTTTGACCTTGGTGGCTTACATTCCACAGAGATGGGGGAGGTATGAAATGTAATATATGATATAACAGATATAGATAACAGATAAGCTAATAACATCTGGTAGTGGTGAGATCCACGGAGACCACAAGAAGAAGAGGAGGCTTACCAAGAGTGATGTGTGGTGGAAGGAAGGCCTCTTTGGGAAGAGACGTTTGCAGAGGTTGAAGTGCAAGGAGAAGACAAGCCACGTGGTATCTGGAGAAGAGTGTTTCATTCATATGAATTGGCCCAACACTCCAACTCCTAACACTCAAGAAGAAAAGAACGTTCTTGTAATTATTTCTTTTGGCTTGACCCAATGGAACCACTTCCCCTGAGCCAGAAAATTCACTCACCAATCTCCCCACTTCAGCCTCATCTGTGGTAGCAGTTCTGCTAAAGTGAACACTGATGGCACGATTTGCCATGTGAATGGCATGCAACCAAACTCATCATGGCATGCGCACGAGGCCCCACATGATCAGGGCTCTGCCTCGCTGTCATACCACTCTTCCTGAGCTCCGTAAGTTCTAGTCCTGGTGTTTCTATCGCTCAGACTGCCAGCGCCTTCCTGTCTCCGGACACAGGCATTTGCTGTCTTTCTGCCTAGCCCTCAGAAACTCACACTTCAGTTCCCAAGTCACCTCCTCAGAGAAGCCCTCCCTGACCACCAAGCCAAAGTCACCCTGGTCCCTGGCTATTAGGTCCTCCTGCTTTTTCATCATAGCACTTGTTGTTACTTGAATTGCATGCTGTCTGCTTGCTTGTTTCTTGTCTAGCTCCCACATCTGAGTGACATGAGGTCAGACAAGTCACCTGCATTCACTGCTGTACCCCACTGCCTAAAACTGTGCTTGACATAAAGAAAGGTTTCAAAGACCCAAGGTGAATGAAGGAATGAGTGACTCAGTCTGTCAGCCAATCAGCTAGCCAACCAAAATACAGCAAAATTGACAGTTTGGTTTCTACTTTTGTATTTAGGTAGCTCTTTTAAACTTTTGCCTGAAAACCACATGGAAGATATGAGTGTGTATTCTGAGCAGTGTTCGGTACAGTTTGGGGCAAATGAAAGTAATTAGGTAACATTGATATTTGTGCCATTTTGCTTCATGTGTCTAGGATCTATTGCTATGTATTTTTAAATAACTTAATATTTATTTTCAGTGTATTGACTCTTTTTTATGGGCTACATGCTATGTTATTGTCTTTGAGCATTTAAGTAATGGAATATGGGTGGTGAACCATGGCAAATTAGAATTATAGTAATCCTACTTGTTTAAAATTGATGATCTAAGACTCCTTGCTTAATAGATAGCATCTGGGAAATATATCAGAAGAGAAATACACGTTGTGGTGTGATGGTACCAGGATCCCAAGTTCATTCCAAGAAATGATTCATAGCAGACTTGTGAGTATCTATCGTGGACCAGACTCCATGGCAGGGGCCGGAGTTCCAGGCTCAGGAGGCCGTGCTGCTCCCAGGTGCCAGGAAGACCTGGCAGTCAACGACAGTAGTTCTAAAACCCATCTGCACACTGCAATCACTAGGGACCCACTATATGTCTCTAAGCCTGGGCCCCCTCCCAAGCCAACTGAATCAGAATCTCTGAGCCAGGGGCTTACACAGCCATATTTTTAAAGCTCCAAGTGCTGTTCATGAGCGACCAGAGCGGAAACCCTGGTCTAGTAGAAGGAGGGATGTATAAGGAGCGAACCACAAGCAAGGGAACACGGCTATGATAACGGCCGGTGGCGGTGCATGAGAAATGGCAGTATTTCTCTCCAGTGTGTCAACGGCAGCTCAGGAAAAAAAAATGTTTTTAGGGATCAGAAGGCTAGATGACCTGGTGTTCTAAAGCACATAAATGTTGCGTCTATTTATCACCCCCCCTACCTCTTAAAAGAAAAGCTGATAAAAAGTGGCAAATGCCATTCATTAAATGATCATTTTTCCTACATGGGACCAAACAAATGACTTTATTTTTCCATATAAGCCAGGAGTTAGATACTTAGTCAAATAAAGAATTTTAATTAAAACATAGTGTATGTTGAACTGGCAGACATGAGAGAAAGGGAAACAGGAGAATCCACAGGGTAATCATCAGAGGGAAGGAATTACCATGTCCTCTAGAGTTATTTAAAGGGTCAGAATTTCTCAGGTGTGATGGTGAAGGTGATCTGATACTCTCTCCCTCAGGCTCTCTGTGCCTTTGATAGTGGGCATTGAAGTGTTTAGACTGAAAAAAAAGCAAATCATTCTGGGTAATTAATTGAGGTTTATGTTATTCAATTGAAGATCAAACTGCTTTTTTTCCCCTTGAATCAGGTAAAAAGAACAGGAAAGTGAGAATGCTTTTATAAAAGGACTAAATTGTTCAGAGTGGCACTTCTGAGTGCCTTGGTAAAATATTCCCGTCTCTTGTCTAGTGATAAACTGATTTTTTAAAAGGCAATGTCTGTAATCCAATAGGCACTTCACAAGAGAAACTAGCATGTTCTAAGAAAGTCTGTAAGCAAGTGTCTAATTCTCACACTTCAGCTTCCCTTACTCTAGCACACTTTTTGTTCCTTGCCAGGAAATGAGAAGTTTCCATCTCCAGCATAAATTCTGATGAATGCCTTTGATGCTAGGAAGAGAGGCCACTGGAATCTCCAGATATCTGTCCTGCCGGTTTTGTCTCCTTGGATTTTACAGTCACCAACAGAGGATGATCTTTAGAAATGCTCACCATTTCAGAGAAACCAATTACTTGAATATTTAAAGAAAGTAATATTTTGCAAAATAAAGGGGTGACCTGAGAAAGTGGGAGGAAAGGTATGAGAATCCAGCAGCCTCTCCTCAGGAAGCGAAGGTGACCAGCCCCATACAGATGGCTCCTGGAAGACACTCCTTCCTGGGAAACAGCAGTTCTCAGGCCCTGCTGCACGTTGGGGTCACCTGGGATGTTTGAAAAATACGGACATCTGAGCTCCTTGTCCAGATTCCTGGTGCGTGGGGAGGGCTGGGCACAGCTGCGTTCTGTAGGAGTTCCCAGGGGAGTCTAATGTTCAGCCAGGATTAGGAACCACAGATGTAGTCCCACATCAGTACTGAAACGGGTAATCAAGGAAGTAACACTGGTGACACACTCCACCAAACTCGAGGTCTTGGCATGTCTGGGGGTCGGCAAAGGGCAAGGATTCACTGTGAAGGGAAAAGCTTTAGTGGGAAAGTAAGTCTACTGGGGCAAAGGTCCCTCTCCTCTGGTTTTCTAGCTGCTTCTTGCCCTAAAGAAACCACACTGAGCAGAACAGGCATCCATTTTAGATTAACGCCTGGCATTCACGTCCTTTCTCAAGTTAATAAGATTATGGTGAAAAAAGTCCCTTGCCAGTGAAGTAAACACTTGAGAAAGAAGCAGAAGCGGGGCGGTAGTGGCACTGGTGAGCTCTGCTTTAAAGGAGGGCAGGTGGGAGGTTTATGCAGAGCCCACAGGCAGCTGGCCAGGGTGCTGCCCCCAGGACAGAGAGTGGGGGTGCAGGACGGGGAAGAGGAGGAAGCCAAACAGGGGTGCAGTTGAGGTGAAATCCCTGACGCAGCCTGGTCCCACGGGGGGGTTGGGCACAAATCACACCCCGGAATTTGTCCAGCCTTGCGACGGAGGAGTGCAAGGAGTGTGTACCCCCACTTGGGTTAGGTGCTGGCTATAGGTCACTCAAGGCACTTTGGGCTCTCTCTAGGTGGATTTGGCTCCAGGGCCTCTGCAAGGAGCGTCCCCTGAAGGTCACAGGTGGACGCTGGTAGCAGCGTAGCATACAGGAGCTGGGAGGCGGGTGCTCAAGCTGATAAGGGGACCCAGCGTGTCTGGGCAGGGCACTGACAGTATTTGCTACCCAGGCCAAGGCGTTTCTGCTCATTCTGTTAGCTTAACATCTGCATTTCTATTGACAAGTCGTAGAGCCTATTTCTACATTCCCTCCTCTGATTCAATCGATTCCCTCTCAAAACCTTTCTCTTCCTTACTGCCCATTTCTTGTGTTCATTGTTTTTTGTTTCTTGTGACCATAGGAAGTCTGGAGGAGGCTGTTATGAAGGGAAATGAGATGAGGAGGCCACTTTCATCTGTGTGCCAGTTAGATGCTGGTGGCAGCATGAGACAAGATCCCCAACTGAGGGGCCCTCGTAATGGGAGACTTTTCCTCAGAAGAAGCCTGGCAGCAGGTAGTCTGGGTTTGACTCAGTTGCTCAACAATGTCAGGGCTCTTAGGTGTAATAATGTGATTTATAATAAGAAATACACAGCTGGTCTTTATCCTCTGTCCTGGCGCAGAGCTCCCCACACCCTTGGAATTTCCTAATGGGTGATGGGAGGTATACAGATGTTTTCTGTTATGTTGATGAGGTGACTTTGGATCCCACCTAAGGATGGGGACTTGTTTCCAGGAGAGCCAGCCATGTGATTAGAGACTAAAGTCCCAGCCCCTGGCCCCCAGAGAGGGGACAAAGGCAAGGGGTTGAATTCAACTGCCAATAGCCAATAACTTAATCAGTCATGTCTATATAATGAAGCCTCCATAAAACCCCAAAAGAATGGGGTTCAGAGAGCTTCTAGAATGGTGAACCTGTGGAGATTCAGGAGCACGGCACACTAGCAGAGAGCATGGAAGCTCCTTGCCCTTTGTTCATACCTTGCCCTATGCAGCTCTTCATCTGGCTGTTCCCTTTATGATAAACCAGTAATCTGATAAGTAAAATGTTCCTTAGTTCTGTGAGCCGCTCTAATAAATTAATATTTAATAAATTGATAGAACCCAAGTAGGGAGTCACTGGAACCTCCAATCTCTAGCGGTTGCTCAGAAGCACGGGTGGCAACCTGGACTTTCGGTGGGTGTGGGGGAGGGCAGTCCTGCAGGACTGAGCCTTACCCTGTGGGATCTGCTGCTGTCTGCAGGTACATAGTGTGCGAATTGAGTTCAATGGGAGGACACCCAGCTGGTGTACAGAATTATGTGTTGGTGTGAGAAATCCACACACACATGCTGGAATTGGGTGCAGAATTACAAAAGGCTTCTCTGCTGTCCTCTTGGTGTTCCCTCCATGGCAGCATGGCCCCACCAGTCCCTTTTTCATGTCTTCAGACAGTAATTTCCAAATCCGGGAGGGAGGGACTGCTTTCCCCTCATGCCTTGTTCTCCAGCCAAAAAGGAAAGCACTTTCCAGATCCAGGCACAGACTCCACGTCACAGGTGAAGGGTGGGCAGGACGGCATCGCTTTCCTAGTGCTGAGCTTTAAGGAAGATGGGAAAATTAATATCTCGCTCTTTAGCTTCTTCCTGCTGGTTATTCTTAGCCACCCCTTCAGGCCTAACCTCTGCCCTTCTCTGCCCTGCCTCTGCTCACACTCTTGCAGGCTGACTTCTGTGGGTTTCATCGCGGCGCTTTGACTTTTGGCTTCTGATTGGGTTCAGCCCATTGGAGGCGCGGGAGGAGATCGGAGGGAGCCCAAGATAAGTCGGGGCATCTCTTCCCCTGCTTCATTCCTGCCAGGCCGCAGTTTATCAATGACTGCACTGCCCCTCTGAAGGCCAAGGTCAGGAAGATACTGCTTTTGGTTACCTCTGAGGTGTTTTACCTTCCCTACTTAGGTCTACAGTGCACCTGGAATTTTTTCTCCCTACTGCTTTTTATTTTGAAAGTTTTCAAACCACTGAAAAGTTTGAAACAATAAACATTTATATCCTTCAGCTAGAATCCCAAGTGGTTAATATTTTGTCACATTTTCTTTATGTTTCTCAATATATGTATAGATAGATGATAGATAGAGAGAGAGAGAGAGAGAGAGAGAGAGAGAGAGATTATAGAGACACACAAGGAGATAAATAGGCATATAATTCATGGAGCTGTACAATTTTCGCTTTGCTGAGCCATTTGAATGTTTAGTTGTCTTGACATTTCAATCATAAACATTTCAGTATCTCTTAAGTATAAAGAAATTCTCCTACATAAAGCCTCAAAATTAACACCAGTTCGGTAATATCACCAATTTGATTTTTTTTTTGGCTTAAAAATACTTTCTTGATAATCGCTGACAACTGATTAGTGCTTTGTAGCTGATAAAGCATTTTCACCAACATTATTTCGTATCATACACACAGCCCCCTTCTGAAGCCATTGTTGTCTTTCCCACCTTACAGGTGAAGTAAGTAAGAATAAGAGGCTAAGTGACCCACCCAATGTCACACAGCTAATCGGTAGCATGACTGGGATCTGAAGGCATACCTCCCAACTCCAAATTTCACACATTTCCTGTGACATTACATTCGTTTTTCTAGAATTATACCCCCAAATATTTGCCTTATTTTTCCTTTCCAACCTTCCTATCCACCAAAATTAATGAGGATTCCTTTCTCCAGCTTCAAAAAGTAACGCTGTGGATATGCTGGTTATCCACCTCGGTCTCTGTTTGGTGTGGGAAAATGCTAGGCAACAGGTTTGGACGTTGCATTTAATTTACACTAGCATGATTGATTACATAGTGTTTCTTAACTGCATTATGCTTGATTCTTCCCTTCATTCCCTGGGAACAGAGTGAAAGAAGGCTTCCTTCTGCATACCCTTGGATTTCTTCCTCCTTGAGGGGAGAACCTGGTTTACAGTGTTCAAAAGGCAAGTGAGAACAAATGCCCTTGAAGCCGAACCAGGGCAGAATCTCAGACTCTCAGCTGCCAGATCTGCCTCTCAAGGACCTTTCTCTCCTTTGCCACTGTCACTGCACCAGTCCAAGCCACCTTGGCCCTTGCTGGGAAACTGCAGCAGGCCCTCCCCTCGTCCCGGATGGTCACCTGCCCTCTGTTCTCTCTGCATTCACCAGCCAAAATCCATCAGTGATGTCTGCTGCCTTGGAATGAAATATGCAGAACTGTGCCACCCCCTCATGCTGGCCCCCTCTGACCTCGCTGCCTCCTCTCATGCCGTGCTCCCCTCCCCATCCCAAGCTCAGGCTACACCAGCCTTGTCTTCCTCAAACAAGCCTGAGCCCCCCCTCAGGGCCTCTCACCCTGCTTTGTTCTTTGCCTGCAATGCTTCAGCCCCCATTTCCACTCCCAGTTGCCTGTTTACACCCCCTCATTCACACCTCAGCTTGACGACCCAGCCTTGAACCCCAAAACTGGGTCTCCATAAATGCTTGCCTTACACGCTGTACATTTCCCGAGTGCATGCCCAGCATCTTCGCATAATAGATGCTCAACAAATTTTTCAGGACTGAACCCTTACAGTGTCACTGGAGAAAGTAATGAGACTCAGAGGAGGACAACGCTGAAGTCACACAGCTGGTCAGTATCAGGGCCAAGACACAAGTCTAGGTCTCTTACCCAGAGCTGCTGCCCTGGCTGCCTCAGGAAAGCAGCAAGGCCCCTCCCACTTTACCCTTGGGCTCCTTCATGCAGCAGAGGTCCCCTTGTGCCTGCCACTGCCACAGGACACTACCTGCAGGAGAGGAGTGGGACGCTCCATCCTAACCTTCTCTTCATGTCCGCTCCTCAAACGGCACGTGCCATCTATCCACCCATTCATGCTTTCACTATGACCATTCACCTATTTGTCAGATACTGATTGAGCATAAACGTATGTGTGTCATTGTGCTATTATTCATAGGCCTACAGCAGTGAGCAAAACAGACAGGCTACTACCCTCCATGTAGTGAGGAGACTGACCAAATCACATAAACAGATCAATGCATGTCGGACAGTAACCAGAGGGAAGTGCCGTGAGGAAACCAAGCGGCAGAGTGATGGAGGAAGCAGTGGAGTGGTCCACTCAGCACCAAGCCCCTCCCTTCCTTCCTAATAGAAC
The DNA here is from genome assembly GCA_032199065.1 of Smutsia gigantea. Taxonomy (NCBI): domain Eukaryota; kingdom Metazoa; phylum Chordata; class Mammalia; order Pholidota; family Manidae; genus Smutsia; species Smutsia gigantea. Next base: position 105,888 of record JAVSCE010006894.1, on the reverse strand, counting down.
CTGAATTGATTTCAGTTGTCCACCATCTCAAACATCCCCTGGGCCTCAGAAAAGACTCCAACCCCAGCCCCTGGGGTGACCTGATTGTCCCAAGGGTAAAGCCCCCTCCTTGCCAGTGATGAGCTCAGAAAGGAGCATGTGGCCATTTCACACTAATGAGTCAAAGGTAGTTCTCCTGGGGAGATAGGGACCTCTAGGGAAAGTGTCCTTGTTTTAAAGAGAAAACCACAGGCGGAGATGGTCTCTCTTCTTCCTCTGGATGTTGTCATGTCACAATGCGATGGCTGGAGCCGCTGCAGCCACTTGCTCCCAGCCTGCAGGTGGAGCGAACCCCATGCCTGGCTGAACAGAGAGATGGAAGAACAGGGCGCTGATGACACCTATGAGCTGCTGTACCAGCCAGTCCCAGAGCCCTCTGTCTTCCCATCCATGTGAGATCATGAGCCATTGTTTAATTTCCCTTGTTTTATAGCTCGCCCATAGCACTGAAACTGATACAGAGACATGGGCCATATCTACTCTCTCTGCTCTATCCCTGGCTCCTACCACAGTGTCTGGCATGTAGTAGCTACTCAATAAATATTTGTGGAATGAATGGTATCTCTTAAGTCAGATTTCCCAGAAGCAGACTTGAGACAAGGCTCCACGTGCAAGTGTTGTGTTATGGAAATGCTCCCAGGGGGTCACAGGAGGGGGAAATGGAAGTAGGCAAGGAAGTTGGGGGCTGGGGAGGCAAGCACAGGAGCAAGGTTAAACAAAGCCTCCCCCACACACACCAGGGACAGCTTCCACCTGATCCCCTATAGGGAACTCTGGAGCATAAGCTGCTCCTCCTGAGTTGGCCCATCTGAGGGAAGAGAGCTGGGCCTTCAAAACCCACTCCTCAACTCTGGCTAAGGGCCACCCCATGGGCTTATAGAAACCCAGGCCCCTTCAAGCTCTCAGCTCTTGCAGTTACAGTGGTTCGAGGAGCCCAAGAGTGGCACCTCCTGACCACTGGAGGCAAAAGTAGAATGAAGCTAGCAGCAGGGTGCACACAAGCAGCAGAGGGATCAAACAAGGGCAGGGTGTGGGCCAGCCATGTGGGCCATCAAGTAGATGAATGAACAGCCCTATGTGTGCCCACAATTAGCTCTCAAACAAACAGCAAAGCCAAGGCAGCCTTCTGGTCTACAAGTGCTTCCACCATATCCCTCCTATTGCCAGAGGAATCTTTCCCTACTGCCCACACGGCGTGGCCAACAGGAGACCCCCAACTCTTATTAAAATGGAAACAAATATTTGCATTTCAAAATTATTATTATACTTGAATATTCATCTTGAAGTTCTTTTTGCAAAACATTGAAAATCAGATCATAATTTGATGATGAAATATTGATTACACGTCTATATTTCTATGTAGAAGTCTATACTATGTAGACAGAACAACCACCCTATAATATCTTCTATTTTAAGTCAATATGAAGATGGATGGTCCCCCCAGGCAAGTTCTGATAAAATACTTAGGTCAATACAAAAAGACATTAACACCAATGCAAGTCAAAGCCTGTTTATTGGTTTGGGTCAAGCTGGCTCCAAGATGGGCTTCCAAACATCAGCAGCTCCAGCCAGCTTGCATATTTCTTCATTCACATCATGTGAGCGGGAAATGACAGGGGACACGGACTGGCAGACGGCTGTCCATGTCTGCTCCTGAATCACGAAGGGCATGAAAATAAAGTAAACCCAACCTGAAAGAAATTCTGGGAGAGACTTTACTACTGTCATAACAATGTGCTTGTTCTCTCGATTTCAAAAAGAGTAAAATTAAAAGAGCAGAAGAAGTAAGAATCACCTCCATTCTTGTTAGGTGCTTAGCATGACAGGAACTAGATCTCATCTTGACTGGGGGGCATCTGCCGTGTTTGCCTGCCCGGCCCTTAGTACCACCTGAAAATCCATATATTTAATACTTCTTTAAATACTCATTGGTTGGCTACCTTCCTCACCAGAAAGTAAGATCCAAAGGGGCAGAGGTTTTTTTTCTTTGTTTTATTGACTGCTACTTTTCCAATGTTGAATTAATTTCTTTCCACTTCATTCATTCATCTGACAAATTGAGCAGCTACTATGTGACAGCACCCTACTGGGTTCTTGGGATACATCAGTGAACAAAACAGACATTCTAGTGGGCTACACAGCAATACAGATAATAAGTAAGTACTAAGCAGAATAAATTTGAAGGTAATAATTGCTCTGGAGACGAAGTCAGCAAAGTAAGAAGGCTGGGATGCTGGGAAGATGGATTCCTATTTCAAATCAGGTGGTCAGGTTCAGCCTCACTGAGAAGGTGAATTTGAACAAAGCTTTTGTAGGTCAGGAAGTGAGATTGCAGCTATAGACAGGAGGAGGTAGGGATTTCCTGGCACTTGGAAGAGTGCAAATATCCTATGACAGGAGTATGTCTGGTTTATTTAAGGAACAGAAAAAAAGTGAGTGGCTGGAATGCAGTAAGTAGAATGTTTGGACAATTAAATGAATGATTCTGAGGCATCCAGGGGCCATCTTGCCCCTAACAACCACCCTCTGGGGAGAGCCTATATGAAAAATAAACTAAGCAGGGACAAACAGAGCCCCCTGGATCTAGCCATGCCTGAAGCAACTTCTGCCCCACATCTTTTCAGTTCTTGAGCCAATATAGTCCCTTTTTTAAATCACTTGTAACTGAAAGATTCCTGATGAAACACTCTGAAACTCCAGTGCTTGAGACACTTGTGTTCTGTGCCCATGATGGATCTCTAAGACAGGAGCTGCCTGGCTCTGGGACAGTGGGAAATCTACCCGGGGAGGGCAAAGCCCGGAATCCATCTGTGCAAGATAGTCCTGGAAAGCTGACAGGTGAGAAAGAAACTTTCAAATTTGCAATTTTCAAGTGTCAGAAGGATATTGTGCCACTCCTCTGACATTCAGCATCTTAGGCAGAGTCTTCCCGTTTTCCATCAACACATCTACCGTGTGAGGTGTGGCCTTTGGACTCACATGATCCGGAACCCACAACTGAGAGAGAGTACTCCAGGTGTCAGCTTTTCCAACAAGTCACATTGGAAGGACTAGACAGACCCTTTCTTCAATTACCAAAGTTGTCGACACAACACTTTCCAAGGATTCTATCCAGTTCAGCAGGCACTCTGAGCGGCCGCTCTCCAAGGTGCTGGGAAGGTAAAGGAACACATGATTTGGTCCGTCCCCTTCAAAGGCAGATAGTCGAGTGGGTGAGGGGCCCTTACGCATTTTATTCACATGTATTCATGTTGAAGGTAAGTTACTGGGGACTGGGGTGGGAACTCCCAGAACGGGAAGGACAGACATTCACATGTGAGTACTTTATGTAGTGACCATTCACCATTATTCACTCAGCAAATGTGAAATAAATGTTTCCTGTGCCGTCAGCACTCTTTCAGGCGTTAAGGATACAGCGGCCACCAAGACGGGCAAGATCCCAGTTCACGTGGAGCAAATATAATAAAGTGAAACTATGATAAACATAAATAAATGTAAGTACAAATAAACACAAAAATGTAAAAAAATAAAAACCATAATTTTAAAAAGGATGATTTCTGATATTGACAAGTACAGCAAGGAAAATATATCCCAATAGCTAAGCACTGGGGACCATCGAGCAGGGCAGAGAGGTTAGGGAAGGCTGAGCTGAGACACAAATGACAGGAGAGGGCCAGCCTACAGAGATGCAGGGACAGTGTGCTCAAAGCAGAGGGAACGGTGCGTGCAAAGGTGTAAGCAGGAGTGGGCTGGTCACACCTGAAGATCAGAACCAAGGCTGGGTGGCCAGAGCTCAGTGCGTGTTGGGGAGAGATGGGAGGTGAGGTCAGGGTGAGTGGGGCCCAATCATGGGGAGTTTGGGTTTTATTCTAAGTGCCAGCACCTTTATTTCAGGGCCATGTTGACACACTCCCACTTGGATCAATTAACAATCGCACCTTAGCAGATCATTTGGGTAGAAACAAGAAATACACCCAGCAATGCAAAAACAGAAGACACTTCTACAACTTCTTAAGATATGAACAATGGCACCTTTTACTTTTTAATGAAGAAAGCCTGCAAATAAACGCAGATCCAAGTGAGGAACAGCTCATCCGAGCAAAGGGACGTGAGGAGGTGGAGGCTGGCCCGCAAGGATGTGAGGACACTGACGCCAGCCCAGAGCTGAGAGATGTGCCTGCTCTGGGGGAATGCAGCATAGGATCGGGTGCGGCGGGGTGGCCAGGAAGACCAGGGGTAGTGCTTGGAGTTGAGAGAGTCCGGGGAGAGGGGGTCGTGAGTTGGAGGAGATTTAAAGTTGAATGGCTGTTGTTTACCTCCCACGGCCCCACCAGCTTCTACCCTCCTTAGGAGCCTCTGTCCTGGGCCCGAGGTGAGGCGGGGGAGGGTCTTACCCGGTCTCTGCTCAGCATCCGGGCTGTGGCGGCCGTCAGGAAGGGTGAGGTCCCGGCTTACAGCAGACCGTATGTCTCGTGTTTAGCAGCAGCTGCCGTATTTTTTAGCAGTTGGAAAAACATGAAAGAAGTTCATTTCTCTGTAGCAGCTACAGGATGAGCAGGGGAAAGTAACTGAAAAGGTCAAACATGCCCTTCACCTACTCAGCTCACAAACCAGGGGAGAGAGGCTGAGTGCCGAAGCTTCAGCAAGGGGGCAAATCCTCTGCAGTGCTGAGATCCTGCAGAGCGGGGTTCTGGGGGGATGGCTCCTCCTGCCCTAGCTCCCGGGCCCTCTGGGTCAGCCCTCTGAACAGAGTGGGGTAGGAGGAGCTGTGCCTCCAGAGCTCTAGGGCAAGGCACTTCAGAGGGCAGTATAGGGTTGTGGTCAAGAGAATGGGCTCTGGACTCATAAGGACATCAGTTCAAATTCAGTCTGGCTGTCATCCTAACTTGACGGTGGCACCACTGGGGCTGAAACCAATAAGGTATTAAAAAGGAAGCCAGAAGTCTGAGGAAGGGGCTTGTTCTCCTGTGCTGGTGCTAGAGGGCTGACCCAAGTTTTCCACATACTAAGGAACAGACTCTCAGCTGTCTTTGAGCCCCAAAGAAAGCAGGTAAGAAGTGAAACAGCTTAGTATCTCAGGTGCATCCCCTGCTAACAAGCACAAGTCTGGAGCAGAGCCCAAAGGTAAAGCTTCCAGCTTTATCTCAGACAGAGTAGGGTCTTCATTCCGGAAAGAGCTTGAATAAAACCTCTAGGATGTTATATCTCAACAGCCATCATAGTTTGAAGACAATGTCATTAAAACTATCCAATGAACACCCTAACTAATTTTATGTCCACCAAGCATTCTTCCAATCTCAGTTAGCTCCCCCCTGCATGTGCAACAGAAAGATTGTGTGTTGACAGAACAGGGGCCAACTGACTTTTTCCTTTCCTTTAGCAGGCATGTTTTTTTGTTTTTAAACCAACCTTCCAGTTACACACTCACACACACACACACTCAAAATGCCTCTCGCTACATTCACCATGAAAGGAATGGTGGAGATTATAAATTCCATCCCACAGGTGTGGATTGAACCAAACACTGGGGGCGCCTCTATGGTTCCAAACCCCAAGATAAATGTTGCTTCTTCACAATAATCCTGTTTTCCTTTCTCTTCTCCTGTGCCCACTCCACCCCTCTTGGGACATCACAACTCAAAAGAATCCGGTCAGAGCTGGAAGGATCCTGAGAGCCCATTGAAAGCAATGACTCCTGCTCTGAGGTTCACAGAAGTAGCACTGCATTCTGTAAATTCTTGGCAAAAATTCAGAAAAACCTAAGGGAATCCACACATTAGCTGATAATGAGGCCACACAGACTAACTAAAGCATCCGCCACCTCATTAAACTGATAAGTTTAATACTGTTTTTATTGCACAATCACTTCTAAATGTCTTTATTAATAAAATTGGGGAAATGAATTTGTTATTCCTTAATAAGTGCAGTGTGTTTAGTTGACAAAATCTTTACAAAGATAGGGATCAATCAGTGGTAAAAATTCTAAAAGGGTGTCCTTGTTCTACTGCATTAGAAACCATGGATCTGCCACTCCCTACCCAAAGGAAGAGACTAGGGGAACAAAAACCCATAATTTCCTAAATCTTCAAATTTCCCTTAAACTCCCTAACCCCCCATAGCCTATAGCAGCTAGAATCATGAAGGATAATCTCTCTAGAGTTTGTTTGCTTTTTTCTTTTAATTCACTCAAAGGTCAGTGAATGAAAGGTCTGGCCCTAGAAGTCACTATTACTCATAAGCATGAAATTATCAGTCCATCTGCTACTCTTGATAGGGAGGGAACATAAAAGGGCCCATCTACTACACCAGTCGTTTCTCCACTTAATCTCCACAACAATATCATGAAGAAAGTATAACTTTCCCATTCTGCAGATAAGAAAGTTAACATCTGGCAAAGTTAAAAGACTTTCCAGGGGAACATACGTTTAAAACTAAACCCCAGTTCTGTTTAATGTTTAAGTCCAGGTTCATGAATCACACTACACCACTCTATAAACACCACTGGGTTCAGAACCATGGACAGAGGCGGGGTCCCTAGAGTCTTCCCTGGGAAAGGGTTGGAGGCAAAGAGGGTGGGAAGATAGGTGCTGAGTCCCAAGGGAGGAGCTCTCCTTACAGAAATGCCTGAACTAATAGGAAGGGGGCTAGAGCCAGTGAGGGGCACATCACCATAACTGCTTCACATCAGATTCAAACTGATCTTTTGAGACCATTTTCTAGTCCCACCAACTTCTTAAGCTAGGACAAGCATTGTCATCTGTTAAATGCCATTCCCAGACTGCCACCCAGAGTTTTTGTAAGGCAAAGATGAATTGGAACATAGAAAAGCTATTTGAAGTTCATGAAAATTCACTGTTAAGGAAAAACTGTAACAGATCAACCCCCAAATCCCAGGGGCTTAACGTTTATTTCTCTCTTGTGTAAAGCCCCAAACAGGGATTCCTGATTGTCACAAAGCTTGCCTCTAAGAGTGATTCTCGTATCCACGATTCATCCTTGTGGCTCTGCCACCTTCCAACATGGCTTCTAAGGTCCTTGTGTTTATCAGCATCAAGCTAGAGGAGGAAATATCTTAAAGAATACCCAAGGAGATTTCTATAAGCCAGGCCTGGAAGTGGCACATCATGGCCACACCTACCTACAAGAAGGGCTGGGAAGTATAATCTAGGCGTGGATACCAGAGATAAGGAAATGAGCTTTGATGGACACAGAGCAGTGTCTTGCTCCTGTACAAAACTGAGAAGTTGTCATAATCACATGATTCTTAGCCCCATTTGAGATCTTGAGGGTGGGAATAAACTAAGGATGAACCATGTAAAATATCTTGACTCCTGGGCTTGCCATGAATGCATTCACATGTAAATAATCTTAGATTCACTCTCTGGGCATCTTGCATACTCCATGGTACAAAATCAGGGGAAATTATCACAAACGAAAGCTGTTAGGTCATTAGATTCTCCAGGAGAATATATAAACACACATGTATAATATATATATTATATTTTATAGATGTTTACATATAATATATATAATATATAGAGGGATGTCCATATTATATATGATATATCTGTATCTATATAACACGACGTCTCCACATACCTGGAGATTCTCACTCAGCTAACTGGGGAAGGCCTGGGAATGTGTTTTTAATGCAGAGGAATTGGTCAGAACTCTTTCAGTTGCCAGTGAAAGAAATCCAACTCCCATGCTCTTCTGCAAGAATGAAATGTATTGGTTCTTTGAGTGACTATCCCAGGGGCAAGACGGCTTTGGGGTGTAGGTGGCTGCAGGCTCAACAGTCCCACCGGGCCACGCTGGCTCTCCACCTCTCCCCTGATCTCCTCAGCGGAGGACCCATTTCTCAGGCATCTCCCCTCATAGATTAGATAGACACCAGCAGCTCCAGGCATCCTTTCTTATCAACAACCCTAAGAGGACTGCTCTCTCTCCATAAAAATCACATAATGTATCCCTTCAGCACTGATTTTCCTGGCTTGGGTCCCGTGCCGACCCCTGAACCAATCACTGTGACCAAAAAGATTGTACCTTCTGATTGTCCGCATCTGGGTCATGAGCCCTCCCTGAATCTGGGAGTGAAGTCTGATCATACACACACATAAGTGAGGTCTGACCCATGCCACACAAATGTGTGGCTGGAGTGGCTCCCCCAGGACAACTAGGGTGCTAGTCGCAGAAGAAGTGACAGTCCCAGACAGGGAAGGGGCCCTGAGCAAGCAGCAGCAGGTCCTCGTACACTAGGCTTGGGGGCCCCAGAGGTGTAGGAGCCCTGGGTCTGAGTCTGCCTCCGGGCTGTGGGAAGCAGCGATCCCTCAGAACTGCAGAGGGGTCTCTGCTCACCAAGCTGCCTGCTGCCCCCGCCCCGCCCCAGGCCTCTGTGGAGGGCCCCAGCCAGGGAGCCCATGAAACTGGCACGAGCCCCAGGCTCTCCTGTCAGAAGTCCCAGGGTGTGTTCGGCTCCTTCGCTCCCGCCCGCCCAGCGTCCCTGCGCGCAGCAGGCTGAGGTCCACGGCTTGGCTGCCAATAGCACCAAGGACTTTAGCTGATAGGACTTAAGACAAACTCGTGAATCATGTCCTGAAGCCTATGGGCCACCAAGGGCCCGTGAACTCTTACATCTGGATTCAGCATTCCATGTGCACGTACATCGCGTGTGTGAGCGCTTCTCCCCTCTACCCAGGAAAAACACCCACAGCTTTCATCAAGCTACCCAAGGGAACTTGTCCTAAAAAAAGATGGAGAACAACTGTGGCTTCTCTGGACATATGCTTCAAGTATTTAATGATGAAATTTCATGTACTGTAATGCACATTCTGGAGAAGCAGGAAGCTATGGACCAATTTGAAATTATATTCTTAGATCAAAGTTTTCCAAAATGGATTCCTTGGAAGATGGATTGATGTGATCTTATGTCTAAACCAAAACATTTTCATATTCAAAAAACTTGGGGAAATGCTGAGTTAAACAAGATTGAACAGGCTTTTTTTCTGCAGAACTTCTCAGAGCCTTTAGGACACAAATGTTTCATGACTCCCCGAGAGAAGTGACTGGTAGGCAATGTTTCCCACGCTTACCTAACACAAGCACTGTCTTGTAAGGGGTTTGCTTTATTTGCAGCATCATATTAAACATTTCCTTGATGGTGGACTCATGGATTATGCATTTGGGAACTCCCTCGTCCTCAAGGGATGTATATTTGTGGTGGTGACTTTGTGCTACTATGAAGAGGCAGCAGGCATCTAAAAGATTTTAAAGAGGAGTAACATTTAAGGAGAAACATTCTCTGTTTTTTGCCTGAATTAGGACAAATGAGATGTCAGTATGTTTGCAAGGTCCCCCCACATCTCTGTGAGCTGTGGAGTGTCCAGTGGAAAAAGCAAGGGCCTGGAGTCAGCATGCCTTGGGTGGACATGTGGCTCTGTCACTAACTGGCTGTGTGATTCAGGCAAGGACTTAACTCCTCTAAGCCTCAACTTGTTACATGTACAAGGGTTTGATGTGAGGATACAATGAGATCATGTAGGGAATGAGTGGTATGAGGCATTCAGATCCCAGCCATCCCAGCCAAGGCAGTAGTCTGTCTGGGTTTGGGGTCTACAGAGCTTCACCCTTTGCTCTGGAAGCTCCAGGAAATAATCCCACTGTTCTTACCCACCTTTACTTCTTGCCTCAACCATCTCCCACCTGCTCCTGACAGCTCCCCATTCTCTCCTCAGGCTGCTCTGCTGACACTCCAGAAACCTCCAAACACCGCTGACCCTCTTCCCTGCCCTCTTGTGGAGGCTGGGGTGATGGCAATTGGGCCATGACTCCGAGGCTGGCTGCCTACCACTAGCCTCAGCATCAACCCTGGCACCACCCTGGGCCAATAAGCCACAAGGAAATAGATGCATAGGCCCCACTGTTTGCTGACACTCACAGACTGTCTTTCAGGTCACCCTTTGTGATATGTCACCATGAGCGAACAAATCCACACCAAGTCTGTTCTATCAGAGCTTGTTTCTATCTGCATCTGTCATCGCTGATTGCATTTGAATGGGTTTAGTCTCTATTTTAAATAAAAGATTTATGCCTTAGCTGTCAGAGCCTGCCTTTATTTGAAAATCTAATCTTGTTTCTAGGAGTCCAGATTAATTTATTAGATTTAGGCATCCCTCGTGAGTTTCTGAGAGAAAAGGAGTAGATTCTCCTGTCTGCAGACAGCCCTGCACATGCCGCACAGAAGAAGCCAAGAGCTGGATGGACTTCACCGTCCAGCAAACCAAGGCAGGACAGAAGCCACCTCTTGGACACCTTGTGTCCAGGGAGTGTATTCTGGATTCCCAGGTCTCTGGGCTTCCAGGCCATTAGCTGGGGGTCCTGGGTTTCCTACAAGGGCACCCGACCAAGCTTGTCCTTTCCCACAAGTTTTTTGGAGGCTCCAGAATTCTGATGACACCCCAGTGGGAAACCGACTTGTCTACTTCTGCTGTGCCAAGGAGCTCTGAGGCTCCTTCATGCCAGTACCGCATCTTCTGTCCCTCTCAGAGCACTCGTCCTACTAGTCAAGCCATGGGGTCAGAAGACATGGGTTGAGTCCCAGCTGTGTGACCTTGGGCAGGCCACTTGAATTTCTTGACCTTCAGTCTCTTCATCTGAAAGATGGAGATAATGTTAACGCCTATCTCATAGGATTCCTGAGTTACTGAGAGAATGGGGGAGAAGCTCTTGAGAGCTGCTCTCTGTGAGTTTGTGGCCACTTCAGTGGGTACGAGGGGTGGGGAGGGAGGGGCGTGCTACTACCCCCTCTGGAGAGGGGGATGTGGCCGCTCACAGGGACAGGTGGCTTGCTCAGGATCCCAGTAAAGAGAATGGCAGAGCTGGCCCAGCACCAGGAATCGGGACCCCTACCCAGTGCCCCAGCCCTTCCTGCCTCCCCCCACCCCAGCGCTGTCTTTGTCTCTGTCTTTCTCTCCCTCCTCCCATTCTCTCTCTCTGCAGTTGACTGAACCCTGAACGCTGCCGCCCTAAAATTCCTTTGTTGAAGCCCTAACTCCCAAGTGACTGAATTTGGAGATAGATATTATTTAGATTTAGGGAGGTAATTAAGGTTAAATGAAGTCATAAAGCTGAGGCCCCCATCCTACGGGGCTGCCTTATATGAGAAGGAAGGCTGTTCTCTCCCTCTCTCCGCCCAGACACATGCACGCACTACGGAAAGGCCAAGAGCGCACGCTGATGGCAGTAGCCTGCAAGCCAAGGGAGGAGGCCTCACAGTGACACTTACCTTGCTGGCACCTTGACCTTGCTTGGACTCCCAGCCTCCAGAACTGTGAGAAGGAAATTTCTGCTGTTCAAGCCACCCAGTCTGTGGTATTTTGTTATGGCAGCCAGAGAAGACTAATATACTGTCTGTGTCTCTGTCTCTCTCTCCTCTCCCTCTTCCCCTCTTCCTCCCCAGCCATCTGACTTTCCCGTAGCATTCCCGCCATCTGCTGGTCAGTCTCAGGATAGCAGGCAAGGTCCAGGCCTCAGAGAGGTTCTGCCTCCTCTGGGGAAGCCAGAGCAGCTCCCTCTCAGCCACACACACACACACACACACACACACACACACACACAAACACACACACACACACACATCAGCCGACAATGAGAGCTGAGATGACCCCTCACCACTCCTTCCCTGCCCCTCCTATATACCAAATAACCCCACACACCTCAATTGCTGACACATGAAAAACAATTATTTTCAGTTATAAGCTCCTTAAAGTCAGGGCCACACTATCCCATTTCTTTATCAACTCTCATTTCCAGCTACTCCCTCACTCCCAGAACACGGCAGGTGCTTAAATGTTCCTTGAGTGAGTAAGGGAAGATACTTCCTTTGGGGGATTTCATGCGTCCTCATCTTTGGGGGGCTCTGAGCCCGGGAACAGGAATGGCTTTTCCTCCTGGAGAGTTCCCACCACACACACGCCGTCATGCCTGTATGCCCACACTCGTGCCCAACCTCAGCCCCTGCACACAGCGCCAGGTGCCTGCCACATGGCTAAGAGCTAATAAATCAGGAGCATGGCCTCCTGTCTCAGTAGAGTGGCCCTGAACCCAGTTCTGCAAGCCGACCCTGCGCAGGGACATGCATCTCTTAGCTTGTCACTTGGCAGGGAAGGAAGACGCGGGGGCTGTCCCCATCATTGAGCTTCCTCAGGCTCAGAAGGGACTGCTACCTGAAATAGCTCATTAAGATGGATGTCTGAGGGGAGAGGACATTCCAGGTTCAGCTTCCCGACCCAGAGACTGCTCCATCACTCCAGTTCCTAAATCAGCCCAGAGGGGCTAGGGCAGAGGGCACTCCCAGCCCGGCACTCAGCCAGGCTCATTCTATCCTCCCCAGAGCCAGGACTAAGCTGAGGCGCAAGGCACTCACCCAGGCCGCCAGTGGGATCATGCCAGGTGAGTATTGCCTATCCTTCCTTTTTGCCCCAGGCTCTCAGGCAGTCAGCACAGTGCTATTCCTGATCCTGTCTTCCTTAAATATGTTGATAGTTTATTCATCATAGACATTTTTGCATGAATTTTGATTTTTTTAATTCCCATAATGAAAGTGGGGACCTAAACAAACATCTGTACATCCAGTTTCCTAACAGCATTATTCACAGTAGCCAAAAGGTAGACAGCAATGCATGTGTCCAGGGACAGATGAATGGATAAACAAAATGTGGTGTATTCATACAGTGGAAAATTATTCAGCCTTAAAAAGGAAGGAGATTCTGACACCTGCTGCAACATGGAGGATTCTTGAGGACATTATGCTCAGTGAGATAAGTCAGACACAAAAAGACACATACTATATAATTCCACTTATATGAAATACCTAGAGTAGTCAAATTCATAGAGACAGAAAATAGAACAGAAATCACCAAGGACTCGGGGGTGGGGGGTGGGCAGGAAATAGGAAACTTTTTTTACTGGGTACAGAGTTTCAGTTGGAGGAGATGAAAACGTTCTGAAGATGGATGGTGATGGTCACACCACAATGTGAATGTTCTTAATGCCCCTGAACTGAACACTTCAAAATATTTACAATGGTAAATGGCCTGTATATTTTACCATAACTAAGAAATACTGCATTAAAATATTATTGATCTTAATGGCTAAGCTTTTTGGTGCCCTCTTAAATGTCATGCCTAAGTTGAGTACCTCTCACCACACCCTTGTCTGACTTGGAATTCTTCCCATTGTCCCCATCTTACAGATGATAGAACTGACCCTGAGGGATGTTAAAGGTTAACAGGTCACCTATAAAATTATAGGTGAGCCAGGAACTCAAAAGCCAAGCTCCAAGCTCCCGGCTTCCAGCACCCAGAGGAGGAATCAGTCAGATCCAGCTCTCCCTGCGGTCAGCTTCTGGAGTCAGCTGTCCTTGGGTGGAGACTTATCCCACAAATAAGGACCTCAGTGGACCCAGAGACCCTGGGGTCCAGCCCCAGCTCATCCTTCCCCTTATGAAGACCCTTCTCCAACAGTTGCAGCTCTCTATTGCCCTTGCAGAGAAGTCTCAAGGGCTGTTGGGCAGTGGGGTAGACAAACTGGGGTCAAGTTCATGTTCATACTCTAGCTATTAACAGTGGCTGCTACTTCCCCACAGCATCTTTGCCTCCCCTTTCTCAGAACCCAAATTTAGCCGGGCAGGCTGCCTAGAATAAAGTCTTCAGTTCCTAGCTTCCCTTGCTAGCTAGGGGTGCCAACAGACTTTAGATCTGGCCCCAAATCTGGAAGTTGAAGCATTATGTGCAGCTTTTAAGGTTTGTCCTTAGCCAGAATGGCACCCCATTTTTCTTGTTCTCACCTTCCTCTTGCCTGGAAAGGCAGGTGTGATGGCTGACACTGTGCTGCTGTGTTGGAGAATAGTGGTGCACAGGATAGAAAGGGGCTGGGTCCCTGGCACAGGCAGGGCTGAGGCAGCCCTGGACCACCCGCCTGCATGCTTCTGTGAGAGGTTCAGGTTCCCAGAGCCACAGGCCACAAGCCATGGAACAAATGAACTGACCCAGCTTCCCTTTCAACAGGGCAAGGCCTCTCCATGTAGATCACTCCCCAGCCCACACTGGTCATTTCTGGAACATTTGCTGATGAATTACTTTCACAGGAGCCCTGGATGCAGGGTCTATTTCCAGAACCCCAACCCCACTCCCTCTGACTTGGTCTTGCGCTGTTTGTATGATGTCCAGTCAGGCTACAATACATTTGGGCCTGAGGTCCAGCCCTGGAACTCCCACTCACACACTTCTGTGAAAGAGAAACTTCTATCTAGCTAAGTCACTACTGCGTGAATTTGGGCAACCTCTTGGCCTCTCTGCATTTAAGTTTTTCCTCTGCAAAATGCAGATAAAGCCAAATGAGAAGGTAGACATGAACGCATGTTGGAAACTATAAGACACAGATTGAATGTTTGTGTCCCACCCCAAATTCATATGTGAAATCCTAACCCGCAATGTGATGGATTAGGAGGTGAAGGCTTCAGGGAGGTAACTAAGTCATGATGGGATTGGTGCCTCCTAAGAACACCAGAGAACTTGCTTCCCCTCTCTGCCTCTGCCACGTGAGGGCAACGCAAGGAGACGGTGATCTGCAAACCAGGACGAGGGCTTTCCCTGGGACTCCACCAAGCTGGCACCCAGATCTCTGACTTCCCAGCGTCCCGAACCATGAGAAATAAGTTTCTGTTGTCTTAGCCACCCAGTCTATGCAGCCTGAGCTGAGACAAGGTACCTATTAGTACTATCTGGTGAATGACCAATCCCGTTAAAACCAAGAGCTCCCCAAAGATCAATGACGATCTCCAAGCTCTTAGATGCTGACTTTATTTCCAGCAGTTATGGCTGAGAAACTGGGTCCCTCAGACTTTGCTGTAGGAAGTGTGACCTGAATGTTCTCTATTAGAGCAAGGCTGTGGGGGCTGGCTTATCTGGAAGTGGCTGAGGACTTGTTCCCGCCCTCCAGAGCTGTCATCACATACTGCCAGCCCCACCTGAGGCCACCGCGGGCCTTGGCCTCCCTGGCTTCCTGCACCCACCGGTTCTGCTGACCGCACAGCCACATCTCCTCCCTGGGTGAAGGACTGACAAGGCATTGGAAAGGCTGCATGAGTGCGGGCACAGGTCCAGCCCCAAGGGTGAGGGCCCAGGGAAGGCAGGAGAGAGGACACTGGAGGGAGACACAGGGATGTGAGGGTGCAGTGCCCACCATGGGGACCGGGCAGAACCAGGCAACCAGAGATTAAAGCAGTCATGCGTGGTTTGTCCAGGCACTTTACACTTTCCAAAGCACTTTCCCACCTCCTGTATCTCATTATTCTTAGTGAGGAGACAAAGGTTTGGAGAAGGCAGAGAGCTTGCCAAGCATCACACAGCAGCCAGAGATACGGGCTCGGCCCAACTTCCTCAGAATTTGGAGACCATTCCAGACACTCAAGCCCTCAGGTGTAGGTCGGGGAGCAACCCTGATGGGGCACTCGCCCGCTGTCTCCCAGCCATGGCCTGGCCCCTAGGGAAGGGATTGGACAGGCGTTGGGGGTGAGGGGGCCGCATCCTGGGGCTCTGGCCTGGCTCCCCTCGCACACATGGACAGCACATACCCCTCCCAGAACCTGGGCCTCACTATCTGGTGGTTTTGCCTACTCATTACCCACTCCCCTCTTCTGATACTAGCACCCCAGTATTGCTTTGGGGAACCAGCCCTCTCCATGGGATACACTCTGAGTCCTCAGTCAAGGGTCCTACCCCCGCCCCCCGCAGAGGGGTGGTCATGTGAGAGTAGCCCAGCCAGTCCGATACGTTCCCCTGGAATCTCACACAGAGGGACACACAGATGGCAAAGCTTAGCAGGCAGACAGCGTGTGGGTCTGCCTCTGTCTCAGGCTTCCCAAGGCCTAGTTTTCTACCTTTTCCTCCCACTCTGAAAGCTACTCCAGATCCTTCCAATAAATGTCAACTATGTTCAGGTTAGCCAGCGGCAGTTGCTGGGGTTTGCAGGCTACGTGCCTGTCTGATAACCCAGCCAGGCCCAGCAAAGGGAGACTCAGAGGCATTCAGGTCCAGCTGGACACAGGCCACAAGCCGTGGAGCAGACCTGGCCTCCTTCCCCACAGGGCACGACCTCTCTCTCTATGCAGATCACTCCCAAGCCACTACTGGTCTTTGCTGGGATACTTCCTAATGAATCACTTTCACACCAGTCCTGAATGCAGAGTCTATTTCTGGAAACCCAGACTGACAACTTGGACTTCCACAGACTGCTATGATATCTGGCTGGGCTGCGGCCCTGTTGGCCCTGAGGCAGGTGAGGTCCCCCTTCTCCCACCAATGAGAGATGACCACACTTACTTTGACCCATCGCAGCCCTTTCTCTGCCCTGTTTCACGTTACTCCCTTACACTCCAGCACTGTGGACCTGCTGTAGGGGGCAAGGGCAGGCAGCCCCAAGATGTGCCACTGTGACATGCAGAGTATGTCAGCAGAAAACAATCAAGGCCCAAAACTCAGAGGGAAATGTGACCTTCTCCCCTCACTGCACTAAAGGATTTAGATGGAGGAACTGCTCAAGGAGGGCAGGTCTCAACATAGATAACTATATGATAATGTGAGCTGGGGCTGGCAGACAGAGGGGATGTGGCAGTGTGTTTAGTTGTGTCCCATTGTTTCTGTGGCCCGGCAAACATTTACTCTTTCACATTCCTGTGAACTGCCTTTCTTCTCTAACCCGTCTCCTTGGTTCAGAAGCACGAATACACCTCACTGCCCTCACTGTCTTTGGAATGTCATGTCCATGGATCCCCGTACTCACATAATTAAGTGTATGGAATAAAGCTTTGCTTTTTTCTCTTGTTAATCTGTCTCCTGTCGATCTGATTGTTAGACCAGCTGGAAGAACCTTGAAGGGTAGAGGAAATGTCTTCCTCCCCAATACCATTTAGGACCTCATCCCAGATTCGCACGAGGCTTCTGTCGTCCATCCTTCAGGTCTCAGGTCCAGCAACGCCCCTCCTCAGTGAGGCCCTCCAGGACCTCTGTGAGCTGGAATGCTGTCTCTACCAAGCCACTTGCAGGCCTGGTGGAAGCAATGCAATGAGAGAGACTGTGGGGTGGGAGCAGATGGTCCCTGCAGACGACACCCTTGAATCTGGCCTTGAAAGAAGGCAAGGACTTGGACATCCCCAGGAGAAAGCACTCCATGGCAGGAGCAGAGTCAGCCAAGAGACCTAAGGCAGTGCAAAGGCAAAGAGAGAGAGTTCTGGAAAGATGAGCGGGAGCAGATCGCGGGGACATGGAGTGCCAGGGGCACAAGTCAGAGCTCTGCCCACTGGGTAATAAGGAAACAGCAAAGATGTCAAAATTGCAGCAACTCACAGTCACGTAAGGTCAGCCCACAGGGAGGATCAGCCTCAGGAGCCAGGGCATTAAGCCTGAAAGCTTGACGGAGGTGATAAAACGGTGACGTTCTCCAGGAAACTACAGTCCCTGGAGCTGCTCCTCCAAGTGCCACTTACGCAGGGTGGGTGCAGTGCCAACCTGTCTTAGCGCCACCTCAGCCCTCCCTGCCACAAGGCCCTGTGGCTTTCAAAGCCCCCAGGCTTCTTCCCAGGAAAGGGGCCTGGGGAGGGGGCGTGCATGGTAAATAGGAACCAAAATCCCTTTTCACTTTTATGGCCCTTCACTTCTTTCCCATGAGGAAGTGGCCCTCTGCTTTGCAAGCTAATGGTTTTAGTTAATATTTTTCATGTGCTTATTATGTTAGAATCCTTTCACATGGATCAATCACCTCCAAAACCCCAGAAGGTTTCTTAATCCCAGATTTTATAGGTAAGGAAACTAGGCAGAGAGGTAGAAAATCGTGTTCACAACCACGTAGGCAGTAAGCGGCAGCGCCATGATTTAACGGCGGTCTTAACAGCACTTAACCTTGTACCGAGCAGCCCTGAGGTGAAGAGGGGTGCGTCGCCTCTCACTCCACCCAGCTACCCCAGGACTCTGCCCAGACCCTCTGGCCCACTACCCACCCTGCCTTCCCGACAGCCCATCAGGTTCCTGCCTCAGTGGCTCCCAGATCCTGACAGCCTTTCCTCCCTTCCTCTCCACCTCTCACCTGGGCGCCCTTTCACTCTTTCTCCTGGAAGCTTTAAGCAGGAGAAACAGCTGGGAGTCTGCCTGCAGACTGCTCGGGATGCTGCACCGGGGCCACCCCGCCTCCTGCTGCCCCTGCAGCCCAAAGGCAGGCGCCCGGAACTCCCAGCTCAGTGCAGAGAGGAGTGGCTGCGCTGTCGCCGACTGCCCTCGTGCTGTGATTCGTTAATCACTAAGTTCATGGGGCTTTTAATGAACTGCCAGCCCTGCACAGGCAGCTGTCCATGAACCATGTCTGATCGCAGCTCCCCAAATCTGGGCTGATGGCATTTCGATCACGCCATTGATGCTTGGATATTACGATGCTGTGGGGTGACAGCTGCCACTACTGCAGGTGACTGAAGCGGCCAGCCACAGGAGGGAGAAAAGAAGGCAGGGTCAGCTGGGGGCCATTAGGTGTGTAAGAATAAGAGGAGAGGTCTGCACAAGATCTGTGGGTGTGCAAACGTGGCTGGGATGTTTATCTATCTATTAGAAGTAACTCAACTCAATCAAGTGTAAAGAATCAAGAAACCTATAGGTGCTACGTAACCAGAGAGTATGAGATTTCAGGCATGGCTGGATCCAGGGATACAAATGAAATTGCCAGAGCAGATGGGCCCTGAACTATCTGAAGACCAACACTTGCATCCTGGGCCCATCAAATGCATACAGGGAGCTTATATGAGACTTAGGTGAGATAGTAGTGGTGCTGTTACTTCTCCAAAAAGGGGCTTCCTGGCTTCTCTGTGGTTCAGTTATTCCCTTTCACCCCTGGACCTCCAAGTAATTCTGGCCCTACTCCTACTACAGCCTTATCACACTTAATTTTAGCCATTTGGCCACATGTCTATGTTGCCCAATAGACCAAGATTTCCAACTTTGGCACTATTGACATCTGGAGCTGGGTAGCTCTTCACGGGGGGGTGACGTGTGTTGTAGGCACTGAGCGGCCTCCCTGGCCTCCACCCCCAAGAGGTCAGTACCAACCCTTCCCCCAGGTGTCATAACCAAAAACATCTCCAGACATTGCTAAATGTCTACTGCAGGGGCAAAAGCTGCCCCCACGAGAGCCCCTGAGATAGACTGGGTCTGAAACCTGGCGAGATTCCCGTGATGCTTTGAGGGCAGAAGCAAGGGTGAGGGAGGACGAAGTGGGGCCATGAGGAGGCAGGGCGGAGCTGACAGATATAGGCTCCGTGTGTGACAGCAGGAGACTCATGTATTGGTGTGTCCACTGCTGCACGCAAGGGATTGGGCGGCCGAGGGTCTCCTCTGGCACCCCCAAATCCAGGGCTCGGAGCCAGACTTGAATGGTGCTAAGAAACTGGGCAAAGGCAAGGAAACCAGACCCAGAGAGGGAAGGGGCTCCAGGGTGAGTGCCAGCCCAGTGTTCAGCCCGCCATCCCACATAGCTGCTTACGGGCACCAGCACAATAGCAGCTGACACTTCCCTGGGCCAGGCACTGAGGTAAGCACTTCAAGTGTATGGCCTGATTTTAAAACTCTTCACAGGAACTTATGAGATGCATAGTATGATTTTGCCCCATTTTACAGATAAGGACAGAGAGGCACTGGAGGGTTTTGTTGTTTGTTTACTTGCCAAAGATGCCAAAATGGCAGAGCCAGGATTCAAATCATAGAGGTCTGTTCCAGGAGTCCAGGCTCCTGCCTGTTACACCGCCCAGGCCCCTGCCAGAAGGGAGAAAGGCCCCCGCTGTCCTCAGCCCTTGTGGGGCTGCCTTGAAGGAGCTGCTTCTGGGAGCAGGAAATGGAGGAGGCACTCATGGGAAGCTCTTCAAAGAGGGACCAGGGGTTCCACCATGAGAGCCTCTCCCGGCTCTGCTCGCTGGAAAAGGGCAGTGGATTCCCAGACCGAGGGTGTGTTCAAGTCTTGACCAGCCAGTGCCTGACCGTGGGACGATCGCCTCCCTCCTTTAGCCCTGGTCCCTCATCTGTGCTAAGTGAGAGTCACGGTCTCACTTCCCTGATCAGCAGGAGGGCAGGTGCTCCACTGCCTGCAAGGGCGGGAGCTTCACAAGTGCCTTAAGCTCTCGGAACCTGGATTTCTCCAACTATAACATGGGATAATGATACCTCTGTGGCTGGTTCATTGGGAGAATTAGATGAGAAAATACACGTGAACACTGAGATTGTGCCTGGCATATAAGATGACAGTCTTCAGCCCTACAATCACATCTGAGACATTCCCTTTGGGACCAACAGCCTGAATCCCTACCTCTCCCTGGAACACATGTATCATGGGGTCATAGGGGCAGAAAGCTGTTGTCCCTTAGAGGTGGGGTCAGCCAAGCCCCCCTTCCCCACCTGTATGCACAAACACTTCACATCCAGTGCTCTTTGAAGACCAAGGTCCTGGATCACTTCCTGCACAGCAGAGAGGAAAGCCACCAAGTCCCATCACGTCCTGCAGAGTGCCTGTCCCCGCCTTCCTGCAGCCCCACATGCCCCAACACCCCCACAGGGACAGGGGATTTATTTCTCTATAAATTACAATGCTAATAATTGGGCTGGGACAGCAGAGGGAGGCTGGAACTTGCCAACTGACAGTGCCCAGGTACAGAGCAGGACTAGCTCATCATAGCTAGTCCTAAGCTGCTACTGCTTGATCAAGCTGCCCAGCATCTGGAGTCAGCCACCCACTGGACCAGGCTTCCAGGCCGGGCTTTCTCTGCAAGGTGGTGAGTAGAGAGGAATGAGCCCTGAGCCATTCTTCTGGGGAGCATAGGAAGCACCCCAAAAGCCCAAAGCCAAACCCCAAGGTTCCTCCTTACTGACTCTTGCATCCCTGCTCCAGCTAGCGGAGCATTGCCTGGACTGGGCTGAAATCATTTCTGTGCTATCCCCCTGCGTTAGGCCCCTGGTCTGGACCTCCCGAGGCAATCATCCTGTGTGATCAGTGTTCACACACCTCCCCCACCCTTGGTCATCATCGGCCCCTGTGTTTGTCTGTGATGTGTCATGGCTACCATTTATTAAGCACCTATTTTGTGCATGGCACAGCGCTAAGCACTTTATCCAGATAGCTCACTGAATTTTCTCAATTGCTTAGAGTAGGAACTA
Source organism: Smutsia gigantea (assembly GCA_032199065.1). Taxonomy (NCBI): domain Eukaryota; kingdom Metazoa; phylum Chordata; class Mammalia; order Pholidota; family Manidae; genus Smutsia; species Smutsia gigantea. The sequence goes on along the minus strand of JAVSCE010006894.1, from coordinate 84,607 downwards.
TTATTGGCTTTATTTTACAGGAGAGAAAACAGACCAGAGAAGTTAAGCCACCTGCCTAAGGACACCCAGCTGGCACACAGTGAATAACCCTCCAGAGCCTGTACTCTTCATCATGATGCTGTAATTTTGACACTATCAAGTTTTTGCAATTTTGCAAAGCCCTTGATATCTTATGAGTAAGGCTGATGTTAGTGTCACTTAACAGATGAGAAAACCAAAGTCTGTAATGAATTGGCCTCCCTGTGGTCATGTAATCAGGAAGCCACAGAGAAGGGAATAGACCCAGTCAATCCCCTGATGTCCAGCCCTGTGTTCTGCCCACTGTCCTGCTCGGCCTCTCTTTAAATATGCCATCACAGAGGTCTCCCACTCCCTTCTGTACCCAGGGGAAGGCAAGAACAGTGTGTCAGAGAACTTGCCACGTGCTCCAAATCCCTCAGCCTTCCCTTCTCTCCTCCCAGTGGAAGAGCAGTAAGATGCCCAGGCTGCATTAGCAATAAAGCCTGGAAGGATCCTTAGCCTCAGTCAGCCCTGGTAGGCCTTGGGGATCAATCCCCTACTTGATGTAGGCCAGGAAGGAGGGTGAGCTTCGGGGTCAGAGAGGTGTGAGTCCAGCCCTACCACACAGTAACCAGATACCCTAATGGCCTGGCTGACTCCATGTGTTTGGGCCTTGGGCTCCAAACCTGTAAAATGGGGTAAGGATCTCCACTTCTCCAAAGTAAAGATAGGAGGACATAAGTGTCCTTGTAACTTTTAAAGTGGTTAGAATTATTGCCCAGTCTGGAGGTCTTGAACTCACATGTCTTCAAGGGGACATGCGCGTCACACAGATGGGTGAAGTGGGCCAGGTAGGGGCTGTGGCTACCTAGATGGGCAAGTGGGAATTCTCAAGAGGGAGCCAGACCAGTCATACCAGATCACTCACTTATTAAATAAATCAGAAATCTGAATTTGTTTTAATGAAATAGCCTGATTTCTAAACACTTCACAGGCTGAACAAAATACATCTGTGGGCCAAATATCACTTGCACTGGTTTGCACCACCTAACTGAGCCCTATTCACTGCAAAACTAACGAGGCCAAAGAGCAAGTCCAAGGTCACACAGCCACAGGAAGCAGAGCCAGGTGGGCCTCCTCCTAGGCCTCCGGCTCCCCAGTCAGCCCCACGCCACTGGATGCTTCACTTCGCCCTCAGAGCCACCCAGCCCAAAGCCTGTGCCTGTGGAGACCTGGCAGCTTCCCGAAGCCCTGCAGAGTAAGAGAAGGACAGTCCCAGGAACAGGGGAGGCTACAGGGCTCTGAATGTGTGAATCACAGCCCACTCCACAGCACATCCATTCTGCAGCCTAATTGGGACATTTGCTTGGAGTGTCCTGGAAAACTAGGGCAGATGTGGCATTCTAAGAGTCAGAGCCACCTGCCACGGATCCCCCGCTGAGTCTGGGGACTGATGGCTGTTCTCTGGAACTTGGATCAGCCATATGCAAACAGCCTTTACTAGTAAGACTATATATTTTTTAAATGGCCTTTGAGTATTGAAATGATCCTGGGTATTAAAATGCCAGAAAAGAGGACAAAGCAAAAAGGACAGCTCAACAGGCTCTTCGGGAACCACACAGCACCATGTGGAAAGCCCCAGTGGCTCTGCCCTCATAAATCCCCCAGCCTAAGCCAGGACCACGGAAGGTGTGCTCAGACCTTTCTCAGTACTTGAGGCCGTCCCCCCTGTTGAGGGTGGCTGCTGCTTGGGCCCTGTTTCTCAGACTCCTCCCCCTTGGAACCCCACTGCATTCTCACGGGCTGGCGGTCAGGAGACCGGCTTCCGGTCCTGGATGCACTTATTCTCAGCCAAGTGGACTTGAGCAAGTCACCGGCCCACTCTACCTCAATGTCATCTGCTGTCACTTGGCCTGACATCCCTCCCCGCTGTCATGAGGGCCCAAAGAGACAGAAACGACAAACGGGCATTCCTAGGCCTGAGCAAAGCCACAGGGGTTGTGTCGGATCAGCATTCCTTTTTAAGTTTGTTTCTAATTTCACAGAAACATCTGGATTTCTGGCATCATTTGAAAAATCAGAAGATCTGGCCACACGGAGCTGACCTTCCCACATGGCCACAGTTAAAGCTGAGTGACACTTGCCAGGTCACCCCACTCCACACATTCCCCACTGCCTCATACTCAGCTCCACTCCTTTATGTGACCTGCCTTGCACTTGATTTCAAGACCCCTGATTTAGTGCAATAGATATAAAAAGGCTTTGGGGGGTAGTGTACAGATCCCAGGCCCCATTATTATTAATGGAATTTCTGGGCCCCTCTATTTAGCTCTGAGGTCTCTTGGACTCTCTGGGCTTTGTTGTCCTCCCCATCTGTGAAATGAGGATGAGTAAGGGGCCTCCAAGAGCATTTCCAGCTCTGACCCTCAGAATGCCTCAGTGGTCTGGTCTTGCAATGTTGACTTTTCAGTGGCAGAGGGCCTCTTAGCTGCCTCAGTTCTGCCATAACATTTGTTAAGGAAGGGAGGAGGGAAGCTGCTGAAGGTTCCCTGTGTACAGATGGTTCACCGAGTCTCCATCTTCTTAACCCACCTACCCCCTGATCCCATAACAGAGCCAGGCTCTAAAGCCAGGAGAAGCGAGCCTGGGGGTGGCCAGCCAGGAGCAGGGCTGCATGTCGGCTCTGAGGACAGAAAGCATGGAAAAATCCACCTTCCCCAATGACACTTTCTATTTCTTTTTTTTTTTTTGCATCATTGCTCCTAACATCTCTTTATCAAAGCCATAATAAACATCATGCCTTGCAATTTGTTTCAATAAATACCATTTGCTGGTGGGGGTCGGGGAAACATTGCCCTCCATGCCACCCCAGTATCTCCCAATTTCATTCCTTTCTCCCAACCCTCAGTTTAATCACAGACCCAACTCTGGACTCAGGATCCAGGCTTGCCAGCAAAGGGGATCTCTTTGGTACTGTTTACATGTATGCCCAGCATCTTTCTGGGTCTCTCCAGCTCAGCCTGCTCATTCTCTCCCCCTTCTGCTCCCATTTCTGCCCACATCACTTAGAGGGGCCTGGCTCATCTGGAGCATTCCAGAGCTGGGTTTTGAAAGAAAGAATGAGCTTTGTAAAATAGCAAAGCATCCCAGCACCTTCATTCTCTGGCTCCAAACTAAGTCTCCACTTCCTGTCCCCAGGCCTCCACTCTGTAGACCCAGATCACTTCCTCCTCTCTGCACACTGACATGCCTCGGCTGGTGCATCCTCCAGCTGGAATGTGATTCCCTGTTGTCAAAGTCCTCTGCATCCTGGAAGACCTAGCTCAAATACTTCTTGGTGGAGTCTTCTCTGATCCCCCCAACCAGACTTTTCCATGCTCTCTGTTGTGTTCCACAGCCCTTTTATGTAACCTCACTATTGCACAGTTACCATCTCCCCTGTATTAGCTATTTGTATCACAAAGATTTCAGTTGCAAGTAACAGAAAACACAACTCAGGCTGAGTTACACATTAAAAGTATGAAAAGCTCAGACACTGGCTCTGTTGTTCAGTGAGACTCTTGGTTCTGCCCCGCTCTTTGAATGGGGTTCATCCTCGTGGTAGCTTCTCTTCCTCACCAGAGTGAAATGAATAACACCATTCCAGACTTTACAACCAAATGCCCCACCATTCAACAGGTGAGAGTCTGTTTCCTCCCATTCCTAGCAAAAGCTCCCAGCTGCATGCTGATTGGGTCCCTCTTATGCCAATCAGAGTAGTCTGGAGAGGGCTGTGTATTGATTGGCTTAGACCAACCTGGTCCCTTCTCTCAAACTGGAGTGGTGGTTACTCACCAAAACTACAAGTGGGAGCAGTTGATGGAGCATGGGAATGTCTCAACAAGACAGTGCCCAGCAGGCCTCGCAGGTGTCTCCCAAGGAAACAGTAAGCTCCAGGAGCACAAGGATTGACACTGCTTAATCTCTGTATCCTCTTCCCTCAGGGCTCAGCATGGTGCTTGACATCAAAGACACCTCCATGAATGTTCCTTCATGTGAATTCCCTCCTGTCCCTCAAGATGAGCCTCCAGGGCCCAGGTAGCCTGTCCTCTGCTCTCTTTCAAAATGATAATGATGGCTGTCACCTGAAGGAAAGCATTAATGCTCATGCTCACAAAGTAGAGTTCTAGCAATCCAATCCCTCCCCCCACCCACCCAGAATAAGGCTTCTAAAAACATGCGGCCACTGATCTTACCGCACACTTGGAGAAGAGAAACCTGGGGTGAAGAGGCCTGAGAGCCTATGTATTGTCCATTCACTAGCTCGCTCATTCACTCACCTGCTTGCTGTATTGACGCCTCTGCATCATTGTCTCCCCAACTCACAGCACCTGCTGAATGGGGAATATGGACAGACCACCAACTGTACACTATCTGCCTCCAGCCACCCCACCCATGCTTGATTGATTATAATTGATTACTTCATTGGGTCTCAGTGAGGTTAGTCCAATCCCTAAAGGGTGTTTGGAAAATGTGGGGGCCTGCCTTCTAGTTCAGTGGTGACCAAGCATTAAAATATTGAAATATATCCAAAGGGAGAATATGTTTAAATTTTTTTCTCCTTTATATTTGCTTGAAGGATTATGGTAATTTTTAAAATATGTGTATGCAAATAGGTTAAGTTATATATGAATATTATTTCAAGATAGCAAAGGGGGTCTTACAAAATGCATTATATAAACAGTGCAATGGAGGAGACTTACACCTATGGCTAAGCGAATAGCTATCTAAATCCTCTCCCCGAAAAGCATTTATAGAGCTGGCCAAAATTGATCAAAACAACCCTACAGCACTCTAGACCTCAACCAAAGGCATACAACAATTGGAGCAACATTTGTGCTTAAAAACTGGAAATTTGGAAAACAACAGTGAGAATCTGAGGCATTCTAGCCTGAGGTTGCTCCCATCCCCTCCCCCCAGCTCAGTCAGCAGGGTATTCCACCAGCGGGGGACAGTTTCTCTGTTTTGGTTAAAGGGGGACCACTGGATTTGGGGCAGAGAGCAGCATGCACTCTCAGCAGCCCTGTTGGCCTAAGTGAAATCTCTAAAGCAGGAACCCAGGAGGGCCAACAACTTCACAAGACTGAGGTTGCAGTTGTGGCTGGGGCAAATACATTCCTGGCTAATGCTGCATGCATGCACTGCAGAAACTAGAAAAACCCCCATCTAGCCACACACTCCTGGCCAACCCTGAGGCTGTGCATGTATGCAAAGGAGACAAGAAAGAGCTCAGCTGAAAATAAAAGGGAACACATGAAAATGGCCTGGGAACTTTAAATGTTCTCCTGAGATTGTTTGCTTCTAAAATGGCCCTCAATGATCCTCACCTCTTAGGATTAGTGCCTTATAAGCTCCCTTTGGGTGCAGGCTGCATGTAGTGAATTGCCTCTAATAAATAGAATACGGTTATTAGGTTAGGTTATAAAAGACTGATTTCTGCTTTGCTCTCATTCTGTCTCTGGTTTCTTCCCTGCTACTCTGACGAAGCCCGCTGTCGTGTTATGAGCTTTCCCATGGAGAAGTATATGTCATAAGGAACTGAGGGTTGCCTTCTGCCAACATCCAGCAAAGACAGAACTCAGTTCAGTGACCTACCAAGATCCCAGCCAGTCCTGCCAACAACCAGATGAGGGGCTTTGAGGCAGATCCTTCCCCAGCCGAGCCTTCAGGTGACTGTAATCTCTACAACACCCTTATCTTAGCCTGAGTCTGAGGGCCCAGCTAAAGCACACCCAGAATCCTCACCCACAGAAACTATGTGACAATAATTTTTTGTTGTCAATGGACCTTTGGGATGATTTTTCATGCAGCAATAAGATAACGGACACAGCACCCCTATCCACAAACAGATTCATCAGCAGATGAAAGGTAATTTATGGGTTTGAGGTGTTTGAGCACAATCGCTGTACTATCGGACATGCAGACACAGAGACAATGCTTAGGAAGCTAGAATTAAGTACAAAAACAAGAATACAAAAATTTAATCAGAAACTTCAGCATCTTCACACCATAGTGAAGGTAGGATTCCCAGATAGGGATTCTCTGATTAATAGAACCTGGATAAGTTATTAAACAAGGAAACCATGAAAAAACAGCAACAATAACTCTTGGGGAGGGATCAGAATCCAAAGTTGTTACAATATTTCTTTAATGTTCAGTTTTCAACACAAAATTATTAGGCATGCAAAGAAATGGGAAAGCGTGGCCACATACTCAGGAAAACAGCTGTCAATAAAAATTGTCTCAGTGTTCCCAGATGTTGGACTTAGCAGATAAAGCCTTCAAATGGTTATTACAAATATGGTCAAAGAACTAAAATTTTAAATCACGTTTAAAATTTTAAGTGAAAATATGACAACAATGAATCTCTTATTAGAAAAGATTCTAAATAAGGAAATGGAAATTTTTTTAAAAAAAGGAAAATTCCATGGTTGAAAAGTAAAATTGAAATTAAAATTCTACGAGAAAGACTCAGCAATGGATTATATCTCATTCTCTTTCTGGCTCTTCTGCCGAGGCACGCTGTCGTGTTGTGACCTTCCTTATGGAGAGGCATATGTCCCAAGGAGCTGAGGTTGGCCTCAGCCTGGCAGGGGAAAGAATCACTACATTTGAAGATAGATGGATAGAAATTATCCAATCTGAAGAACAGAGAAAACAATGATCAAAGAAAAATGAACTAAGTTTTAGAGACCAGTGGGACAACTTGAAATATGTCAACAGATGCATAATGGGAGTCCCAGAAATAGAAAGAGAAAGGGACAGAAAAAATAGTGGAAGAAACAATGGCTAAGATCTTTGAGAACCTGATGGACAATATTAAATATGTTTCCTAAAAGTTCAACAAACCAGGAGTAGAATAAATACAAAGAGATCCACACTAGACATATATAGTAAATATTTGAAAGACAAAAACAGAACAATCAGCAAGAGAAAAATGACTCATATGTACAGGGGAGCAACAATATGATAAACAGCTTATTTCCATATAAAACAATAGAGCACAGAAAGCAGTGAAATGATATATACAAAGTGCTGAAAAAACTGTTAACCAAGAATTCTATTATCCATCAAATCTTTCTTCAAAAAATGAAGGTAAAGACATTGCCACACACAGAGACTAAAATGATTCATTGCTAACATCCTGCAAAAGTATTATAAAATGAATACAGCCAGATACAAGAGACTACATGTATATGATTCCATTTATAGAAAGCTCAAACAGACAGAACAAATCTATGAAATTAGGAAAGTGTCTACCCTTGAAGGGGAGTAGTGACTAGCAGGGGCCAGAAAGGGGAATTCTGGGGAGCTAGTCACACAGAGTCTTCATCTGTGGTTCTGGCACATTTCTGTAAATATAATTTTCTTCAATAAAAGTTTACTAAAACAGAAAGGAAGCTTGATCATGTCATCCCCTCCTCTCTGTTTAAGGCCCTTTATTGTTTTCCCTTTGCTTCCCTTTCCTTCCCAGTCTGAGCAAAACTGGGACCTCTAAAGTCTCGCTCTGGCCTCTGCCAGCATCATTTCTCACTACCTGTTATGCTTGCCACTTCAGCCTTCGGCTCTTCCTCAGCTGTGCCATGCTTCCGTCCTGTCACAGGGCCTTTCTCACATTCATCCCTCTGATCCAGAGCCCTTTTTGTCTAGTTCATAGAATTACATTCCTTTCCTTCAGAGCATCATCTTCATTTGTCAGTATGGACTCAGAGAGTATTTAACTGCTGTCTTGTCTTTCCCACCAGCCCATGCGTTTCAGGATGTCTGATTACGATTTTATCTTGCATTATATTCCCAACACCACTCCTGGCACACAGTAGGCACCTGATAAACTACCTGTTCAATGAATATAAAAGTAATTGAGCCTATAAAAATTTTTGTTCAAATTAGAGTACAGTGTGGAAAGTCGATGCCAAACCAAGGAATTCAATTTTTTTATAGGCTACAGGGAGACAATGAAGGTTTTTGAGAAAGAAAGACACATGAGCTGATTTTTGTTTTAGTAAGATCTCTATGGAAGTGGAGTGGAGAGGCCATAAAGAAAACCGTGGTGGAATCCAGGGGAAGGACGTGACTTAAGAGGGGCAGTGGTCACATGGAGAAGCCAATACCCCTCTCTACTATGACCTTAGATGCCAGCCTCACAGTGACCTCACAATCACCCTCTAGACATCCCACCTGTTAAGACCAATATCCCAGCTGCTGGCCTAACTCTGCCCTTTAAATTCCCATATAGAGACTATACCTTATAGTCTGAGTCATCTACTCCGGCAGCTAGACACAGAGGGACCAATGAAGTAAGAGGGTTCCACCTTCCCACCCAAAGAAAGACCATAATGTCAAAGAAATCAGGGGACCTGAAGGGTCTGATGCCCACAGATAGGAAGTCCATGTGGAAGACTGTAGAGGAGAGGCGAATGTCCGACCTCAGGTGGGCCTTGGAGTGGCCGGAGCGGAGGCAAGGCAAGAAGAAGCTACTGTGCCAGGTATGTACTGTCAAAGTGCAAGGAAGACTTGACTCAAGACAATTGCAACAGGGAGAGACTGAACTCAACTTCCAAAAAACAGAAGGCAAGAGTTGAGAGTTTTAAGCACTGGGCTGAATTAGTGGGAAGGCCCTGGAGGATGCCTGGGGAAGGCTGTCCCTGTGATCAGGCCATCTATGTCACTCACATAGTCAGGCTCCTACCCTTCCACAGAGACTGGGAGGCAGCGGTGCTGTTTTTCTTGAGAATGACATTTCAAAGGTATGGTTCCCCAGGTCTTGAGAAAAACATTCCTGGATTGAAAGATAGCTAGAGGCCAGGAGAAGATTTTCATGTCAAAGAGAGAGAGAAAGAATTTACAGGTGCAAATTAACTAAAGGAAAAGAAAAGGGAGGTCTGGCCCATGACTCAGGAAGAAACCTGTCTATTCGTCAAGGTGAGGGGAACATAAGGCTATTCAAGCCATCTTGGTCAGTTTTGAGAAGGGCTCAGGGCAATAGATCGTGATGCTGGCCGAATGGGTCCTTTCCACTGTCCCCAAGCACTTCCATCCTTGTGACGGCTACAGAGTCAAAAGGCATTTGCTCTCCGCTGCCATTATACCCTGCTGAGACGCCTACTAATACAACTCTCTCTAGCCTGCATCAGAACTAGTCCTAACCCTCCTATCTTAGTCCATGTGGGTTGCTATAGCAGAATACCATTCACTGGATGGCTTATAAATGACAGAAATTAATTTCTCACAGTTGTAGAGACTGCAAAGTCCAAGGTCCAGGCACTGGCAGACTGGTGTGTGAGCAAAGCCTGCTTCCTGGCCCCCAGATGGCTGATTTCTCAATGTACCCTCACTTGGTGGCAGGGGTGAGGGGTCATTCTGGGCCTCTTTTGTAAGCACTAGTCCCATTCACAAGGGTTCCGCCCTCGTGACCCCGCCATCCCCCACAGGCCTTACCTCCTTACACCATCACACTGGGAGTTAGGATTTCAGAATAAGAATTTGGGGGGAAACACTCAGTCCATAGCACCACCCTTCTCTCTTTCTCCAGGAACTATAACAGCTAGTTTTGCTTCAGTTTCCCCCCCCAGAGTGCCCTGCCCTGGGCCTATCATCTACATAAAATCAAGCCTTGTCCTTGGAAATTGCTCTTCTCAGCAAAGGATGCCACCTGATCTTGAATTTCTCAGCCTCCAGAGAAAAATGGGCAAAAAATGGCATCACTGATGATAATGCTAACTTGTCCAGCATTTCTCGTGTGGCAGGCCCTGTGCTGAGCATCACACATGAGTCATCCTGGCAACTGTCCCCAGCGAGACTACAGAGTAGAAGCCACTCTTACTCTGCAGCTGAAGGATAAGGAAGCTGAGGGGCGTGGGAAGTAATTTCCTTGTGCTCACTTAGGTAATGAAGAGCCAAACGGGCTCAAATTCACACTTACCCAGTTCCCGAGCTCCTGGGCTTCAGCAGGCCAACCCCCCCGGACTCCTTTCATGTTCTCCGCTTCACACAGTTCAATGGCCCCTGCCTTTCACAAAAGCTCCCATTCTGCTTGTGTGCTTACTAATCATTTATAGTCAGAAAGCTCTGGAGGGCCAGTTCTATCGGACATTCTAACACACATCTGATTTTACCTGATAACATGTTAGGGTAAAACATGTTTTACATTGAGGTGCTAATGATTTACAGATGGCCTACCCACCCTCCGCCCCCGAACTTTGGGCTGTGGTAGAAGTTTAGCTGCTGGGTTGGTCAGAACTCAGCATCAATCCCAGAAATTATATTCACTGCTAGGATTTAATGTGTTTGGTCCCATCTCTCCTCACAAAGATTATATTCTAATAATGTGTTCACAACTTCACCTTTTATGTGGCTTTAATTGGAAATAATTTTAGGCCCAGGGAGGGAACAAATTTAAATTGAAAATACAATTAAATCTGAAAGCATCATTGTCCTTCCCAGAAGTATTTGGGGTTTGAAAGAAGCTCCTAAAAAAGGGGGATGTTTCCGTGGCAGGCCTTGGCGGGAGGACCCTCTAGTGAAGATGGCTGGAGGGAGGTTGTCTGCGGCGTCCACGCCCTTCTTCTGGCAGTCCAGGCATTGCTCCATTTAAGCCGGGCTTATGGCGCTGCCCAGTGCGTTCTGCCCTGGTGACCCATTTGTCATCAAAGGAGACTGAGGTCTGAGGTGTCAGCCACAGGGGACACTGAGTCAGCAGAAGTTACAGTTTGGTCTGTGGTATCACCACATCAATTCCACTAAGCTTCCTTCCGAAATGAGGGTAGGGAGCTACTCAGCGACTCCTGAGGAGACACTGCAGGTTGCCGGGGGAAGGTGGGAGCAGAGCTGCCCCTGGAGTGGCCAGCCTTAGCCTTTCCTCTCAACCTGAAAATTTAGCCCTTGTCCCAACTTGCACCCCATCTCCCACTTTGCCAAACAAAACCCTGAAGATGACTGCACCCCCTACTTAGATGGCCCCAAGCATGCCCTTGGACAGCTCCTTCCACATCACCAGCTGGTTTATCAAAACCCTCCTTCCATCCCACAAAATAGCGCCAACATTCACAGAAGAGCTGATATGTCCACGCAGTGATTTATTTATTTCTCACAACCCTAGGAGGTAGAGCCTACAATTACCCCCATCTCCAGATAAGGGAACTGAGTCACACAGACAGCAGAGGCCCGTCAGCCACTCAGCAACAGAGGAGGATTCTAACCCGGAGCTGGAGTGCAGCCACCGCCTCACCACACCCACAAACTGCACACCCGACAGGAGACCCAGTCCGCTCGGCTTTCCCTGAGTTGCTTCAGCACCTCCCACCCCCGGAGACTGGCCTCCAGGCGCCTCCACGGCCCCTCCCCTGCCGGACCCTGTGCTCCCTGCTTGCCCCGCAGGAGTAGAAGGCCAGGTGCATGCACAAGGCAGTCCACTCAGGGGGTCCAGAGGAACACCCGGGAAAAGAGACAGTGGGATGGATTGTGATGACAGCTCTGAGAAAATGGGATGGGTAGGGTGAGAAGTTGGGGGCCTCTGGGGACAGAGGGAGAGTCCTGGCTGGATGAAAGACTGGGAGATCTTCCGGTGGTTCCAGACTGGAGGCTGTGGTGGGAAGTCACAGCTAGAAAGCCCATTTGGGGGTTGGAAGGAATTCCTACCGGGCTGAAGGGCATCCCTTGCCTGCCGAGTGGTACAGAGCCAGTGCTGAATTGTGAGGTGGGCAGGGACAACCAGACTTGGGGTTTAGAAGGCCGTCCTGGGGGCAGGGTGACAGGGATGCAGGACAGGAGGCAGGGACAGGAGCGCGGGAGCCAGGGGAGCAGAGGTGCTGCCCACCCAACAAAGAACTGTTCCCGTGTGGGGACGGGGTGGTCCGTGCCCAGCAGGGCGGCCACAGCGCTCTTCTCCCTCCTTTCAGAAGCACGAACCCAAAGTGATGACAGACCCTAAAGCAACTGGGAAGGAAGAAAAGAAAGCCAATGCCAAAAGCGTCCTGAAACACAAAGAAGGGAACTGCCAGGTGGCATTCACGGAACCGGGAACCCCAACACTCCCCACTCCCACCTCTCTAGGCTCCCAGCATTGAGGGGGGTACCCACTCCACTCCTGCAGTGCCTGCCATTTATTTAAGGCTCTCAAACCCACTGCCCCACACTACCACCTAAAGGAGCCCCACCCGATGCGCCTGCTCACGCATCAGCTCCCGCCCATCCCACTGTCCCACCGCACTGCAGCAGTTTCATCTTCCCAGTGCCGGTCCTCCTCCTCACACCCTCCCCCAGGCCGCTCAGGATAGCATCTGAAGGATGGGAACGCCCCGCCCTAACCGCCCTGAGGGCTGTGGCTTCTGTGGCCGTTCGTGGCTCCCCCGAGACACAGGGAACGAAAGTGAGGAGCTGGCGAGCAGGCGTCAGTGCACCATCCCCCCCATCCCCAGCCTGCCCAGGGCCCAGGGTGGGTCTCTCCTTTGGCCCCTTTGCCTACCTTTCCCCAAACCCTTGAAATGGCTCCTTTTGGGGGTGGAAGAGGCCAAGCTAGACACCATTCCCCAGCATGTAACTTCTCTCCTGCTCTCCTCCAAGGCCTTGGGGCAAAGCAACAAGAGGGACAGGGACCCCGTCATATACCAAATGCTCTATGGCGTGGAGGCAAAGGGAAAACGCCTCAGCATGGCCCCCGGCAGCTATGCCAAGGCCACAGGAAATCCGGTAAGGGAGGCACCTTTGTGCTGGGGGGCCGGAACTGTCCTGCCTCACCGTCCTCCTCCTAGAGGGGCTAGAGCCCACCCCACTCCTCAGGCGGCATCGTCATCAGCTTGACTGCTGTGGGCACAAGAGCCCCGCCAGGCTCACACTGAAAGCTGGGTGAGACCTGGGTAAGAGGCAAGTGGACGTCAAAGCTCCTCCCACACCCGGGTGCTCTCTTCTCAGGAAGCCACCCCTGGCTCCTGAAGCCATTTGGTGACAGAAACCTCATGAGTTCCAGAGGACCTGATTAGTTAAGACACTGTGACAATGTCAGTGTAGCGCAGAGGCTGCCGCACTTGCTGGCCGGAAACCTGCCACACCCAGGAGGAGGTAGGCTTAGGTTATGCCGCATCCCCAGCTCCCAGGACTGCCTTGTTTCGAATCTCTAGCCCCACCATTCTCCGGCTCCTTCCTTCTAGGGACTCAGAGCTGTTATCCTGGGCGAGCCTTTCTCTGGAGTCCAGTTTTCATATCTATTCAATGAGACAATCACATGGCTTGTAGAGTTGTGGGGTTTTAGTGAGATGAGAATGAAACATGAAAAACTGGAAACAGGGTAGGGACTCAATAAATGATAGCAAGTGGCTATTTCTAAGAAAAAAAAATTGCTAAGATTCTCAGGTGGGCTGTATCATGGTGTTGAAAAAACAGATGCATTCATTGTGCCTAGCTTCTTGGGATGGAGGTACATAGTAAAAGAGAAATCTGGAAGGGATTCCAGTTAGTCCAAAGGAAGAGCAAGCAAGAGTCTTTGAGCAGGGGTTGCCAGCTCTCCTGTGCAAAACTGCCTCCATGGTGTCCAAGAAAAAGTCCCTTTTTCCCTTTTCATTTAATACAGCAAAGCCATCATAAGCAAACTGCAGTCACTTGCTTGCCAGATTTAAATATGATTTGCTCTAAATGTAGTGCAGGATCCTGGACTGAATCCTAGAACCTCACTTCAGTGGAAAAGCTGGTGAAGTCCAAAAATCTCTGTAATGTGCCAGTGTTAATTTCTTAGTTCTGACAAATGTCCCCTGATTATGTAAGATGTTAACATTAGGGGAAACTGAGCAAAAGGTATACAGAAACTCTGCACCATCTTTGCAACTCTTTGTAAATGGAAAGTTACTCAAAAAAAATGTATATATAATAAAAAGAAAAAAGATTGATTTATGCCCTATGGGAAGCCCCACACCTTCCCCAAGTTTTGTATGTCCACTCCCAGGGTCATATTTTGCTCCAAAGTCCTGGTCCTGCTGGGCCCCTGAGCATCTGTAGATCTCAGTTCCAGTGACTGCTCCCTGCCATCCCAGACACAGAGCACAGCTTGCTTCCTTCATTTCTCCCCAAATGTTTGTGTGTAAGCAGACTTTACTGACAATCCAGGGAAACAAAGGGAAGGAATTACATCACAGAATTATAGCAAACAAAATACAAGGTGACTAGGAGATCTCTTGTTCTTCAAAGTCATTTGACCCCTGCCACCAGATTTTCCCCTGGCTACATTTCACTACAGGAGTTAGCTCCAGATGTTTTGCTGGGACCAGAGTGACACAATCCAGGAACACGGGCCACAGGTTTTAGGAGGCACTTACTCTCCTGTGCTAACCCTGCCCTTAGTGTGAGTCTGAGAGCAAGTGCCTCCTTAAAGTTTGCCCCTTGGGTACCTTGCTTGTCTCATTCTCATGCTGGCCCTGCCCAGCTCTTTGCTCTCCACTCCATCTTCTGCCTTCTCTACCCCACACATTCCCATTAGCTTTTTACCTGGAAGGATCACTTAGTTTCCTTTGTTTCACTGTCTTGCTCCACATTCAAAGTATTCTATCAAGATATTTTCCTAAATAAGGCAGTTCCTTCCCTAAGTAAAATTCTCACACCAGCTGATTAATGAATCCTTTCATCTCACTGCAGAAGGATGCCAGCAGGACAGGCTGACTTAGTAGCTATTTAGTCCTCTGCAGTCCCCCTTGCCCACCAAGACAAATCCACCCTGTTAGAGAGCAGAGTAGTCTCTCTCTTAATGTAATATAACCAATGGTCACTGGGGGTTGGTCAGCAGGTACTCAGTGCAGTCCAAGCACAGCAGGTGCTCAGAAGCACCCAGGAACTACCTGGGAATCCAGGTTTGACACCCAGAACCGAGTCAGGGCTGAGCCTGGGCACAGCAAGGGGAGCTTCCTGTGCAAGCTGGCAAGAGGGCTGAAGTGACTGTACAGGATCTGGTTTTGGAGTCAAGTTCAAGACAAAGCAGCCCCTAGGAAGGAAGGGCTGGAGCCAGCTAAGGGATATGGTAGGAATCCAAGTGGAGATTGGGTCAAGGAAGAGTATTCTAGACCCGGACGTCTGGTTCTGGCCTCCCCTAACCCCACTCAGTGCCCAAATCATTGTCATCCTTGTCAAGAACAATATCCCTGATGTGTCCTGGGCTCCCTGCCCGCAAGGTGAGCCCTTCCCACTTTTGATGCCCCATTTCTGGGTGACCTGGTGGGCAAGGATCTGTGGGGAGTAACCACCAGAAATTCCCCACCGACTCCAGGCCCGGAGTGTGATGACGTGGTCCGTATTGTCACGACTGCTGCTCACCCACATTTTGGTCTTCATGGCCACAAGGTCAGAATCTGCAGAACACTGAATATTCTGAACGAATGACACATAACTAATAGGAACAAAACTAAAAGAAACAGCAAGAACAACTACAGTGTGGAACTCCATACTTTTCGAAGCAGATCACTTGGCCCTTGTCCTGTCTCCTCACTTTCACAAAAGCCCCCACTGACTCCCCCTGACCTGCTGAAACTGCTGAAATGCCATCCCGTCCACCCACTTGACTTCCACACTGCCCCATGTGGGAGGCAACAGCTGCTGCCTCAAGCTGCTCCCTTCTCCTCCAGGGACTCTCCTCCCCTGAATTCCCTGAGAATACTCTTTTCTCTTCCACTACCCACTCTGGGTCCCCTCTGAAGGCTTACCCCACAAATGCATCCTCCAAGCCCAACCCCTTGGTGGTTCCAAGTAAGACCCAACACAGAGAAGGAAACCATATGGCTAAGCTGTAACTGCAGTCTTGGGTCACCTCACTTCTGTGAACAAAGGGGACAAAACATGCTGCTTTTGGTGAACTTCTTTGGCCTGCTTTGTCTGTTTTCCATAAGCCTTCTCTGACCCATATATATTTTCCCCTTAAATTTCTTAACATCATCTGTTTCTAACTTGTTACTAATCAACCTTCCTTTCTTTCCCTCCTCCCATGCCTAAATTTCCCCTCTGACCAATACTGCCTTTCTCATCCCATGATACACTTTTCCTGTTGGCTTTATCCAAATGCCTCCACACAATCTGATGATTTCCAGATCTAAACCTCCAGACAGGCCTGTACCCTGAGCTCCATCTATATACCCAGCTCCCAGAGTTGGCTTGGATGTCTCCAGGCTCTGCAAATCCACATGCCTCTCCCCCATATGCACCCCTCAGGGACTAGCACCGGCCCAGCACAGTGGCCCAAGTCAGATGTCACTTCTCCCTGCCGCCCATCAGGACCAGATATGGGCTCTTGGAGGTTCCACCTCTTTCACATCTTTTCTCATCCCATTTCCACTACGGTCATCTCAGTTTAACCTTGATGCTCTTCCACTGCAAGAACCTCCAACAGCTTTCCCCCTTTCCTGGCTACCACATTGGCCCTTCTAACTTATTTGAGTTTTTACATTTAAAGTAAGTTTCTTATAAGCAGCCTATGAATGGGTCTCACTTTTTTTAATCCAATCTAGCAAAATTTCAATCTTCCCATTGGGTTGGTTAGACAATGTATACTGAATATGACTATTGATATGGTTGGGTTTAAATTTACCATCTTGGTATTTGTTTCAAGTTTGTTCTATCTGTTCTTTGTTCCCCTTTTTCTTTTCTGCTTTCTTTTGGGCTGAGTATGTTTTATGATTCCATTTTATCTTCTCTGTTGACTTATGTGCTATAACCCTTTGTTGTGTTATCTTACTGGTTTCTTAGGGTTTACAGTCTACATCTTTGACTCATCATAGACTGCATGAGGCCTATATCTCTACATCTAGTCTATATTACTTTGTGTTAAACAAAAGGAACTTACAAAAGCATAATTCCATTTCTCCTCTCCCAGCCTTACTGCTATTATTCACACATTCTATTTCTCCAAATATTGTAGACTCCACAATATGTCATTGTTTTTGCTTCAAGCACCTATCTGTTAAAGAGATTTTTATGTTTGCCCACATATTTATTATTTCCAGTGCCCTTTATTTCTTTACATAGGTTCATGTTTCTGCCTGCAATTATTTTCTGGTCTTTAACATTTCTTATGGTGTGGGTTTGTTAGTGATAAATCCTTTCAGCTTTTGTATGTCTGAAAATGTCTTTATTTCATTTTTGTTTCTTAAAGATAATTTTGCTGAGTATAAAAATGTAGACTGACAAACTTTTTTTTTCTTTCAATACTTCAAAGATTCACTGTTCTGTCATATAGCTTGGACCAGTTCCAGTGAGCAGTTGGCCTTCATCTTTATTTATGTTCCTATGTAAGGCATCTTTTTTCTCTGCCTTCTTTGAAGATTTACTTTTTAAGCAATTTGAACATGATGCACTTTGATGTCATTTGCTTCAAGTTTCTTGTGTTTGTGTTTGGAATTTATTGAGGTTCTTGGCTTATAGTTTCCATCAAATTTTGAAAAAATTTGGCCGTTATTTCTTCAAATTTTTTTTCGGTACTCCACTTTCTTCCCTCTTTCCCACATGCCACAATCACACATATTTGAATCCTCACAATTCACTGGAGTTTTTTTCCCCAGCCTTTTGTGTTTCATTTTCCAGTTTATGTTGCTGTATCTTCAAGTTCACTAATTTTTTTTCTGCAGTGCCTAGACAGCTGTTAATCCCATCCAATGTATTTTTCATTTCAGACATTGTAGTTTCCATCTCTAGAACTTCAATTTGGATCATTTTTAATATTATGTCTCTTTCTGTAGGATGCTCAAATGTTGTTGAACATACAGAGTATATTTACAGTAGCTGTTTTGGTGGTCTTGTCTACCAGTTCTTTGAGGTTTCTTCTCTGCATGTGCTGATTAAACCTCAGCTGAGAGGAGCCTTTACAGATCTTCCCAGCTTTCCATGAAACTTTTCCTGTTTCTCTGCCCTGTAAATTCTAACTGCTTTGCCCATTTAATTGTCTACTCTCTCTCCCCAACTCGGGAAACTGCTGGACTCTGTCTAGGTTTTCATCTCTCCATGCTGCAACCTGAAGGCATCTTCTACCAGTCAGCTGGCTCCATCATGGTACTCACGTCACTTGTTTCATCCCTCTCAAAGATCACTGCCTTGTGTTGCTTGTTGTCCAATGTCTTAAAACTGATGTTGTTTCATGTAACAGGCCTGTTTCTTCATTGCTTAAGATGAAAGGATAAAAATAGTCCCTGTTACCCCATCTTGACTGAGTAGAAATCTCAGATTGGCCTTTCTGAAACATAAAACTGATTGAATGCAATAGGAAATCATTTTTTAAAATCTTAAGAAGGAAGCTACAAACTTGGATTTTAATTTTTTAAAGATAACTCTAGCTATGGGCCAGTAAAAGATCCAAAGTAATTGGAATATAGTTCCAACATAAATCTTGGCAAAATCTAAGCAGCTAGAGTAGGACAATGGGATTCATTTGACTTTCTCTCCCAGGGCACCTATTCCCAGGGCATTCTATAGGTGCCAGGGAAGGGGTGCATTCATAATGCAGAAGGCTGGGGAGCAATACTGCCCTCTGTGTCTCCATGAGTCCTGGGTCAGCCCCTGGAATCACAAACATGGCCCACTAAAAACATAGCTTATCTGTTTAGCCACACACTCAAGGATAAGGATCATTTTTGTCCAGAGGGTACAGGAGCCAAAAAAAAGGCACTGATAACTGAATGCATATTTTCCTGGATCCACCACTAATCATCTATAGTATCTTGGGCACATGGCTTAAACTCCCAGATCCTCAACGTTCTCATTTGTTAACTGGGCATGACATGGTTGTGAGACAACAGTGCCCTCATTTCCTAGAAAGCTACTTGACCACTGCCTGGTACGTAAGTCATTCAACCAATGTTAGCTAATGTGTATAATTATCATCACTATTTATATCACTACTGTTCTTTCCTACTGTGACCTATCGTGACCAGAAGAGGACCAGATATCTCAGGGAAGGCTATCACCCTTTCTCTGGGGGATTTCCCATGTGTGTCAGGAAGGATGTGCAGCTCATAATTTTCCTGGAACTTAGCACCAATTTCCACCATGTACAAACAGGAACTGCTAAAGCCACCTGATGCTATCACTCTATTAGGGGCGAGCTGTCAGTCCAGTGTACCATGCTGTGCATAAAGAATCCCAGTTCAGCCACAAAGTCATAACAAGACCTTATAGTATAACAGGACCATAACAAAATCCCAGGCTCTTTCCAGGCTGCTGGCCCTCCATTGATATGATTGCAAGAAGTCAAGACCCATTCCCCCAGACATGTACCAGTAAAATTCCTGAACTTTATTGATGAAATCTTGCAAGTTTACAAGAAGAACAATTTACTTACAAAAGAAAAAGAATCAGATTAGCATCAACATGAAAGTGAAGGGGCACCTACAGATTACTGATCTTAAAGACCTACAGCTCCATATCCTGTCCCCAACCCACACATAAATTACTGTTGAGGTGCATGAATGATATTTGTAGATTTATAAATAGTTAAGGACTTTCTCAGCCATGTATCCCTTCATCTGCAGAAAATGCTCTAGAAAAGAGCAAAGACACCAAACCAGAAAATAACTGATTTAAAAATAAAAATCTAGATACACACTGAAAACCAGGTAATATAGAAAGATTGAAAATATAAGAATAGGCAAGCAAATAACAAGAAATACAAATAGATGATGTGAGATTAAGGCTAAAAAAAACATGTAGAGTAAAATAGGGATATTTTTAAATGTTAAAAAAAAAACTATAAACCTATATGCACCAAAGAACATAATAGCTAAATAGATAAATATTTATAAATGCAAAGAAAAACTGATAAAAATACAGTTATAGTAGAAGATTTTAATATACTTCTTTCAGAACAAGATAGGTAGAACAAATAGACAGCAACAGGAAGTACACAGAAGAACCTAAAAAGGCAATTAAAAACCATAACTTTATATTTGAATAGAGAGCACATATTTTTATACGGCCAAAGGATATTTATAAAAATCATCTGTATATTCACCACAAATGAAACATTAACAGTCAAAAAAGTACAGATTTTAGGGCCACCTACATTATCCTAAAGCAATAATTAGAAATAAAATTAAAATAAAAAATACTCAATTTAACAGTTGGAAATTAGGAAACATATACCAAAAATAGTGGCAAATATCATTTGAAATGATGAAATGCTAGGATAATTTTAATTAAAATCAGAAACAAAATGAGGCCTGACCGCTATCATCATTGCTGACATTGTTGGGGAGAGTCTAGCAAATGCAGTATATCAAGAAGAGCATACAATTTCTATAAATATTAGATGGCAGATATTTCATTTTTCCCCTGATATGATTGCATATCTGTAAAATTCAAGAAATTCTAGTAAAAAATTAATGAAAGTTGGTTTGGTTGTTGGTGTACTGAGCAAAAATACATATATTTTTAAACAATAGCCTTTTTTTGGCACTAGTCATACCAGTTAGAAATGAAAATGGGAGGAAAATATTCTACTCTCATAAGTAACAATCTGCAAAATACTTAAGAGTAAATTTAATGAGAAGAAGAAAAAAATTAAGTTCTCCAAGCTATAGCCCCAACAGTATATCATTCAGTACAAAACCCATATTTGGGTAACATCAGACATTTACCATTTAATTTCATATATTTTTGCCTTCATGCATGCCTCCTGCCTGCTCATGCATGCTGTTCCTCCTGCCTGCAATACTTGTCTCCCTTTTTCATCCAATAAACTATTTGTCTTGTAAAATATCAGCTCAGAGTAACCTCTGATACCTTCCCCCACCCTTCTAGGCTAAATGGATAAAGTTCTGTTTTGATGAACTTCCTCTGGGGAAGGAGACAAGATTGAGAGAAGGGGACACAGGAAAGGAGGGAAAGGGACAAGTGCTAAGAAGGAGAACTTTCCAAAACCTTGGGAAGACCTCATACCTCAGTACAGGTTTGTTTGAAGCCCTTGCAGTCTTTCAGGCCTCACCCCCTTCCTGCCGATCGTCCTTCTCATCTGTTGCAAGATCTAACTCCCTGGGGTGTCTGTCCAATTTCAGAGATGGACACAGTCACCCTGGAGCCCACCCAGTGGCCAACGGCATACCGGCGACAAAGCATTACAGAACCCACGTTACCGGACAGCCTCTTTGCCCAGCGGAGGTCCATGCTCTTGAGAGACTGGTTAGGCAAGTTACCCGACAGCAGCTACGAGCGCAAGCTGAAGAGCCTCATGGAGAAGGGCACCAAGCCCAAGATGGAGATGGTGAAAACGCTGAAGCCGGAGGAGGTGTTGAGGTGCCGGTGAGCTCAGGGCTGGGTGCCTGGGAGCCGCTTGTTCACAGGCTGGGCTGAGCCTGGAGATGCAGGGGGCAGCCGCAGTATCACTGTGCTGTCTTTGAGCCCCAGAGGGCTGCCCCGGGGCCAAGGCTACTGGGTTTCCAAGCAGCCTCACCAGCTAGGGGACCATCTCCTGGATGGACAGGACATCTAGATGCCACCATTTTAATGCCGTACCTTTGAACACTTACACAACCTTTCCGATATTTCCATTTGTTTCACAATTAGAAACCAAGAATATTATTCAAAAAGGAAAGGATGAGTTGTTTGTGGCCTTGTTTTAACAGGAAATTCCCCTGACAGGCTTTACACAATGGTGTTGAATTGCTGGGGGTAGCAGCCACCCTCCGCAGTGGTTACCTGCTGTGTGTTTGGGGCTTTAGACTCCCAGGGGGGCCATGAACAAAGTGTGAAACCATTTGGTCTTCTTGCCAAAGGTCTCCCTTCTTGCTTGTTCTTTGTGTTATTTACCATTTGGTTTTTAGGAACACCAAACAGCTTGGTTTCCACCTAAAAATTCAAGTATCCCTCCCTAGCCCAGTGTTCTCCTTTACAGTAAAGATGTAACTGACAACGTTCAGAAACTTCAGTAGAGGAGGAAGTAGGACAAGAGAATAATGTAGTTGTCCTTGTAGAGTTCACAGCAGAAAACTCATCTGCAGGTTAAAGATGGCCTCAAAGGCCTGGCATCCAGTGGCCCCATCAGAAAGCCCTGTTCTGCTCACTGACTGACTGACAGATCGATGGGCAGAATGGCTGACTAGCCAGAGACCAATGTTGGATGACGTTGGTGATGTCTTTCAGTTTGATGGGGTGGTTCATTTGACTCCAGCCAATAGACAGCTCACCTGGGATGCTTGGTGGGAAGAAAAGAGATCTGGACAGGGAGGGGTCCAAAGGACTCCCTACCCTACCAAGGAGGGAAGGGAATACTTGGAGAGATGGCATTCAACAAGCCATTAGAAAAACATCCAAGGAAAGGATGAAATTGTCCAAATGGGATCTAAATGAGTTCATGTACCACACATATATATATGTGAGACCCTCTTGGGCTGGGAGGGAAGGGGAGAGTGTGGCTGGAGCCATCAGAGAAAGGTAGTCCAGGTGCAGGGCTGGCGAGTGGGTCTGAGCTGGCTGTAAGCTCTGGGCACATCTTGGAGAAGGGATGCTATTCTCAGTGGGTAGAAAGCCCAGTTTATATCAGTATGCAGCTCATCTTCACCATCTTTAGCAAAATAACCAACCAGCAGGTGGCCTGAGTAGGGGACCTACCTCCTTATACCAAAGCTAGGAGCAGGGTCGATGTTGGAATGAAGAGCTCTCAGGATGTGATGGCAGAGATACTCTCTAAATCCCAAAGTACAGATGGAACTGGT
Source organism: Smutsia gigantea (assembly GCA_032199065.1). NCBI lineage: Eukaryota > Metazoa > Chordata > Mammalia > Pholidota > Manidae > Smutsia > Smutsia gigantea. Next base: position 61,904 of record JAVSCE010006894.1, on the reverse strand, counting down.
TCCATTCTTCAGTATAACAACTGTGGGGCTCTAGCTAGTATTTTAAGTGAGTGACTTAATGTTTTAACTGTTTGAATATTTAAAAGAAAATAATTGCTTTTCCCACAACTATGTTCAGCCTTTATCTCCACTGTCCTGCATGCCCCCAACCCCCTGGCGTCACTCAGATCATGCACCCATAGCAGTGAGGGGAGGAACACTTCACGATTTGCATCCTGGTTTTTTCCATAGCATAATGTTGCAGCCATATTTACCTTTTTCCTGATGACATTTTAATGCTAGAAGAAGAGCCCTTGAAATGGATATGCCATTAGTTGCTTAACCATTCTTCTGTCAATGGAATTGCCTATTTTCCTGTTGTTGGTGACCCCCAAATGAACACTTTTATTTATATAGCTTCTCTTCCCATTGACTTCTCCTCTTAGATAAGTTGAAGGGCTGAGTAGAGTTACTGAGTCAAAGATAATGAACATTTTGGGGTGGGGTGGGACAAGGCATATATGTTGTCAAATTAATTTCCAGAAGAGTAATACCAATAAAAACTCCCACCAACTCTGGCGTGTGCCACTGTGTTACAAGATCTCTGTCAGCTCCCAAACCATCTAGAGAGCCAGTCCCTTTTAGAGGTCCCACCCTGATGGCTGCTTAAATCTAAGCACTTTTCAATAAAGTTCGAAGCTACAGTGACTCTACCCTCAATGGACCTCTTTGGCCTTGTCTCACACAGATAGCCGAGGTTGTCCAAGAACAACATTGGAACCTTGCTTAAGCCGTGCAAGGATGCAGGAATGAGCGTGGACATCCACCCCCACATGGTTGAAGGAGAGAGACGCTAAGAAGGTGCTTGCCCAAGACCCCAACATTGCCCTCTAAATAGCTCGTCTCCCTGGCCACCTCAGGCTTCCTGTGCTGTTGGGCCCGTAGCCACCAGATGCTGTCTCTGGTACACCACCCCTGGCCCTCCAGACCTGGGGCGTCCCTTTTGGACAGTAGTGATTAGACAACAAGTCTAGACTGCATGGATTATGGTGCAGATGTAGCATTTGTCCTTGTCATTCAAGTCAGAACCAACTTAGGAGAAACTTTCTCCCTACTAGAAGAAGACTCTTTAGAAAGGAAGTCTTAGAAGAAGTATGAAATAGCACCCCACAGCCCCCAGAGGGCCTCCAGGAGGGACAAAGTGTTGAAGGGCTGGTTGGTGACACACACACACCAAGATCTTGCCCACTTACCCCCCCATCCCCACCATTCTGCACAGGACGTGGTTCTGTGGAGAACCAAATTCCACATCCTCAAGGGGCTGTGTGGTGCTCTCAGACCCCAGCAGGGGCACTGCTGTGGGAACCCCACCTCTCAGGCCAGAGACGCTCCTGCAGATCCCAGATGTACGCTTCCCTGAGGCTCATCGGGGACTAGGAAAGAGAGGAAGAATGAAGGCAGGGAAGGGACCTTGCCTCACCCCAGCTGCAGGGGCCGCACGGTGCTCTCTTGGGATCTAGAGAGGCACAGGGAGCCCGCGCTTCAGCTTCCGGGCGTTCTGGCCCCGTAAGCCCCAAGACTCACCTGTAATGTTGAGAAAGGCATGTTTGTCAGCAACCACAAGCCAGGGCCCACTGGCAGACAGCACCACCTGCAGCCCTCTATGCACTGATATTTTATAAACTCATAATTAGTCCAGTTTGGTTGCATTTTCTAAAAGCATTATCACCAGATATAGAAACAGACACATATACCGGGAACAGATTCACGCAAGTACAATCCCTTGGTTTATGGCGAAGGTGACACCGCAGTGCAGTGGGGGAAAAGATGGTCTTTTCAATAAATCAGGCTGGTCAATTAAATGTCCATATGGAAAAAAATATCGACCCTCTGCCTCCCACCATATGCAAAAATCAGTTCCAGATGGGCACAGATTGTGAAAGCTTTTAGAAGAAACATAGAAGACAATCTCCATGACCTTGGAGTAAGCAAAAAAATAAAAATAAACAGAACACAAAAGCCCCAACAATAAAAGAAAATATTTAATATTATTAAATTATATTAAATTCTTAGAAGTAAGAACTTGGGCTTCAAAGACATCATTAAGAGACTGGAAAAGGCAAATAATCCAAGTGGAAGAAAATATCTGACAAAGTGTACACATCCAGATGACATATTTTTTAACTCCTATAAATCAATAAGAAAAAGGCAGGTAACTTGGTGAAAAAAATGGGCAGAAGTCTTATACAGGCATTTCGCAAAAGAGGTTCCCCCGGTGACCCAGCAAATGTAAGACATTTCGTTAGTCATCAGGAACGCACATTAAAAATACAAGGCAGTACCTCTAACACGCACCAGAATGTCTGAAGAAGAGTGACAGCATCAGTTGCAGGTGAGAATGCACAACGAGCAGAACTGTATTCTCTGCCACTGGGACAATAGATTGGCACAAGCGCTTTGAAAAACTGGCAGAATCTACCGAAGTTGAATATACACCTACCCTATGGTCCAGCATTTCCATTCCTAGATACATACTTAACAGAACTGCATGCATATGTGCACCAAAAGAGTAATAGAATGTCCATAGCGGCTTTATCCGTTATAGCCAAATACTGGAATCAACCCAAATATCCATCAACAGTAGAAAGTATAACTTGCAATATATTCTTTAAATGGAATACCGTATAAAAACAGGAAGGAATAATACAGATAAATGAGCCACGCAAACCATATCATGCAAAAGTAGCGAGAGGCAAGAGAACAGCTGGATGGTTCCATGCGTGCAATAGTCAACCGGGCAAAATGGTCTATAGCATTAGGAATCGGGTGTGGCGGCCCCTGGAGGAAGGTGTGTAGTAGCTGGAAGAGGTGAGGGGGGCCCTGGAGGGCTGGTGATACAGGTGTTCACTTGAGACAGTGTACACTTGAGATGTATGCCTTTTAAACAGGTATACTGTACTTTACACTAAAGCACATTTTTAACATTATACTAAATGACTTTGTAACACAGGTCTGGGTTTGTGTTTTTTTGCTAAAAACAATAGTAGCCTCAAAGTGAGGATGTTCAAGTTCCCTTCACCTGGAAGGTGAGGGTGGTCCATGGGGTGCCGACTTCCAGTTTTAAGATAAAAACGTCCTGGAGGTGTAGTGTATGGCACCAAGACTATGGTTGGGAACGGGGTGATGTATATTTGGCGATTTCTAAGAGAGTGGGTCTTGACAGTTCCCATCACAAGAAAAACAATTATGTTGTACATCTGAAACCAGCATGATGCTATATGTCAGCTGTATCTCAATAAAAATACATTTTTTTTTTAAATGAGCCTCAAAAGTGAAGTGGTTCAGATCCCCTCCCCTCCCTCGCCGTCCTTCCCTGCCTCTCAACAGCGCCGTTACTCCTTACAACCACCAGGTGGCGCTCCATCACAGCGGAAGACCTGCATCCATACAAGTCTGAACCGGCTGCTGATAAGAGCCCGCAGCCCGTAAAGAGGGGCAGCTGGGCGCCAGCTGGACTCCAGTCTGAGCCCAGAGTGGGTGGGCAAAGCCCAGCTACTCACACACAGGCTGAGGGTCCTTGGGCACGTTACTTTTCTGAAGCTTCGATTCTTCCCGCAAAATGGGGGCAAGAAATGCAATTTAAAACAACAGTGAAGTATCACTTTACACCTAATTATACTGGAAAATATTAGTAGGCTAGGGAATACCAGTGCTGGCCCAGATACAGAACTGAAGGAAGAAGCTTCAAGCCCTGCTGGTAGGTAGTGCAGGCCAGCGCAGGCCTTGGTGAGGCTGTACAGACATCGCAGCGACCAGCAAGTCGCTCCTGGGGGTGTATTCCAAAAAGTCTGTCACTAGCGATGTATTCGAGGATGTTCACCCAGTGTTGACAGGGGTAGCTGGGGACGAGAAGCCATTCATGCTTGGGCAGGTGGACGGCAAAATAGATGTGACACGCTGATCTTCATACAAACTAAAAACACACATATACCCACAGTACAGTGCTCCTGTGAGCGTGTATGACTGCATTAAGGCAGCTGGAATGGGATCAGGAAGGGAGAAAGGAGGGAGGGAAGGAAGGAGAGTCAAATGCAGATGAGAATACCAAGTTTCTAGGGTGGTTGTGAAAAGGCGAATCTAAGGGAAATTTTCAGAGTCTCTAGCTCTTAGCAGTCATCCAATATATTTTCTACTTGTACCTCTATATATTAATATTTATTGACCACCTGCTGTGTGTAAGGTACGGTACTAGGCTCTGTAATGCAATGATAAACAAAATATACCAAAAATAAAAATTCCCTCTACTGTGGAGTTGACATCTTAGTAGCTTTGAGCCGTGTTCCATAAACGTGTGTAGAAGAAATGGCAAATTTTCCTAAATCATATTACAATATATCCAGTTTTGTGCCTCTGCCCTGCTGGACTGGTAGGAAATTCAATTTCAGTTGTCAGTGGGTTTCCATCTCTTAAATCCCCAGAGGCCTGGGGTATTGGGGTGTGTAGGATTCCCAGAATCTGGCCTCAAGTCTGCAGTGGTCACTGCTGATATACTATGGGTTACAGCCCACAAAAGCCAAAAGGTCCCTGAAGATAGGCAGCATCACTGAGTCTGTACCTACGGGGCTCAAGATTTCTGCAGGGACGCCCAGTAGAGAAAATCCTGCCTCCTGAGACAGGCCACATCACTGTCTCTCACCTCTAAGCCGATCCCTCACCTCCAGGGCCAGCCCTCACCTCCAGGACCACCCCTCACCTCCAGGCCCAACCCTCACTTCCAGGCCCATCCCTCACCTCCAGGGCCCCCCTCACTTCCAGAGCACTGCTAACAAAGGCACATCTCCACTTGCTAGGCTGGACCTCCTCTCCCATGGCTTATGCTTGCTTCTCACGCAATACTCATCTCAAAGGGCCCAGGCTAGCAGGCCAAGGCGGGCAGGCTGTCTGCAGCCCTCTGCTTGGGGCCCTGCCACAGAAACATCCTCTGGCAAGTGAGCCAGAGCCCGTCCCCTCAGGGAAGGCAGGGGAGGGCAGGACAAGTTCAGAGAACCAAGCATAAAGAATTCTTGGGCTTTCAACTTCTTCTCCAAGAGTTCAAACATAACACAAACTTAATCACAACAAATAGACCTAACATCATCACATTTCACATCTCATTTTTTTTCTAGCACACAGTGGTCGAGCATTTACTGAATCCTCTGTGTTCCAGGCACGTGGGGGGCCTGCAATGAGCGGTGTGACGGCCAATGGTGCTGTGAAGAGATGCAGATTCCAGGGAGAGAGTCTGATTGTCCTCTCAGCCTCAGGAGGACAGAGCACAACAGAGACAGTTCCACAAAAGCCACACAGAGGGGGAGGAGGGTAGTTCCCCCAAGGAAACTGGAGGTACTTGTTAGTTATCTACTACTGGGTAAGAATTTTTCCCCAAAAAGTAATGAAGATGGATTGTCTTGTGTAGTGTCTATAGGTCAGGAGTCCAGGAGCCACTTGACTGGGTGGATCTGGCTTAGGATCGCTCATGAGGTTGTGGCCAAGCTGTCAGTCATGGAAAGGCTTGGCCAGGGCTGGAGGACCTACTTCTAAGGTAGCTCACTCAAGTGGGTGGCAAGTTGGTGCTGGCCGTGAGGAGGCCTCAGGATCTCCCCATGGGCCTCGCCGCAGGGCTGCTTGGGGGCCCCAATGTCATGGCAGCTGGCTTCCTCAGATCAAGCAATCCAAAAGATAGCAAGGCAGATGCTTCAGGGCCCTTTATGCTCGCTCCTCGGAAGCCACACGCACATCACTAGTGCAGTGTCCTGGGGGTCACACAGCTCAGTGCAACTCAACGTGGGAGGGAAAAACACAAGGGCGTGGAGACAAGGAGTCAAGGCAGCCAGTCCCCAGGGCCCCAGGGAGAAGGGGACGCAGACATAAGACAAGCAGAAATAACAGATTGTCAGCACAGTGACAGTGCCTTTAGAGCTCAGTCTAGAGGAAGACAGAAGATACAAATCCCATAGAAATGACTCCGCTGAGGACACACAGAATAATGGAAAGAATAACCAAGAGGGTAGGAATCCAAGAGGCAGCGAATAACCTTGGCTGGAACAGTCATGAGAGGCCCCCCAGAGGAGGTGACACCGGAGCTGGACCTTGAGGGTAAGTAGGAGTTCACCAGGCAGTGACGGGAGGAGGGCATGCAGGCAAAGGCAGGAGGAGGGGAGTGGGCGGAGTGGGTTCTGTTGAGCAGAACAGGAGACAGGGGCAGAGAAAGCCTTCGAAATGCCCCCAAGCACTGCCTGCCTGGGGGATGACCTGCTCCCAGGCCTTCCTTTGCCTCCTGCCCCCAGGATCTGAGTGTCTGTCTGCAAAGGGAGAATGGCTTCAGTTTCTCTGCGGGAAGGACCCACTTCCCCCAGCTAACTGGCCTTTGGGGAGCACAAGTCATGTGGCCTGCCCTTCCTGAAGAAAGGCCTGACGCTGGTGGGCTCTGCCTTCCTCCCCAACTGAGAGCCAAGGGGTGGGCTGGAGGGTATGTTTACAGCTCCCCAGAGTCACTGGGCCCTGGCCATCCTAACCATGCCCTACCTTTTTCTGGGGTTGGGGACAGCTGTTAGGGGCCCACCAGCGCACTTGGCCATCCCAAGCCCCCAGTCTCCCCGTGCCCTCCAAACACATACACACAAATTCCCACTGGCACCAGCGAGCTCCAGCAGGGCTGGGGAGCTGCCTCGCCTAAGGCATCTGCCTCCCCCAGGATGCATTAGGCAGGCTTCACTGGTCAGAGCAGGGCCAGTCTGTGGAGAAGCAGGCTCAGGGGGGCCTCAAATCCCCAGAGGGGAGGGAGCTGTCTGGCCCCAGCTGTGGAAACAGCAAAGGGGTACACACAGCCCTTCTCCCTCCCTCACTGCGGTGAAGGGAGGCAAGGGAGGAGGAACAGAGGAGGAGGGGGAGGAAATTAAGATGCAGGAAGTGATAGGACTGCTGTACCTTCAACAGTCAGGGGCCCAAGTCAAGCCCACGCCTCCTGCCTGCAGAGCCCCGTCCCTGGGAGCAGAAGGTCCCTCCCTACAAGGTCCTGCCACCCAGGACGCAGGCAGGAGGGGCCTGCAGCTCTCCCACTCTGGCACCCATCTCTTAGGCTCTCACTCAATCCCAGCCCTCTAGCTCAAAAGTAAACCAGCTGCCAAGTCCAAAATAAAATTCCCCTGACCACTAACCCGGGAAGGACAGGCTTTGGCCTAGATCTGCCGAACCTCTGGGATAGGATGGCAAAACCTCCACTTAGCTCCCTCGGCTCCAGGCACCGCTGTGGAGAAGAGGCAGGGCCTGCCTGAGCACAACCAGTTAGGCAGTTGCAGAGCCAGGACTCAACCTGGGCATTTTGACAAGGAGACCTGGGTTCTCTCTTTAAATCATTCATTGACTGAAACATTAGTCAACTTGCAGCAAATATTTACTGAGCTCTTGCTAAGTGGCAAAGACAGCTCAGCCCCAGAGATTCTGTGATGAGCAAAAAGAGACATGATCCCACAGCATGGGGCTTACAGGTTACTTGGGAATCAGGCTTAAAACATGTTCAAAGATACATAATTACTAAGTGTGATGAGCATTGTGAAGAAAAGAACGGGTGGTCATAGAAACAACTAGGGGACGGGTGACCTCCTTCAGAGAGTAACCAGGGAAGACGCTTCTGAGGAGGTGCTTTTAAACCCTGTCCATGCACAGCAGATGTCAGTGTCAGGATCAATTAGCAATGTCCGCCATGGCCACGGGTTTGCCCTCACCTAGGATCCTTGCTATCTAAAGCACTGGACGTGATTCTAATTCTCCTGGAAGTCACTGTGATACAGCGTGGGTGAACAGCGGCAGAAGCTCTAATGCAAGGCAGCTCCCTAGGTTCCTTCGCAGAAAAATCAAGGACGTGAAATAGAACCAGTGAGGGAGTGACTGGGTGCCTTTGCAGTGGTATTAGTGAGGCCTTGACAGACAGGATTTGGGAGCTCGTTGAAAGGAAGGCCCTCATTTTAAAGAGGAGAAGGCACTTAGCCTCAGAGAATGCTGCAGCTTCTCTGGCTCTGGCCTCTGGTGTGGGGACAGCGATTCCTGCTCTGATCCCTTCCACATTCATAACAAGCACAGGCACAACGCCTGCCTGAAGACCCTTCTCCACCTGTGCTCAGAGGCTCGGCCGCCAGACCCTCCGTCAGACTGGCCTTCCTGCCTTGGCTTCCTACCTCAGCATCCCCCCAAGCTGTCCAGGAGGTGACTCAGGACTCCCCATCGCCACCGCAGCTGTGCAGCCTGCTCAGACCCCATCAGATGTAAAACATGCCCTTGAGAAGCAATTGTTAGGTCTGTCTGATGCCCTTAGAGCCCGCACCTGCCCCTTCCTGCATTTGTCACAGCCATCATCGATCCCTTCTGTGGCTCTTGATTCATTGTCTGTAAGTCTCAAGAGAATGGGGATGGTATCTGGCATATTCACCCCCAAATCCCCCGTGCCTGGCACATAGTGAGCCACTTAACAATTGTTTATTGATTAAGTGAACTGTTATAGAGCAGAAAGAGTTTGGGCAACACTGAGAAGCTAAGTCTTGGCCTTGCCCCGGGATCACTGGTCCTCCAGGTTTTGAAGTGGTTGACAGAGTGACAGCAATACGACAGCCGCTCCTCAGGTCTGCTCCCCAGCCTCAGGGTGGAAGGTCCCCAGGAGAAGGTGGCAAGTCCGGGTCCTCTGCGCTAGAAGAGGCCAATGCTTCTAGCAGTACCCACTCTGTTGGCCCTGTGCCATGTGCTGTGACATATAAGGTAGGATCCTTGTCCCTAAGAACCTAGTAGACTAGACCAGCAATCCATGAAATGAGTCAAATGCACATAATCAGGGTGTCAGAACTCACAAAAGGAGTTCAGAGAGGATGACCCAGTCTCAGAAGGCTCCTGGAAGTCAGGTCTTCCAGGGTGAGTAGACCTTGAACAAGTGGAAAAGAGACTATTTGGAGAAATGGACCTTCCATGGAGAAAGGAAGAATAAAGCAGGATAAAGGAGAAGAAGGGTGTGGTGGGAGTAGAGGTGTGAGGCAGGTGTGGGGACTAAGAATTAAAAGCATAGTAGAACCAATCTGTGGTGGACCTTGGTTGCTAGACTGGGAGTTTGTGTTGAGCCTGTGGACAATGAGAAGCCACTCTGACCTTTCCAGACAAGTTGCCCAGAGCTGGTTGTCTGAGGCTTCAAGGGCATGGGCAGAAGACATGTCCATGCCCCCTTGGAGGCCAGATTTTGTAGACTAGGGGAGAAAGGCGCCAGGGAGCCAGCAATGGATAACTCCTCTAGACCTTGGTTTTCAGAATGTGCCCATCAAAGGAGCCAGTCGCCTTATTAGTTCTCCAAACAGCAGGTCTTCCCTAGATCAAGACTCTGGTGGAAACACAATGGCCACAAAAGTGGTTTTTGTGTCTTGATTTTCTGGGTCCCTCACTCCCCCGCTCTTTCCAATAGCTATTCTCCATTACTGGCCAGACAAAGCCCATCCCAAGATGCTGCGTCTCCGTTGTAGCTGACATCTGTCCTTTCTCACCTGCGCATTCACCCATCTGCGTTGCCACGAAATCTTTCATCCCATCGACACTGTAAGGATTCAAAGTAAGGAGGTTCACATTGTCAAAGAAGCCTTGAACTGAATGCTTTCCCCCTACTTTCTCCTTAAATGAGTTGTTAACGGGAACCCAAGTGTCTGTTGAACCTAAAATACTTTTTTTTTTTAATAACATTTCAAGGTAACTTACGGCGCACACTTTAAGAAGCGAGGGCTCAGCGTGTCCCCGGCAGCTTCCTCCTTGAAGCTCTGGTCCTCGGGGCTGCGGGAGGCATCCAATCAGACAGGCCGCCGCTGAGGGCCGGGGGTGGGGGGAGGGCTGCAGTGGTTTTATTTCAGATTCGAGCCAAGACCATGAAATGGAAGGCAGGAGGACAAGCGAGGGACAAGGGAGTGTGTGCGCCTGCGTGTGTGCCTGAATAATGAGTCGCACGATTTCATAGAATTCCATTTTGGCCATCACACACGGCTCCCTTTTCTCTTGAAGGCCACTTTGAAAAATCCCGTTTTCATAAGTCATTTACTTCCCCTAGGAGGGCAGGCCTTCTAAAAATATTCCCCATTTCTTACACCTCAGAGGCAAATTATTTATGTTAAAGCAGCTTCGTTATCCTGGCCCCACTGGGCCAGCTTGGAAATGGAGGTGACTTCAAGAAGGCACCACTGTCAACACAAAGTCCTAGGAGGGGTGCGTTCTGGGTGAGGCGAGGCTTTCGGCGGGAACTGCAGGGCCAAAAGAGAATTTGCAGGTCAAGAAGGAGAAGTTCTGGTCTATTTTTCCACAAATATGTATGTACCGGGCACTGCACCAGGCACCGGGAGACCGCAGTGAACAGACAGGCCAGTTCTCTGGGAGCTTGTGTTCCAAGGAGGGGAGATGAACACTTGATAAGTAAGATATGTTAAGAGCATGAGGGAAATGTGGGAGAGTCCTCTGAAGGGAGGACGTGATGCTCTATAGGGTGGGCAGTCGGGGCTGCTGGGAGCCACACCAAACAACTGGAAGGCGTGAGTCATTCAAAGGTCTTGGGTTTTGCAGGGAGGGAAACAGGTGAGTTTGGAGGAACGGGGAGCTAGAGGCATAGCAGGGCAGTGAAAGGAGGGAGGTGGGGTCACCCAGGAAGCAGGAGCTCACCCTGCCGGTCCTGGAGGCCAGGACCCAGACAGTGAATTTTTGCACTAGTTTACTCTCCATGCTGACCTCATCTGCTAAGGACCGAAGGGGACGCTGGGTAAAGTGGCTGAGGCTGACCACTAAGGAGAAAGGCCCTAGCCCACTCCTCGCCTCCAGTCTCCTCTCCAGTTGGGAAAATGCAACTAAGAATCACCCTAGAAGCCATGGAAGGAAGAGTGCAACCAGGACGGGATGCGCTCTAAGTGCAGGTGGAAGCCGCCGTGGCCCCGACAGGAGGTTTTGTCTTCCCCCTTTGATCGGTCACCAGTTCTGTCATTATCCAGCTGGGGAGAAAGAAAGCACAGGGAAGCAAACCACTCCCTGGAGGAGCCCCTCCATCCTTCCAGTGTCCAAAGTCAATTAAGTCTTCACATTAGCAAACCTGAAGGCTTTCATAGGCCGAGCCAACTGGCGCTTCTCGGTTTCGCGGGGGCTTCTGCCAGGTGCATTTTCCCACTGGCTTGTCGAAGCCTCCTAGAGAGGCAGCAAGGCCGAGCAGACCAGTTTGCCCTCGGGGCTTCCTATGAGGGCACACATACCCCTGCGGCAAGAGGAGCCCAACGGAGCCAGGGGCCACGTGGAGGTGAGGGGCGAGGCCACCAGTGAGCAGAGGGTAGTTCTGATGTGCAGCCAACGCAGGGCCAGGGCCGGAAGAGCCGCGGGCCTGGGCCCAGGATGAAAGGCTTTCTGTGAACACCCTCATTATCAGGGAGCCCCACATTAAATTTCTATTGTGGGCCTAATTGGAGAGTTAATTATTAGGTGTTACTGCTCGATGCCAAGGAGTGGGGAGGTTCACCCAGATGCTGGGCTAGGGTCCACCCTAGAAGCCAGGGCTTCAAAGCAGCCGCCAAGCAGCCACCATCCCCCCCCCCCACCCCATGCCCTCTGTCCTCACAGGCTTCAGGGGCTGGGAGACAGCAGAGGAGACATAACCCCAGATAACAAGAGATGCCACATCAGGGATGGACACCTCAGGCATGCTTAGGGTGGGTGAGAAAGGTCTCTGCTTCAGGCTGGGGTGGGGAAGCCAGAGAAAGCCTCCCAGGAAGAGACAGTTAGATGGAGAGGAGCGCATGAGGGGAAGCAAGCTTCAGGCAGAGGGAACAGCATGTGCAAAGGCCCTGGTGAAGGGCCTGAAAAATGGAGCTGGAGAGCCTGGGATGCCAGGCATGATGGAGGGAAGACCCTGCTGGAACTGGATTCGCTGGGCCATGGAGACACAGCAGGGCCTCTGAAATAGAGCCGTTCAGTAGGTTTAAACAGAGGAGTGATGGGATTTATTTGGCACTTTTTACAGCTTACCAGGTTGGCCATGTGGAGAGAACCAGGCTGGGAACAAGGAGACCAGGCAGGATTCTTGCAAGAGTAGAGCGGGAAGGGACAGAGGAAAGGGGAGAGAAGTGTGTGAGGAGGGCCATTTTGGAGATACTAAGAAATGTAGGAAGCCTTAAATCTTTCCCTCTGCAAGCTGCCCAACTCTCTACAAGCTACCAAGACAGCTGGACACATGAGCTAGGGTAGAGGACCCACGTGGGCACTTCAGGCTGGCAGAAAGAGAGGCAGGGGCCTCACTGAGCAGGCAGGGCATGACTTCCCCTCTCAGGGCCTGCCTGGAGGAGGTGACAGGGAAGAGGACAGAGGCATGGTAAGACTTGCCTGGAGCAGCCAGAAGACTATAACCAGCCCCACATGCCCCAGATTTTCAGGAATTACAGGGACCTGACTCTCTATGGAGCTCCAACCTGGGTGAGTGACCCCAGGAGCTGGCATTGTCTGGGAAAGATGAGGAGGAAACTTGAAGACACGGCTTCCCAGGCCTGAAGTCCCAGGATCCCCTGAGTCTGTGTGGGTTAAAGGCTCTGGGACAGTGGGTTTGGGACAGCCACGCCCACTGCTGGACAAGCAGCTCTGTGACTGCCCCCTCCCCTACAGTGGGGGCAGCTCTGCAAAGGGAAAGGGCCCAAGCCCACGGCTTACAGAACCCTAGGACCCTAAGCTTCTTCATGACCATCTCAGTGGCAATGTCTGCCACGCTGTCAGGGACTCCTGGGGTGGAAGCCTGCTCCTCATGAATAAGGTTACTAGTGATTAATACGCAGGGGCCAGATATGCTATACCCCCTTTATGGACATCCTTACCCCACTTTACAGATACAGACCAGGCTCGGGAAAGTGGCATGAGTTGATAAGCTAGAGACCGGGGAAGCCGTCCAATGCCAAATGCTAAGCTCTTAACCCCCTCATCATGCCACAACAAGCAGATGGCATTCAGTGTTTGGTGACATGCGTGTGGCAGCCAGGGCCACCCCGTCACTGAGGCACTGACTGGCATGTTCGCAAGGCCTGTGAGGAGTCAGCAAGATGGTCTCGGCCAGAGAAGCCCAGGATCTGGTCACACTGTGGAACACAGCCGTGGGCCCAGGCTTTCATCACACCCGCCCGACACCCCGAGCAGGCAGGGGCCTGGGCCGTGAGTCATTGTTCTAACAAGTTAATTGTAATGTGGAATGCGTCTCCCCCACTCCTGCCCGGCCCCCCATCAAAGCGTTCGTTCTTGTGAGGACAAGAGACCATGAAAGGAAGCTAGCAGGTGGCTAAGTGAGTTTCTTGCCTTTGCAAGGCAGTGGGGAGGGGAGGGCTGTTTTGTTTAAGGGAAGCTGCCATGCCACTTTTTACAGCTCCCTGAGAAGGTGCTTGTGAGGGAAGCCAGTGTCAGGATGGATGTCCACAGCAGACGGAGACAACAGGCAGAGGCCCAAGGCCGCAGAGCCAGGCACGGGGAGTGCAGGCCAGCACCAGCAATGGGGCTAATATATTCCTCACACCACTAAGGAGGAGGGTGAGCTGGCCACAGGCTCACGATGCAGTGACCCCTGGTCTGTCTAGGCCCTAGTGTGGGTGGTCCCATCAGAGAACTGCTTTTATACTATCAACAGCATCTATAATCCCCTCTGAGTTCAGTGTGGACCTGTCTCCGGTGTGCTTTCTTATCTGCTCCCTCATCTATTTGTATTGATAATCTTACAAGCTAATATTGGTAAATATGCATTTTACACACTATTCATTCACTTACCAATGAGTTCAACAAATATGTCTAACTCTTTACTATGGAAATGTTTAAACCAACCCAAAAGAAAGAAAATTGTATAATTAACCCACATGTGTTCATTTCCTAAATTTTAACAGTTACCAACATATGGCCATTCATCAACTCCCATTTCTTTTCTTAAACTGGACTATTTGAAAGCAAATCTCACGCATGCCATTTTATCTGCAAATACTCCAGCTTTATCAACAGTTAAGGTCTCTTTATTTATACACTAACTTCAATGCCATTATCACACTCAACCAAATTAACAATCATTTCTTGTCTAATACCCAGTGTTTGTCCAATTCTTCTCAATTCTCTCTGTCTTTTCAAAGTCAACAAATATTTCTGGGCACCAGCTCAATGCAAGGCTCCCTGACAGGCACTGAGAGAGCAGCAAACAAGGGACAGAGTCCCTGCCCTTGCGGGGGGCACACATCCACAGCTGGGGAGGCCAAACACACACTGATAAAAAAATAAACACTGTAATTTCAGTTAGCAAGAAGGACCAGGAAGAAACATAAAGAAGGGGAAGCATGAGACACACACAGGTGGTGCTCCAGGCAGAGGGGGCAGCAGGTACAAAGGCCCTGTGTGGTATGAGCTCTGTGAGCTCCAGGAGAAGGTGGCTGGGGGCCTGTGGATGGGAAGGTAGTAAGTGAGGAGAGAGGTACCTTACAAGCTGCTGTGAGTTGGTGAGCAATATGGGAACCACTGGAAGGTTTTGAACAGAGAAGGGAAGTAATTAGGATGGAGGCAAGGTGGGGATATCAAGAGTTTTGCTTGGGGAAGGTTACGTTTTGGATCTTCATTAGACATTAAGGATAAGTGTCTGATTCACACAACAGCCCTTGAACAAATCTGCATTATGAGCCCATTTCATGGATGAGGAAATGGAGGTTCCAGGTAGTGGAGACCATGGTCAGACACACACATGCTAGAGTCACTGTAACCACTGGCTCTGTGAGCTCCTGATAACCTAGGAGGCAGGTGGCAGGCATGCACAGGGAACCCATTCTACAGGGAGAGAGACAAGCTCAGAGGACGTGAGTGAGTCCTCAAGGCCACACAGCGGGTCAGCAGCAGAGACCAGACTGGAACCACAACTGCCGCCTCCCCATCAGCATCCATGGAAATGGCTGGGATCACCCATTGGGTGTGTCTACACCAAGAGATGCCTGCAAGTAGGAGCACCGCTCCCACTTCCTGGAAAGCTTGATCTGGTGACAGGAGCAGCTGTGTACTTGGTTTCCTTTTTGCTAATCCTTAAATTCCAGGAAGCTGCTCCTCACTCTAGAGGGATTCGCCAAAGGTACAAAGAATGTATCACAAGCACTGGAGAGCTTTCTGTCAGGTCCTTGCACGCCTGGGGTGGTGAGCAGCTTAGAGAATGTCAGTGGCAGTGCCCGTGTGGCCGAGCGTGAGCAGGGGGACGGTCACCTTGGAGAGACCAACTTCAGGAGGGAGGGGAGGAGTTAGACTCTTCTGGCAAACTCCACATCAGGGTTCTTGACCTGGAATCAGTCCCTGCACTGTGGACAGATTGTCTCAGACCTTTGAGATGAGACGTCAGGTCAGGTTTGTTCTATAATCTCGTAACATCCCTTGAGATTATGACCCACTCTTCAGTATGAGGAAACAGAGGCTCAGTTTCACAGAGTCTTTGAACCTCAATAGAAAAAAAAATGACATCTTTATTTTCACTGACTTTAGGTAAACTCTCCCATCCCCCAAATTACAAATGTAGGCAACAAATTACAATAGCATAAGCAGTCCTTGTGACTGTGTGTCCACGAGAAAGCAGATGTTTGTCCACTCACACCGCAATTGTTGCAGATGCCTGAAAAGAGCTCTTAACATTTTCATTACTGGAAAGGGAGTCAAAGTTAGACCTGCCGTATTATGTGATGTGCTAACTCGCCTATCACTAAATCACAATTTTAAAATATTTTAACATTTCAATATAATTTGCCTCCTTTGCAATGTTATATCTTTGACACATTTAAAAGCATTATTCTGAGACTGCCAAGGGGTCCATAGCACAATAGAGGTTAAGACCCCCACCCCTAATACAGGGCTTGATGTAAAACTTGAAGGGGGAAATGAAGGGGGAGGAGGGGAGGTCACTGGAGTTGAAAAGGCAAGGAGTCTACCCTGCACACCGAGCGGGACCTGCGTCAGCCCACTAAGCCAGCACCTGCCAGCCTTCCTGTTCATACATCTCCTTATGCTCATACTCCTCCTCTGACTAAGCAAGTACAGGCGCCCTTTCCTCCCCTGCACTCTGGGCTTTCCCTTCTATTTCTGTTCTGTTAAAATTACCCCAGACTTCCTGTGCTGTTAGCTGACCCATATCCTTTTAGGAAAGTGATGGGATCTTTTTTTTTTTGAACCAAATTTGTAAAGAGGGAAAGTCATTTTTAACCTGATTTTACTCAGAAAGAAACTGACAGAGTTTATGATGTGGCTTGGTAAGGACCTCATCAGGTAAGGGCCTCTGAGCTCACCACTCCTGCTGACCGTCCTCGGGACTGGCAGCAAGGGGTCCTCACTTAACCTCACCATGTCCCATGGGAGGCAGAATTCAGCTGGCCCTGGCCAGGATCTATCTCAGGACAGCATGCCCCACGTTCTCACAAAGCTTGGGGGTCCCAGGGAGAGCTGGCCACAGTCCGCTTCCCCACTCCCACTGCCAAATTAATCCTCTGCCACTACGTCAAACCAGAGCTGACACCTGGCTATAGGAATATGTTTCTAACTCACTGACCACTGCTCAGTTTTAAAGTCATTGAGATCTGATGTTAAATTTTCTACAATTCCTGGAGATATACTTTGGCCTGGTGGGGATGAGATGAGACAAAACGAGGGTGGTGAATTGGACTACACTGGGCAGAGTAAGACACCCCAAATTGCAGAGGTGCTGAGAAGCTGCATAGGAGGGGAAGTGCAACCTTTGTGAGTGTGGCTTCCTAAAAGCTTGACAATTCCATCTCTCTGAGCTCACATTGGGGAAGCCTTCTCTATTACCAAGATAATACTGTATTAAGAGAGATTTTGTATTTGGTGTATTTAATGAGCAAGCAACTCCCCAAAGACCTTTCAATAAAGCCAGTAAATTTAACAGGAGAAACGCATCAATTGGCTTTGCTGCTCTGGTTAAGAGGGCCGCCACTTTCTGCTTTTACAGATCCTGGCATGTATTATGCTAAGAAAGCGCTGGAATCAATCTTCAAGAAGGGGGCTAAAAGGTGGATGCAATTAAGCAGCTAACGTTCCAGCCTCCAGCTGCCCCAGCTGAAATTATTATTTTAATGTAAAAGCAATGAAGTTGATGAGAAGTCGCTCAAATTCGGAAGCTGCCCTCTCACTATCAGAATGTCCCTGCTCTGAAGGGTCTCTGAGAGTGAGGCTGTTCATAAGGGCAGGCCAGCGACCAAATCAAAGACTAAACACCTAAAGGCATGCCATACCTCGAACAGAGTGCTCAAAGGAAATTGACTTATGGAAAGCAGTGTTGTGGGTTTTGACAAGAAAGGAGAGAAGATAATATATTCATATCCATCATCTCTTCAACAGGACTGCATGCCACCTTGGTGCCCTTGCAGAATGGAAGCTATACATTGGGATGGAGATGGCGGTTGACAGGGGCTCTGCACTGGGGCAGAAGACCTGGGTCTGGTCCTGTCTTTGCCCACATGCAACATAGAGTCTTACCTCCCAACTTACCCCACTCAGCTCCAAAACCCAGCTGGAAGCTCTGGTGGAGTGTGTGTGTGTGTGTGTGTGTGTGTGTGTGTGTGCATGCCTAATTAACGAACATTATTTTTAGAGCTATTTTAAGTTCCCAGCAAAACTGAACAAAAAATGCAGAGTTCCCAAATACCCGCTCTTCCCACATGTGGGGAAAATGGAAGTTCCTATGGCCAGGATCCTCACCTGACCCTAAACTACTGGATGATGTAAATGGCCTACTGCTAGGCTACTGTTTTCACACCCATAGGCAATGAGCTATTATTGACTGAGTCACAATACGAAGAGTTAGGCTCAGTGCTCTGGAGGGAGGCAGAGGCAAAGGAGGATTACAGACCTGCAGACGGCTGGATGCAGATGTGATTCTAGTGCTCAGCCTATTGCTGGGAGAATAAAGCCAGGTAATAAGCCCTTTTACCCCAAGAATGTTCTGTTGTCATTCCTTGCTCCCACTGAATCCATAGTGAACTTGCCAGGGCTGAAACCCATTGGCAAGACACCACACATGCACAACCTCCCCAATGTCCATATCCCACCCAGAGGGGTACATTTTAACAATCGACAAACCTACGTTGACACATCATTATCTCTCAAAGCCCATAGTCAGGTGGTGTGTTTTTAAATGGAATTCACTCACTCGTTCTTTCAACAAACACGTACTAAGCACCTACTACATGCTGAGCACTAGTTCAGAGGCTAAAGAAACATACACAAATACACATCGTTTCTAACCCAAAGTAGTGACAATCATAGACATCCCAAGAGGAGAGTCTTGTGAACTCAAGCCTTTTAATACAAAAGTACGGATATTCTGCTCATCTCTAGAAATCTCAATTACCTACATACACTTAGCTCTTTCTGCATAACAAACTACCACCAAAACTTAGTGGCTTAAAACAACGATTTATTTAGCTCATGATTCTGTAAGCTGGCACTCTGGGCTGCCTCAGCTGGGCAGGTCTTCTGAACTTGGCTGGGCTCCCTGATGCATCTGTGGTCAGCGGCAGGTCGGCGGGGTGGTTTGCTCCTGGAGGTTGGCTGGCTGTTAGCTGGGGCAGTGGGGAGCGGGGATGGAGGCAACTAGACTGCCAGTCTTTTATCACCCAGCAGGCTGGCCAAGGCTCATAAACAGGCTGTCTCGGCTTCCCAAAAACAGGGAGAGAACAAGCCCTTTTCAAGGTCTTGTGTCAGGTTTGGTTCTATTCCCCTGATGAGAGCAAGTCACAGGGCCAGCCTGATTCAAGAGACAGAAAGACTCTCCCTTTGTGGGAAAAACTGTAAGATCACTTTGGATGGGCATGGATACAAAACTAGAAGAACTTGTGGCCAGATATGTGATCTGCCACAATGTGCGCCTTGTTGAAGACCAAACACAGGAATGGGAGACTCGCTGAAAGCCCTCTGCTCAGCATTTCTTTCCGTCTGCAGTCCTTCTTCACTCTGCGAACTTCTCAGAAGAGCAACTGACACTTGCTGTCTTTGCCCTGGTTGCTTGCCACTCCCCACTGTGGTAGGGACACTACTCCACTCACCCTGCCTCAGTGAGAACAATGGACATCTGGGCAGTGGTCTTCAGTCTTTATCACTCTGGCTACCTCAGCTGGGTTTTAAACTTTGATCTTTCCTTTCTTCTTGAATCTCTGTGTCTGTGGTGAAGTGTATAATTGCTCAGGGTATCTGTGCCTCCGTTCTTGGAGGCCTTTACTATCCTGCTGTGTTGACCTCAAGCTTGGTTTGGGACTGACTCAATCCTTTAGAGCAAACGTTTCAAGAGGTAGTGCATGGTTGCACTGTGCCCTTTTACCTCTGCTATGAGACTGGTAAGGTGGCAGGGACAGTCTACACCATCCTGGCAGAAGGCAGCAGCTGGTCTGACACACCTACATAGCCTACACTATGAATCTCTGTTTTGAAAGGTGCTGAGACTCGGGGGATGTTTGTTATTCCAGGATAACATGACATATCCTGACTAATACAGAACTCTCACAGCTTCCATAGCACCACCCTCTTCTTGTTTCCTACCTATCACTCCTGATGGTTCTCCTCTTAGGTTCTTCTCCCCTCTTTCTCGATCCCTTGATTCTGTTTGCCCTACTTTTTGTCTCCCTGGTTTCACTATCTCTCCAAAGACTACCAGCTTCATGTCTCCAGCCCAGATCTATCCCTCAAGCTCTGGCCTCGTAAGTTCAATCACCTGCTGGGCATATCCCTTTGGATATTTCTCAGGTATCCTTAAACCTACCCCCCAGCACATACACTCTATAGCTCCATGCTTTCTCCTTTGCCCGCTTAATTCCCCAGTTGTCCTTAACATCTCACTCTTCCTTGGTATATCTCAGCAACTGAACATCACAGTCAGGACATTCAGTGTTCCAAATCCATTCCCTCCTCCCTTCCTATTTGGTCTGCCGCCACTTTCTTGGTTCTAGCCACCAACCAATATTCCCTGGTGATGGCCACAACCTCTGATAACCTTTACTGTTCTCTCCAGTCTCACTTCTCAACTCCCACCCTCTGTCATCCAACCCAGACCATAGCTCATCTTGGCGGTGGTATGAGATCAGCTATCAAAAATATATATCTGTGGCCAGATGGGTCTGCTTAACCTGCCAAGATACACCATTGCCCACAACGTAGTCCAAACTCCTCACCAAGATCCACAAGGCCTCCATGGTAAGGCCTCTACCTGTCCTCACTTGCCCCACCTTACTTACCTGCACAGGCCAGGACCCTTATCCCATTGCCTCCACTGCTGCTGGCCCCTCCATCTGGACTGTCTTCGCCAATGCCCTCCCCCCCATGCCCTGGGTAGGTCCTACCTTCTCTTTAACATTCAAACCAAATATCATACATCATATTCTCTAGAAAGACCTTACCACCAGACATGCGCACACACACACACTGGATTGGACACCCCCCATACTCCAAGCTCCCTATGCAAATATCCAGTATTGCACTCACCCCGCGGAAAGCTACTTAAATGCTTAATGCCCCTCTCTCCTTTCAGATGATGCACTTCTCATGCCATCCTGGCATTTACAATGTGTCTATGACATGGAAACTAATACATGGAGCTTGTTAAACGTATGTCTGAATGAGTGAATAAAAAAAACATTTTCTACAACATCCGGTTTTCAGCCAATATGTGAACTCAGGTCTCCCTCACTCTTTCCATGGTTCAAGTCATTGTTCTTGTGAGTTGGTGACCTACCCACAACCTCTCAATCATCATAATGAGTATAACACAGTGTTTCCAGGTATCCTCACTTTGACCACCAGCACCCATGACCACATACACAAGTGGCTGGAGAAGGCTCGTCACATGTGTGAGTCCTCCTTCCCACCCAAATGTGGGCTCTTTTCAGGCAAATGCTCCCCTGGTGCCGCATGCCCCAGGCACACCCGGCTCCAGGTCAAAGCTATATGTACTGAGTGCCTTCCATGGGCAGCACTGTGTGGCTTGTTCCGTTTAATCCTGACAACGGTCCATGGGACAGGCCCTGAACAGTCCCCTTTTACACACTAGGAAACTAAAGCACAGGCATGTTAGGGAAATTTCCCCAGGCTGCTCATCTTCTAAGTGGTTTGAATTCCAATCAGGTGGTCAGCCTCCAGAGGGCTTGCTCTCAGTCACTTCGCTGTGCACAGGCATGAACACAGAAAATATCTGAAGACTTGGGTCAGGAATATACTCATTGGTATTTAGACTTAACTTGCCCCATCATTTTAACCTATTTTCTGACCAGATCATCCTTCTAAAAATTTGGCATCCCAAGACTTGAGTTGTGATGGAAGGAGCTGAAACTTGGAATCAGAAGAACCAGCTCCAAGTCTCAGCTGGACCACACGATCGTGTAGTTAACCTCTCTGACCCTGGGCTCCTTCCCTGTATGACGGGCTATTGCTACAGGTGCTGCAGGGAGAACTCTCAGGAAGGTGTCAGGAGCACCCTGTGACACCCCACAGCCCAACTCTGGTTCTTCTAGGAGAATCTCCCCTCTCCTCTTCCACTGGAGAAAAGACAGTGGCAAAGCGTACTTGCCTCACCTGGGCAAAAGGCAAAACAGGGAAACAGTGACCAGTCGTTCAGCCCACACAGCCCTGGACATGGACATAGCCATTCAGTTCTCTTTCTCAGCTGAAGTGATTGATGGCTTTGACATCAGGAGGAAAACCCAGACCGGACGCCAAAATATCTGATCGGTTCCATCGAACCAGGTGCCAGGCTGCCCGGCACCAGCCCCCGGCCAAATTGTGTCTTTTTCCTCATGACCGAGTCAGGTATGGTTGAACTAGTTGATCTCAGTCAGTAGCCAGCTGCTAAGCAGCTGTTCAATGGCAGTCAGTTATTTTTGTTGTTATTTTTCACATTCATTGGTGCAGGATATTTTATCAGCTCTGCTCTGTGCCTGGCACTATGGATTCAGTGTCAAATAAAACAAGGTTATTTCCCCGAGGAGCTCACATTCAGTGGGAAATTTGAGCAAATAAAAATTTGGCTGATGCACGGACAGCAGAAAACGTGCATCCCAGCCTGGCCCGACGCCGGCCGCCTGCTCTGAGCAGCCCGGCTCGCACACCGAGCCCCGACGCAGACACACTCCATGGCTCTGCCTTTGCCCTCCCGATGCTTCCTCCTCACCTACCCAAAGCCTCCCCGTGCTGAGCCTGCCTCCAGCCCACCTCCCCTCCCAGCCTTCCCAGGCCCCTGCCGCCCACCTGCATCTCCCTCCTCTCGGCTCTTGGTACCCAGCACACGTGGTTTGGCCAGTCTTTTAGGAGGGGACGTAGATTGACCTGTTCCACAGGCTGTGCTACGTTAAAACAAACAAAACCTCTTCCAGATAGCCTAAACAATGCATATTTACCTAATAATACATAAGTAAGCAAAAATGTCACTGTCATGTGAACATCTTGATGTCTTTCCCACCAGTCCTTTTTCTGTAAATACATTTGTCCATGTGGATATTTTATTTTTGTCCTGTTGCTTTTTAACTGCTTCTCAAGGGCAGGAATCCTGCCCCCTAACCCCATCTTTACACCCTGCAGGACCTCACATCCAGCAGCTGCTCACTGACCATTGGGTGGCTGTTCTCAGTGACAAGAGCTTGCAAGACTGAGAACTTCTCAAGCCCAGGCTCACTGCCCATTTGGGGCTCCAGAGCCCTTGTGAAAGAGTTCATTTCCAGCAAGCTTGTGCTGGAAACCCCAGTGAGGAGTCTGCCAATAGGCTGCTGAGCACCAGTGCCCCAGAAGAGCTCCCCCAGGGAAACCTCACCAACCAGCTGGCCAGCGGGGCCGCAGCTCAGACACCTGCTCTGTGACTGACCCCATACGGGCACTAGATGTTTGAGCTAAATGACTGGTAGCCCCTGACCATCTCTTCTCCTGAGGGATTCATTTCTCACAGGTGATAAGGGAAGCCCAAAGAGGGATGCCAAGTGAAAGAGAAGGAACTGCAGGTCCCCCCAGGAGAGGGTAATGGTGAAATTCATCTTAGCTGAGGCCAGACTTGCTCCCCACTTTGCTATGTTATCAGATCTTGTTTGTTCATTCATTTATTCTCATCCTATAAACATTTTTGGAGCACTACCATGTGCCAGACATTTTTCTAGGCTCCACTAAGGCCGCAGCAAGCAGCACAGATAGAGGCCTGCCGTCATGGTGCTTGTGTTCTCGTGGGAGAGAGAGGCAATGAGTGAATGAATGAATGAATGAATGAATGAGCAAGCCAAGTTTCAGAGAGCAGCATAAAGAATAATTGGGGAAACAAGATGGAAGGATGCGTGGTGGGGAGTAGAATTGAGGCTACTTTATTTTGGATGGTCAGAGAAAACCCCTCTGAGGAAGTGAAAGGTAAGCTAATACCTAAATATGAGGAGCAGCCAAGGAAAGACCTGGAGACAGATGGGATAGCAAGTGCAAAGATCCTGAGGCAGGAACAAGCTCTGCCTATGTGAGTAACAGAAAGCAGGCTTCCCTGGCTGGAGTGACATGGGTGAGGGGCTGTAAGATGTTGTCAGTGGAGTTGGGGCAGATGTTGGTGAGGACCTGGATTTTGTTCTAGGATACAGAAAACAGGATTGGAGGGTTTCTTTGCCAGGGTCTTTATGAAGTAGAACATCCTAGAGCTGGGCCCAGGGTTGAGGGTAGCCCCAAGATGAGATCTAGATAAGGTAGAAGTAGAAGTTTAGTTCACCAAATATCTTGATCTTCTTCCTTAAAAGTGGCACCACAGCTAGAAATCTGTGACCCTTCCCTCAAGACCTGCACATGCCCTGCACTCCCCACCTCCCTGGGGTCCCAGCACATGGCTCCGGCTCTTTCCTCTCCCCCACTCTGATGCCACCCACCTCCTCTCATAGGTCACAGTTCTGGCTGGAGGGACTGTAGTTCGCTCAGTCAGCGAGTCCTTACTAAGCCACTCCAGTGGCCAGGCCCTGGGCAGGGTTTCTGCACAGGACACACCATGGCCCTTGACCTCACAGTGTCATACTTGGGCAGGACAGCCAGATACTGAACCAATGATCACACACATGATTCATTTAATCCTCATCAGAGAGAAAAAGGAATATCAGGGTGATGGGGAAACGATACAGACCAAGGCTCAGGAAAGGGAATGAACTAGGCAAAATGGGAGGGTGGGAGGGCAGATCCCAGCAGAACAGCATGTGTCAAACGCCAAGGAAAGAATTTGTTGAATAAGGCATACATGTTCCGCGCCCTCATGGAGCCTGCAGCCTAGCAGGAAAAGGAAATGAGCTCTAGTTCAAATCCAAACACAGAAGCCAGTTGCTTCCTCCAACACCACCACCGCCATGGAGGCCCATGGCCGGCCTGGGGGTCAAGGCCCGGCCTCAGCATGATCCAGTGGAGATTCCTAGAAACATGTCCCTTTCATAAAAGAAAGCAGGGGAGGGGCAGCTTGTTAGGGCAGATAGCTGCCACGGCACAGAGAAAACCGTCTCCCAGAGGTCTGGGCACAGAAAGTCCTTTTCAGGCCCAGGGTGGCCCTTTCTGGGCCTCAGTCTCCCCATCTTTCAAATGGACAGAGAAGCCTGAACTACACACAGGCATTTTATGGGGATGGAATAAGGTAACAGCCATGAATGTACTTGGAAAGAGCTCATCATTTACCGCAGCTGGCACCAGGAGCGCACGGAGGCTGCGCTGCGCCCCAGGGACGGGCCCCCAGGCCTTCCCGCTAGTGTTCACTGAGGAAAGAAGGCCCCACGGAAACAAAAATCATTTTAACAAAGACCATTAAGGAGTATAGCTTTCAGAATCAGAGCAAAGTAACTCTGGGCAAATGACCCTGCCCTTCTGAACCTCAGTTTCTGCATCTGTAAAATGAGGATGTAGTAGTACCTACCCCACGGGGTCATGATAAGGATTAAATAAATTGCTCCCATGGAATGTTTAGCATACGGTAAGGACTGCAATAGTGACGTTGGCAATCACTATTGTGAGCCAGTTTCCCCCAGATCTAACATTTCTGAGTCTGGTAGAGGCCAGTCTGGTGTTAACAAAGTGCCCTGGCCCTTGGATTCCAATGTAACAGGCGACAGCTTCAGGAATGGGGATGGGGGTGAGTAAGGGGTAGCAGGGAGCCCAGGAAACACTATTTCAAGAAAGCAGGAGAAAGGGGCTGATTCCAAGGTTTTCCCTTATTGAGAACCTCCACTGTATCTTACTGGCCAAGCCTCACTGTGCTATCCCTGGTCCTGGGCTCCCCGTGGAACCAGCCTCAGGCTAAATCTGCCGCAATAATTCCAGGAGCCAGAAATGGGAGAGAAATGTTGGCAGCGACAGCAGCTGAGCCCGCCCCTGCGGGCCCTGCTGAGGAGGACAGTCTCAGCCATGCGGCTGCATGCAAACCTGAGCAAAGGCAAACAGACTCCAGGACCCAAGATCTTGTTGTTTGTTAAAATCAAGCTAGGAAATGCAAAGCCTCATGCAGGAGGCTACACATACTTCCCAGACTCAAGCAAAACAGTTTCAAATACAGATGGTGCAAAGGAGGACATGAATCCCAGGGGGAAATGCTACTGGGTTTGGGGGGCAGGGGTGTGACTCAGGACATGGTAAGTGTGTGGGGGGCTTTGTGTGCACATATGTGCACGTGCACGCTGGGGGTGCCAATGTGGCACAAAAGGGGGAACTTTTTCCAAACACAAACTTGGAAGGGCATGCATGCTTTATCCCAGACACACCTTGGCCTTCTCCCCCTTGGCCCATCTCTGTCTCTAGTTTCCCCCCATTCTGTCCCTTTCTGTGTCTCACGCTCTTTTATTCTCAGTTCCTTTCTGCTTGTCTGTCTTTGTCTCTTACAGTTTCTCCGTCTCTTTCCTTCTCTCTCTCTCTCAGTCTCTCTCATACTGTCTCCCCCTGTCTCACTCTGTCTCCCAGTCTCTGCATCTCTTTGTCTCTCTTCATGTCCCTGTCTCTCCTTGTTTACCTCTCTCGTGGACTCCATTTTCCCTCTCCCTCCACGTGTCTGTCTCTTCTTCTCTCCCCCTAACAATTACACATCTTCCTTCATCCCCAGGCTGCCTTTTCTTCCAGCCCCATCAACCGCTTCCCCCTCCTTTGCGCTGTGAGAGGTGCTGTCTTCCTAAAGAGGGGAATCCTCCAGAGATGCGGGGTTTCCAGGTCTGAATGCTTAATTTCACATTCCTGCTCAACAAGGGCAAAGACTCCAGCCGCACTGGGTCCCGGCTCACCACGCACTCCCCACCAGCCCCAGTGCCGCGGTCTCCTCTCCTGTCCAAGTGGGGGCTGCGCTGTTCCCCTGAGAAGCGGGCACATTTCCAGTTGTTTCCCTGGCCCTGTGAAGGATATTTGGAGTGGAAGGTCGGGACGTTCCAGGGAGGCCCCTCACCCTTCCAACACCCAGAGAGTAAGCCCAGGGCTCAGGAAGGTCAAATCTGTGCTCTTTATTTTGTTCTAGTCTAAGAACTAGTGCTTACTGGCTTCCAATTATATGTTGCTCTGCTCCAGATCAAAAAAATGAAAACATTAATAAAATAGGTAAAACTTCCTCAACTACTCATACATACACACAAATACTGAATGAAAACATACACACAAATACTGAACACATTACAATATTAACTCATTTACACCTTATAATGTATCCCCATTTTACAGATGAGGAAATTGAGACACAAAGAAATAAGACAACTTGCCAAGGTCACACAGCCACCCAGGGTGGATATGAATGCAATCATCCAACCCCAGAGTTCGGGCTACAAACACTATGCTCTGCATCTTGCCATTCCCTGGTCCGCCCTCCAGCCCACCTTCAGGAGCACAGGTGCCCTCTGTGCAGAGCCCTCCCCACCTAAGATGAGACCAAAACTGACCTTGTCAGTTCCTAAAACAACCTCGCCCTTTCCCTCCCAGAGGCAGCTCTCAGGCCTTCCCTTCGGGAAAAGGAGACCACCACCACGTTCCCTAGGACATCATGCTACTTATTTCCTTCTCATGTTGGAAATTTCATTGCTATTTTTTTAATCTGTATTCTCTTTCCTCCCCAGCTTAATCCCAATATCCAGAACAGAGTCAGAGCTCCAGAAATATTGTGTGAACAAGTAAATGCAAAGAAAGTGAGATTTGGATTTAATGAGAGAGACGGTCAGGAGTGTTTCAGGAGGAGAGAGAGGCTGAGCTAAGACACAGAGATATAAAAACATAGTGCATATCAAGGCACAGACATTCTGTACCTGGGCCTCAGGGTAGGGCTGGCAGGAGGCACGGGGGGTGTGGATGGGCTGGAATTAAGGGCCTCGAATGCCAGGCTAAGGACTTCGGGCTTTACCAGCAGGCGATGGATGGGGAGCCAGTGAGGGAGCTGGAGAAAGCAGGACACTACTCTAGTGTTAGGAGATTACCTGGCAGGCTGGGGAGAGGCTGGGGCAGGAGACCCCACAGGACATAGGTGAGGGCTCTTCCTGGCAGGGGGGATGCAGGGGCCTGGCAAAGAGGCCAGGGTGGAGGGAGCCCAGGCCAGGTAGCTGGCAGCACATGGGCACAGAGAAAACACCAGCTGCATGCTGCGACAGGAGCAGGACAAAGAGAGGAGCTTCCCATGGTCTGAAATTACCCAGATGCATTTTCAAAAAATCAGAGCAGTTCGGGATCTTTGTTTTCTATTTTTTCCCCCTGCCCACTTCAGGGCATTGTGGAGCAGATTGTGTTTCCAAACACATCACAAGAATCTGCAGTGGAACTTGGAAGAATAACCCCAGGCTTCTTGGTCTAATTCTCAAGGTCAACTGATATCATTAGAATAACATGAACTCAATTTGAGTTACAGCAGGGAAATCATGTTAGGAAATATGGGTCACTCATCACTGAGTAATGAAGCTGTTACCTTGCGCGATCGCTAACGCATTCAGAAACCTGTCAACCGTCCTCGCCCCATGGTCGGGCTGGCTCATAACTATGGAGTGGCCTAAGAAAACCAAAAACGTACTCAAACAGGCAGAGGTGTGATTAAGTAGGGACCTGCTTCCTGCCTGCAGCCTCCGAGCCAGCCAGAAGGGCGGGGCTGTCCCAGAACAAAGGGCGGATTTGTTCCTGTTGGCTTTCACTGAGAAGCTTTCTCTGTGACTTTGGGGATATTTTTAAAGCCACAGTGGGAAACACGCAAAGGGAAGGGCCCTGAGGTCATAGAAACTCAGGGCTAAGTCAGCAAGGGCGGGAGGCTAAGGAGAGAAAAACCCGGAAGCCAGGTTGCACAGGAGGCGGCTGCAACAGCAGCCTGCGTGGGCCGTAAGAACCATGACCCGGAGGAGTGACCATGGGTCGTGGGCAAGTATGTGGCACTAGAGTTGCAAGACCACCCACTCTGTCAAAGGGCCCCTGCTGCCTGGTGCCAGCCCCCAGCGGCACAGCAGGAAGGTGCCAGAGCCAGCGTTCCCATGAAAACTAGAAATTCAGAACTTTGTTTGAGATCTCCTTATTTTAGAAAGACGGCAACTAATTAAAAATATTTTAGTGTTACAGCGTGTACACGACACACGACTTGGTGTTACCAACTTGTGACTTCTCAGGTTAAAAAGGGTTGAGAAAAGCTAACTGGTACTCTGCCAGAATTTAGGGCCCAGGGTTAGAAGTCCTCGGTCCTCTTGACCTCCCAAGGCCACAATGAATGACCAAGGGATACTCTGGCCTGGAGTCAACCTGATGGGTGCTGAAGCTCTCGTAGAGGGCGCCCTGGTCCACCCCAGGGCAGAAGCACTCTGCAAACAGCTGCTGGGAGTTGCTGCTCTGCTCTCCTCAGAACTACCCCTAGGGTCTCACCTGCTGCTGAGCCCCTTCACGCACAGACACATCTTCCCAAGGGTGGCCCACATCTAATGGCTGATGCTGGCAGTGAAACAAAGGCCTGGATTCCTTACCCCAGTTGGGAACATCTCTGCAGGGTCACACCAGCTCCAAGGCTACCCGGAGCATCAACGAGGCCTTTGCTATGGCTGCATCATAGCAACTGTGATGCCCTCTGAAACTCTCATTTCCTCACTTATCCCATGGAAAGAATCACTTGTCTCACCATGTCTTATGAGGATGTAATGAAATGATACTGGTGGAGGCAGCAGAACTAGGAATGCACCACACATGCAGCAGGTGCTCAATAAATATTTGCTGTGCAGTGTGGGCTGAGTGCATAGGAGAAGGCAGTAGATGTGTGGCCGTTGTAACTAAACACATAGAATTCATTCCCCTAAACCAGAGTTCTCAATCTCCCCATGATTGATTTTCTGGGCCTGATGGCTCTCTGCTGTGCTGGAGGAGGGCCTTGTTCTGTGTGTCTGTCACAGGGTGTTTAACATCCTCTACCCACTAGATGCCAGTAGCAACTCCCAATTGTGACAATCAAAAATGTTTTTAGACATTGCCAAATGTCCCCTGAGAGGCAAAATCGCCCCGAGTGAGAACCACCGCCCTAACCCATTAAAGTTCCTTGAGCCACAGCTGGGGGAGACCCCAGCCTGGACCCAAAAGTTGACCAGGGCCTTTCCCAGGCCACCTCTGCCAGTTACCAGGAACCCAAGCCAGGGCAAGGAGTGGAATGGCAGAGCTGGGGGAGCCCACACAGTCTCAGTGACTCTTCATGCAGCCTGGCAGGTGACCTCCTTCTTTTCACCTTCAGTGTCCTCATATGAAAAATGAAGACATCAAATCCACTCCTACAGACCACTTTGGGTGGGCATAGAAGCATTTGGATGGGCTGATGTGAGAATATTTTGACAAAAAAATTTATGCACAGAAGTACGATAGAATTGATTCATACCGATGGTTGTCTTACCCAGGTTCAGCTAAGTGAGCTCAGCCAAAGAGAGGGATGGACAGAGGGGCCTTTATTTATGCTGTCACTCTCCTCTTGTTCCCACTGCCCCAGGGAAAGAGAAACAACGGCTAAAAGTTCAAGGAACAAAGTAAGTTAAATTCTCAGGACCCTCCAAGTCCTCATGATTTACAGAATTTTTTGCTGTAGATTTTACTTGAGATTTTACCTTATAATTTACAGGAGAGTTTACCTTATATGGCAACTTTCCTAACCTTGAGTATATGGCTAGTTTCCTTTACATTTTTCCTCCGAAAAAAATGAATAAAAAGCACATCAAAGAAAGTTACGCCAACTTGACAAACCCATTCCACCAGCAGTGGGCAGCAGAAACAGGAAAAGAAAGGTTTGCCTCTGAAACACCTGGTGGAGGCAGACAAGCCGGCCCTGCCTTCCTCCCCTGCCTGCCCTCCATCCTTCCCTCCCTGGAACAGAGGGAGGCAGCAAGATCCTGAAATAGCCTCACTCCCAACGGGGAGGCAGGAGCCACCAGCCCCACGACTGAAAGCCATCATACAACTGACACAGGGAAGCTGCTGCCGCCCATGTCATTTACCTTGGGAGACTCGCAGCCTCCCACACAGCCAGGGAGGGGAGGCTGGCAGGGGTCTGCCAGGGACATGCTGCCCCAGGGAATCAGGGTGAAGGGAGGTGATCAGTGACGTGTTCCAGGGCAAGTGGCTCTCTCCCACCCTCCTGCCCTGAAACCCCTTACTCTGGCTCTTCCATCCCAGAGCCATGGGCTCAGCTCGTTTTACTCCATAAGCAGTGGAATGTATAGATTTTTCAGCAGCCATTAAACATGGTTGAGATTAAAAAGGACATGGACTCTAAAACATGAAAAGAAAATTATAAAATGTAAACCACTAATAATTTCAAAACTGAGATTTTTAAAACTCTTTTAACATTTTTGAAGCAGAAGGATAAGATTCAATATCAACTGAGTAGATTTTAATATAGTGATAGAATTTGGAGGAAGAACTCACAGACCCAATACATACTCTTACTCCCTGGGGTAAAAAGTCGCTTATCATGCTGTGTCTAAATGGGACATGAAAGCAGAAAATCTTGGAGCCCACACTACCCTCTTCTCCACAAATCTGCAAGATGGCCTCAGAGACTTCAGGGTGCAGATACAATGACAGCCGGTGTTCTGGAGCTATGGAGAGGTTTAGCACAAATCTGAATTCCCAGATGCATCCTAAACTGCCCCACCTCAAGCCATCAGAGTCTATGTAATCACCTGCTGTCACCTTGGCAAGTTTGGTGGAAGGTTCTAGGCTGGGAGTTAGGAGCAGGGGTTCTGGGCCATGCCTTGCCCTCTGACTTTCTTAGAGGCAATGGAAATGCAATACTTTCTGCAGCAGTGTCACTACCAAAAGTAAGGGAAAACGAGACTAAAAGGACCATTTTTATTAAGAAATACAAACGGGAAAAGACGCATTTCCTTGCAAAAGAGGAAAGTCTTCTCACTGATGTCAGATGCAAATAAGGCGTGCCTGCAACTTCCATCTTGACATCCCACTTTGCTCATTCCCCTTACCTGCCAGCCTTGGCCACCTGGCTCTGCAAGCCCTAAACTAGGTGTTTTCCTACTCTGACAATGTGATTCTCTGAGACCCTGGAGTCCTCCAGGAAATCACACGAGGCCAAGGGAGAGCAAATGTGCCAGAACCAAAGGCAGCCCCTGACCACTGCCTGCTGGCTGCCCTGGTTGGCAGAAATCACTTTCCACAGCCGGTGGGTAAGGTTGTGTTTATTTTGCAATTAGCAAAGAACAAAGGAAGTAGCAGGGGGCTTGGGGGTGGTGCTTGTGGCTTGCTTTGGGGGATCAGAATTCCTGCCTTGCCCCTGGTTCTGCTGACTCCGGTCTGGAGGAGGTGATATGGGGGTCACTGCCCTCAATCATTTCACAGTCGTCTGTCCTTGTCGGCCGGGTCAGCAGCCGCAGCAAATGGGCCTACACTCCAAGAGATGCAAAAGCACGGTGGTGCTCAAACAGGCCTCGGGGCGTACTCAGGTCCAGGTGATGATCACAGGCGTCACTGGGACACCAACAAGGGATTCTGACCACACAAGGCTCAGAGGACAGTGGCTCCGGGTTCTCTGCTATGCCATCTTCAAAGTGAGAGCTGTGTCCTTGTGCCCCACATGCGGATTCGGCAGGCCCCTGCTAATGGAAGCAGGAGATCTGGGGGATGCAGGCGGTGTTAATAAAGTAGATAGGGCTCGGAATTACCCACGGTAAACAAAGCAAATTATATTTACTTCCACGGGAGCCTGAGATTTTGACAGCAAAGAGAGACTTATGGTAGAGTTGTTGCTGCATTTATATTTAATAAATTTAAGAGAGAGATGAAATAGACTTTAGCAAGGCTAGTGAAATATTTATAAAAGCACACCGAAGCCATGTAAGGGAGCGAGAGGGAAATAAAACAGCTCACATGTGGGATCAAATCGAGCAAGCCAGCTTTTAACCTGACAGCTCCCTAGCACTGCGGGCAAGCAAGCTGCCAATGGGCCACAGATGCACCACACCTGAGCTAGCCGGGAAGCAGAGGGCGGTTTGGAGAGGGAGGAGGGTGGGCTGGTTGTGTGTGCCCAAGGCACAGCCAGCTCCATGCGATCCGGGGCATCTGTCACACCTGCTTGGCTGCTCAGGTGCGCCTGGCACCCTGCGATGCCAGCCAGAGCAGGTTCTCCCACCCCTGGCCTATG
The DNA here is from genome assembly GCA_032199065.1 of Smutsia gigantea. Classification (NCBI taxonomy): domain Eukaryota; kingdom Metazoa; phylum Chordata; class Mammalia; order Pholidota; family Manidae; genus Smutsia; species Smutsia gigantea. The sequence continues at coordinate 29,269 of JAVSCE010006894.1, read as the reverse complement.
TCCAGTCAAGGCACATACAGGCCCCTAGGAAGCCTCACAGACAGATGGAAACTGGGCACCCTGGCTTCCATTTCTCAGGGAGTTCTTCAAGCTACTGTCCCAGGAAGGTCTGGTTTGGGGATTTTCAGGTTAAGGGAAACAGGTTAGGTTTGTCAGTTTGCAGATTGGTAACATTTTTGAAATGCACAAGTAATATATATATATTTATGGTGAAAAAAATTAGAAGAAAACAGATTAACAAATGTGCAAACCCCATCACTCCAAATCTCAACCACTGTTGGCATTTCCAGACTAGCTGCATACCATTTATCATGGGGTGATTTTATTATGGAGGATTGTTTCATAGCAAGTTCTCTGAGTCTGGAATTCCTTCAAGTCCTCGTCCAAATCTAAATTCATCTTGCAGGGCCATTTCAGTCCTGTCTCCCCAGAAAGACTAGTCCAGTTTCTCCGTCTTCTGAACCCCCAGGGCATCTTTTATTGTGGTTCATTCTTAGACCATCTTGTTTGCTATCTTACATGTTGACTTTTCTTGGCTTCTCAATCCTGTGCAAGATCGTAGCTTGTCCGTTTTTTTTCCTTCTCTGCCTTCCTCAGGCACCCCTCCAACACAGCCTCAGCCCACAGTGGGCTCCAGACAATACGCCCACATCCAGCGCCGCCCAGAGCACTGTCCCCTGGCTTCAGCAGTGGGCTGTGAGACTTCTGCGCTCCCTCAGGGAATTGCCGCAGGAGTGGCAGGCTAATTTGCAGAAGTCAGGTTTTAGAAGATCAGCTCACTGAATGGCTGCTGAGGAGTGTTCTGAAAGTTTCAGTGCCCTCCCCCCAGTCTTTGCGCTGATTTTGCCTCTTATTCAAATGCATGGGCTGCCCCAAAGCTGCTGGCTGAGCGCCTCTGCCTCCCCACCCTGCCTTTTGACTTGAAATGGCTGCAGAATGCTCTGCTAGACCAAGTCTAAGAGCGCATCTGACAATGCAGTCAGCAAACTACACAACGTTAATCGAGTTTTCTGCACATTGGCTTTTGTGAATTGACACAGGTCCCACTGGGCAGGGAAAGAGGTTCTGAAACAACACAGGGATGTGATCTGGGGCTCACCTCCCTGCCCCCGAGGCCGCTCCCTCCAGCTCCGGCTTCATGACCCTGGGCACCTCCCCTCTCCTTCTTCCAGCTGACAGTCTCCTTCCTTCAGGCCCTGCCTAGCTCTTCTGAGTCCCAGCCTCCAAGATCAGAATACCTCCATGGGGTGGCTGAGTGTCCCAGGAGCCTGAAGAAGCAGAAGACACAAGATCGCAGTGGGCCAGACGTGGGCACTGCCCAAAGCTTCCCTGAGACTCCGGAATGAGGTACAGGACGTATTATAAGCATATCACAGGGGACCGATAATCAGCCTCATATCTCCCAATTCCAGCCCTGTCCTCCAGCTGCGGTGAACCTTTGCACTTCTGAGAACCCCTCATTCTTACCTCCAGGCCTTTGCACAGGCTGTTACTTCTCCCTGGAAGCATCTTCCCATCCTTTCTCCCCTTACTACCTTCTTTTTTAAAAAACAGCTTTATTGAGGTGTAATTTTTAGAAGCAATAAGCCACACACATTTAAAGTATAATGGTGTGGTTTTGACCCACGTATACCCCTCTGAAACCGTCACACAGTCAAGGTAGAGAATCTATCCATCCACCCTCAAAGTTTCTCCTGACTCTCTGATTCCTCCTACTCACTCCTTGTCCCTGTACCCAGACAACCATTGATCTACTTTCTGTCTCTATAGATTAGTTTGCAATTTCTAGAGATTTTTACATACATTGAATTATAAGATATATACTCTTTACATCTGGCTGCTTTGACTCAGCATAACTATTTTGCGATTCATTCATGTTGTTCTGTGTAGCCATAGCTCATTCCTATTGCTAAGGAACATTCTGTTGTGTGGATACACTATTTGTTTATCCGTCCACCCATCCATGGGCATGTGGGTTGTGGCAAGTCTGTTATTAAAAATAAAGCTGCTCTGAACATTCATGTACAGGTTTTGGATGGACATACGGTTTCATTTCCCTTGATAAATCCCTAGGAGCAGAATGGCTGGGTTGTATGATAGGTCAATCTTGCTCATTTTAACCATTCTAACAGATGATTAGCAGTGCTCATTGAGGTATTAATGTGCATGTCCCTCCCTAATGCCTAATAACACTAGCATCTTTTCATCTACTTATTTGCCATCCATGTATCTTCTTTGGTGAAGTGTTCAAATCATTTGCCATTTTCTATTGGTTTATTTCTATTCTTACTATTAAATTTGAAAGTTTTTTATATTCTAGAAACACTTTATCAGATACATGATGGAAAATGCCTTATTTTGTATTCTATTGCTTGTTTTTTCATTCTTCCAATGGTGTCTTGCAAAGAACATAAGTTTTTAATTTCGATGAAGTCAAAGGTATTGATTTTTTTGCTTTTAGGGTCATGGTTTTGATGTCATTCCTAGGAAATCTTTGCCTAACCCAAAGTCATAAATTTTCTCCTCTGTTTCCTTCAGGAATTTGTATAGCTTTATATTTTACATTTAGGTTTATGATCCATCTGGGGTTAAATTTTGTATATGATAAGAGGTATATATTGGGTTCATTTTTTTGCATATGGGTATCCAACTGTGTCAACATTATTTGTTGAAACCACTACATTTTTTCCCACCTTTGCACTTTTGTCAAAAGTCAGTCGTCTGCCTATGTGGAGAGAGCCCTGTTTCTGGGTTCTCTAGAGTGTTCCATTCATGTCTTGATCACCAGGGCCACACTCTCTTGCCTTTTTTGTAAGTCTTGAAATGAGGTCATCTTAGTCCCCAACTTGGTCTTCTGCAAAGTTGTCTTGGGTTTTCCACATCTTTTTTTTTTTTGCATTTCCGAATGGATTTTAGAATCAGCTTATCAGTTTCAACAAAAAAGCCTGCAGGGATTTTGACTGGGATTGCTTGGATCTGTAGCTAAACTGGGCAAGAACTGGTATCACAAAAAGAATGAGTCTTCTGACCTGTGAACAAAGCATCTCTCTATTTCTTTAGGTCTTCTTTAATTTCCCTCAGCAATGTTCTGTAGTTTTCAGTGTACAGTTCTTGCACATCTCTTGTCAGATTTATTCCTAAGTATTTCATGTCTTTGATATTACTGGAAGCGAGAGTTTTAATGTTAACTTCTTACTGTTCATTGTTAGTATATAAAAATGTAATTGATTTCTGTTTCCTGATCTTGTATCTGCAACGCTGTTAAACATCTGCTAATGGCTGCTTTATAGATTACATTGGATTTCTTTGCCGCTTCCTCTCCTCCCTCCTTCCTTCCTTTCTTATCTTCTCCTCTCCTCTCCTCTCCTCTCCTTCTCTCTCCCTCCTTCCTTCCCTCTCTCTCTCTTTTTGTTTTTTTTTTCATTTTCTTCCCCCAGTACCTTACCGGCTAGAACCTCCAGTGCAGAATTGAGTACAGGCAGTGAGACTGGACATCTTTATCTCATTCCTTATCTTAAGAAGAATAAGGAATAAGCTCAGTCTTTTACCATTAAATATGATGCTAGCTGTATGCTTTTCATATTAAAGAAGTTCTCTTCTATTCCTAATTTGTTGAGACATGTTTTTATCAGGAAATGATATTGAATTCTGTCAAATGCTCTTTCCATGTCTATTTAGGTGGTCATACAGTTTTTCCTTTCTAGTTCTTAAATATTGTCAATTTAATTGATTAATTTTCAAATGCTAAACCACCTTGGTCATGATATATTATCCCTTATAGGTAATTGAATTCAATTTCCTAAAATTTTGTTTAGAATTTTTACATCCAAACATGAAGGATATTAGTCAGTAGCTTTTTGTGTGTCTAAAAAAGTCTGTTTTGCCTTCATTTTTTTTAATGTGGTTAAATATGCATAATTCATGAAGGAATTGCTCTGCAGCTTCCCTTTCTTGTAATATGCCTTTATTTGGTTTTAGTATCAAGGTAATGCTGGCCTCATAGGATGAGGTGGTAATATTCTCTCCTCTTCAGTTTCCTTGAAGTGTTTGTGTAGCAGTGGTATTATTTCTTTTTTTAATGTTTGATAGAATTCACAAGTGAAGGCACCTGGATCTGAAGTTTTCTTTGTGGGAATGTTTTTAATCACAAATTCAATTCTTTTAAAAGATATGGAGGTGTTTGGGTTATCTATTTCTTCCTGGATAAGATTTGGTAGTTTGTGATTTTCAAGGATTTTTTTCATCTAAAATATTGAATTTGTTGACATAGAGTTGCTAATAAAATTCCTTATTATCTTTTTTAATATCTATAAAGTCTGTAGTGATATTAACTCTCCCATTGCTGATATTGGTCATTTCTGTCTTCTTTTTTGATTAGTCTGACTAGAGGTTTATTGTTTTTATTGATCTCCTGAAAGAAATAGCTTTTGGTTTCATCTATTTTCACTACTTCTATTTCATTCATTTCCACTGTGATTTTTATATTTGCTTTATTCTTCTTACTTTCAATTTAATTTGCCCTTTTTTTTCTAGTTCTTTAAGGTAAAAGATGAAGCTGTTTATTTGAGAACTTGCTTCCTTCTAATGTAGGCTTTTAGTACTATAACTTTCCCTGTAAATACTGCTTTGGCATCTGACAAATTTTGATATAGTGTATTCATCATTTTAATTTAGTAAAAAAAACTCCTCCTCTGGCAACTACCATTTTATTCTCTGTCTTTATGAGCCTGTTTCTGGTTTTCCTCTTATTTTTTTCTTTGTTCATTTGTTTTGTTTTTTAGACTCAACATGTAAGGGAAATCATATGGTTTTTGTTGTTCTCTGTCTTTCACTTAGCAGAAGACCCTCTAGGTCCTTCCATGTTGTCCAGAATGGCAAAATTTGATTATTTTTTGTGGCTGAGTAATATTCCATTGTGTATATATACCACATCTTCTTTATTCATTCACCTGTCAATGGACACTTAGGTTGCTTCCATATCTTGACTCTTAAAAATAATGCTGCAATAAATATAGGGGTGCATATATCTTTCCAAATTTGTGTTTTCATTTTCTTCTTTGGGTAAATATCCAAAAGTAGAATTATTGGATCATATGGTATCTGTATTTTAAATTTTTTGAGGAACCTCCATACTGTTCACCACAATGGCTGTATCAGTTTACATTCCCAAGAGTGCTTTTTCTTTAATATTCTGACTGGTGTGAAGTAATATCTCATTGTAGTTTTGATTTGCATTTCCCTGATGATTAGTGATGTGGAGCATCTTTTCATGTGTCTGTTGGCCATCTATCTGCATGTCTTCTTTGGAAAAATGCCTATTTCAGTGGGTTTTGTGTTGAGTTGTATAATTTCTTTATATATTTTGGTATTAATCATATTACATTAATCAGATACATCATTTGCAAAATCTCTTTCACTAGGCTGCCTTTTCATTTTGCCGATGGTTTCCTTCACTGTGCAAAAGCTTTTTAGTTTGATGTAGTCTCAGTTGTTTATTTTTGCTTTTGTTTTTTATTTCTTGCCTGGGGAGACAGATCCAGAAAAATGCTAAACCTGAAACCCAAGAGTTTACTGTTTTCTTTTAGGAGTTTATGGTTTCGGGTCTTACATTAATCCATTGTAGGTTTATTTTTGTGTATGGTGTAAGAAAGTGGTCAATTTTATTCTTATGCATTTAGCTGTCCAGTTTTGCTAACACCATTTATTGAAGAGACTGCTTTTTCCCAGTTGTATATTCTTCCCCATCTTTGTTGTAGATTAATTGGCCATATAAGCATGAGTTTATTTCTGGGCTCCCTATTCTGTTCCATTAGGCAGTACCATACTGTTTTGATCACTTAGAGCTTTGCAGCATAGCCCATCCTAACCATTTTAAGTATACAGTTCAGTAGAACTAAGTACATCCATAATGTGCAATCATCCACCTCCAGAATTCTTCTCATCTTGTAAAACTGCAACTCTATACCCATTAAACAATAAAATCTCATTCTCCCCTCCCCTCACATCTAGCAGTCAGATTCTACTTTCTGTTTCTATGAATTTGACTACTCTAAGTACCACATGTAAGTGGAATCATACAGTATTTTTGTGACTGGCTTATTCCATTTAGCATTATGTCCTCAAGGTACATTCATGTTGTAGCATAGTCAGGATTTCCTTTCTTTTTAAGGCTGAATAATATTCCACTTTATGTATATACCACATTTTGCTTATCCATTCATCCATCAATAGACATTTGGATTGCTTCCATGTTTTAGCTATTGTGAATAATGCTGCTGTAATATGAGTATACAAACATCTCTTTGAGATCCTACTTCTAATTCTTTTGGTATATACCCAGAAATAGAATTGCTAGGTCATACGGTAGTTCTACTTTCAATTTTTTGAGGAATTGCCATACTGTTTGCCACAGCAGCTGAAACATTTTAGATTCTTACCAATAATTCATAAGGGTTATAATTTCTCCACATCTTCACCAACACTTATTATTAACTTTTTTTTATAGTAGCCATCCTCATGGATGTGAAACGGTATCCCATTTCAGTTTTGATTTGCATTTCCCTAATGATTAGTGATAAGCGTCTTTTTATGTGCTTGTTTACCATTCAAATATCTTTGCAGAAATGTCTATTTAAGTCCTTTGCACATTTTTAATTGGGTTTTTTATTTTTGGTGTTGAGTTCTCTATATATTCTGGATATTAATCCCTTATCAGATACATGATTTATAAATATTTTCTCTTATTCTGTGAGTGCCTTTTACTCTGCTAATATTGACTTTTGATGCATGATGTTTTAAATTTTCATAAAGTCCAATTTGTTTATTTTTCTTTTGTTACCTGTGCTTTTGGTGTCATGTTCAAGAAATCATTGCCAAATACAGTGCTGTGAAGCTTTTGTCTTATGTTTCCTTTTAAGAGTTTTATTGTTTTAGGTCTTACTTTTAGGTCCTTCATGCATTTTGAATTAGTTTTTAATATGGTGTTAGATATCCAACTTCATTCTTTTGTATGTGAATATCCAGTTTTCCCAGCACCATTTGTTGAAAACACTGTTCTTTCCCCATTGAATGCTATTGGTACTCTTGTCAAAAATCATTTCAGCATATGTACAAGGGTTTATTTCTGGGTTTTTAATTCTCTTCCGTTGGTCTACATTATGCCAATAACCACACTATTTTAATTACCATAGCTTTGTGGCAAATTTTGAAATTAGGAACTATGACTTCTCTAATTTTGTTCTTCACTTTCAAGATTGTTTTTGGCTATTTGGGGTCCCTTAAGGTTCCATATGAATTTTAGGGTGGGTTTTGCTATTTCTGCAAAAATCATCTCTGCTTTTTTATAAGGATTCCTCTGAATCTGTGAATTGCTTTGGGTAGTATTAGAGGAAGAGCTTTCAGTCTTTCACCATTAGTATGATGTTCATTATGGGTTTTTCATATATGTGTTTTATTACGTTAAAATAGTTTCCTTCTATTCCTAGTTTGTTGAATGTTTTTACTAAGAAATTGTGTTGATTTTTGTTAAATGTTTTTTCTGCACCAATTGAGATGATCAGTGGCTTTTTCCCCTTCATTCTATTAATGTGATATATTACACTGATCAATTGCCAGAGGATAGATCATCTTTACACTCCAGGAACAAATCTCACTTGGTCGTAGTACATAGTCCTTTCAATATACTGCTGAATTTTGAATTGCCAGCATTTTGTTGAGGATTTTTGCATCATCGGTGTTCATGAGGGACATTGGTCTGTAGGTTTTTGGGTTTTTTTCTTGTAGTTTCTGTCTGGTTTTGGCATCAGAGTAATACTGGCCTGATAGAATGAGTTAGGAAGTGTTCCCTACCTCTTCAATTTTGTAAAAGTTTGAGAAATATTGCCATTAGTTCTTCTTTAAACATTTGGTAGAATTCACCAGTAAAGCCATCAGATCTAGGACTGTTATTTGTCAGGAGGCTTTTGGGTACTGATTCAATCTCCTTACTAGTTATAGATCTATTCAGGATTTCTATTACTTCATGATTTAATTTTGGTAGGTTTATGTTTCTAGGAATTTGTCCATTTCATCTAGATTATCCAATTTTCAGTATACAATTGTTCATAGTTCTCTCATAATTGTCTTTATTTCTGTAAAATCAATAGTATTATCTCCACTTCCATTTCTAATTTCAGTAACTTGAGTCTTTTCTCTTTCTTTCTTAGTCCATCAGGCTAAATGTTTGATAATTTGTTCATCTTTTCAAAGAACCAACTTTTGGTTTCACTGGTTTTTCTCTATCGTTTTTCTGTTTTCCAGTTCAATCCTCTCTGCTCTAATCTTTATTAGTTCCTTCCTTTTACTAGATTTCAGTTTAGTTTGTTCTTATTTTTCTAGTTCCTTTACTTGTAAAGCTAGGCTGTTGATTTGAGATCTTTCCTGTTTTTTAATGTATACATTTATAGTATAAATTTTCTCCTTTAACACTGCTCTCACTGTGTTCCATAAGATTTGATGTTGTGTTTTCACTTTCATTCTTCCCTATGTATTTTCTAATTTTCCTTGTGATTTCTTTTTTGATCCATTGGTTATTTAAGAAGGTGTTAATTTCCACAAATTTGTGAATTTTCTTGTTTTCCTTCTGTTGTTGATTTCTAACTTTATCCTGTTGTGGTTGGAGAAGATACTTTGTATAATATCTATCTTTTAAGTCTATTGGACTTAATCTTTGACCTAACTTACGGTCTATCTGGGAAAATTTCCCACGTACACTTGAAAAGAATGTATATGCTATTGCTGGATAGAGTGTTTTATATATGTCTGTTCTATCTACTTGGTTTATTCTGTTGTTTAAATTCTTTATTTCCATATTTATCTTCAATCCAGTTGTTCTGTTATTGAGAGTGAGATACTGAAGTTTTCAACTACTATTGTAGAGCTATTTCTCCTTTCAATTCTGTCAGTTTTTGCTTCATACATTTTGATAGTCTATCATTAGGTGTGTACATATTTATAATTGTTATATCCTCCTGCTGTATTAAGCCTTTTATTAATGTCTAATGTACTTATTTCTTTCTTACAACTTTTTTTGTTTTAAACTCTATTTTGTCTGATATTAGTATAGGCACTCCTACTCTCTCTTGCTTACTATTTGTATGGAATATTTATTTACATCCTTTCACTTTCAATCTGTTTCTGTCTTTGGATCTAAAGTGAGTCTCTTATAGACAGCATATAGTTGGATCATGCATTTTTAACCATTCTACCAATATTTTTCTTTTTCAATTAGAGAGTTTAATCCATTTGTATTATTTAAAGTACTTACTGGTAAGAAGGGACTTACTTCTGTCATTTTGCTATTTGCATTCTATATGCCTTATAGCATTTTGTTTCTCATTTTCTCAGTACTGTCTTCTTTTGTATTTAGTTGATTTTTTTTAATGAAAGGTTTAAACTTTTCTCACGTTCTTTTGTGTATATTCTGTAGCTATTTTCTTTGTGGTTACCATGGGGGTTACATTTAATATCTCAAAGTTATGACACTCCAGTTTGAATTTAGATCAGCTTAACTTCAATAACATACAAAAACTCTTCTACTTTTCAACTCTGTCCCCTCCCTTTCAGTTATTGTCACAAAATTATATATTTAAACATTGTATGCCCAAAAACATAAAATAATAATTTTTTAATGCATAAGTCTCTTCAGTTGCATAGAATACAAAATATGGAATCACAAACCAAACTTCAAATAATACTACTTTTTAGATTATTGTTTTTTTAATGTAGCAGTCTCTTAAATTGTGTATATAACAAAAAGTAGAGTTATAAACAATTGATACATAATATTAGCTTTCATAATTCCCTATGTACTTATCTTTAGTGAGATCTTTATTTCTTCATACAGCTTCCAGTTGCTATCTAGTGTCCTTTTATTTTATCTTGCAGGACTCCCTTGAGCATTTCTTGCAGGCAGATCTAGTGGTCACAAACTCCCTCAGCCTTTGCTCAACTGCAAATGTCTTAATTGTTCCCTCACATTGGAAAGAAAGTTTCAACAGATATTGTATTCCTGGTTGATAGTTTTTCTGTTAGCACTTTGAAATACTGACCCACTGTTTTCTGGCCTCCAAAGTTTCTGATGAGAAATCTCATATTCTTATTGAATCATTTGTATGTGATGATTCACTATCTTCTTGATGCTTTCAAGATTTTCTCTTTGTCTTTGGACTTTTGAAAGTTTAAATATAGTGTGTTTTGGTGTGAATGTTTTTAAATTCATCTTATGTGGAGCTTATTGAGATTATTGGATGTTTATACTCTATATCTTTCATTAAATTTGGGAAGTTTTAAGGCAGTATATCTTCAAATATTCTCTCTGCCTCTTTCTCCCTCTTTCCTCCCTGTGGAATTCCCACCCACAATGTGTATGTTGATCTGCTTGATGGTGTTCCACAAGTCCCTTAAGCTCTGCTCACTTGTTCCAGTCTTTTTTCTTTCAGTTTCTCAGATTCAGTAATTTCCCTTGTCCTATATTCAAGTTCACTAGTTCTTTCTTCTGCCTGATCATATATGCCAATGAATCCCTCCAGTGAAGTTTTCACTTCAGTGATTGTACTTTTCAGCCCCAGAACTTCTTTTTGGTTTCTTTTTAGGTTTTCTGTCTCTTTGGGATATTTCCACTTTGTTCATACATTGTTTTCTGGGCTTTCTCCACATCTTTATTTAGTTCTTGGAACATCTTCATGACAGTTGTTTTGAGCTCTTTGTCAGTAGATCTGCTTTCATTTCTTTTTCAAGGACAGTTTCTGTTGATTTTTTTCCTTTGAATGGTCCATAGTTTCCTGTTTCTTTGCATGCCTTGTGATGTTTTTGTTGAAAACTGGATGTTTAAATCTAATATTATGGTAGCTCTGGAAATCATATTCTCTGACTTTCTCATGGTTTGCTGCTTTTTTTTGTCATTGTTCTTGTTTATTTTTGTTGTAGACTGTCTCTGTACAAGGATAAGCCTGAAGTGAAAATTTAAGGTCTTGCCAGGTTTTTTTCTGAGTCTGTACCTTTCCCTAGATATGTATGGTCACTTTCTAGTTTTCCCTGTATATGCAGTTTTTTTTTAATGAATGTCCTAGAATTTAATGTCTGGCTCCCAAAAGGAGAAAAAGAGAAAAATGAAAAAGGAGTAAAAGGGCATTAGCCCTTTAAATCCTCTGGAATCATCCCATCTGGAACGGAGGCATAACAAAAATGGCTGCCTACCTCTTTGCACGTCTGTGATAAGAAGCAGCAATCAGCAATCAGAGCACATGTTGCCAATACTTGGAGGACAGGTTCCTGGCTCCCACATGCTGCATACAAGCTGTTCCAGACATACATGCATGGCTGCCTGCCACAAAGCTGGGGGTGAGGGATGGGCAGCTGCTACCATGCCCCAAGTTGAAACCAACCAAAATTAACTGCAGTGTATTACCATCCAAGCTTTCCCTTGGAAGTTGCAAACCTTCAGCAGACTCCAGAGTTCAGAACAGTTACATCAAACATATTCTGCCAATGTAATTGTCATCTAGGTAGGGAGACAGATTCCTGGTGCTTCCCACTCCACCATATTTTCAGAATGCTCTTTATTTTGCCATCATTTTTGAAAAATATTTTCACTAGGTATAGAATTCTGAGTTGACAGTTCTTTCAGTTTTTAAAGATATATTTCCACTGTCTTTTCATTTTCAGTGTTTCTGGTGAGAAATCTGCTATAATCCTCTGTTCTTCAGTTCATAATGTCTTTTTTTTTTCTTTGACTTCTTAAAAATTTGTCTCTTTATGATAGTTTTGAGCAATATGGGTATGATTGCCTTGGTGTAATTTTCTTCATGTTTCTTGTGCTTGGAGTTTGTCGAGCATCTTAGATCTGTGGGTTTATAGTTCTCATAAAGTTTGGGGAAATTTTGGCCACTACTACTTCAAGTATGTTTGCTGCACCCACCCTCTCCTTAAGGGGCTCTAATTGCAGGTATATTAGGCCACTGAATATTGTCCCACAACTCACTTATGCTATTTACCCTGGTTTTTTTTTTCTGTATTTCATTTTAGATAGTTTCTATTGCTGTCTTCAAGTTCACTAATCTTTTATTCTGCAGTGTGTAATCTCCTATTACTCCCATCTAATATAGTTTTCAGTCTCAGTCATTGTATTCTTCATTTCTAATAGTTTGATCTAGGTCTTTTTCATGTCTTTTGTGTCTCTAATTAACTTTTTGAACATACAGAATACAGTCATAAGAATTGTTTTAATGTTCTCATCTGCCATGAGTCCTAGGTCAGTTCTGATTGAGTCATATTTTTCTCTTCATTCTGGGTCATAATTCTCCTGCTTCTTTATGTGCCTGGTGATTTGTAAATGAGTGCCAGACATAATGAATTTTATCTTTCTTGGTACTGGACATAGTTGTAGTCCTGTAAATGTTCTCGCGCTTTCCTCTGGAAGGAGTTAAAGTGCTCCTCACTCCGACCCTTCGGATGGTCCATTACCAGGCCTTACTTATATTCCCCACATTCATGCTCTGGTTCATATTCTGCTGAACACTTGAGGGAGGCCCTGTGCAGATCTCCAGAGTTTCTCTGTGTGCAGCTTTCTCCTGTCAGACCCTCTCTTCTGCAAACTCAAGTCACCTTGGTCTCCAGACTCTCAACTCCTGTCTCTTTGTGGGGTAAGTGGCAGAATTTCCAGAATCTCCCACCTGGCCTTAGTCCATTTACATATCAGTGGGTGTTTCAGCCTCGTGGTGGATCCAGGGCAAGGGGTGGAGAGAAAACGGCATTCTCTCCTCCCCTCCGTTCCTGGTCTGTAATTGGTCTGGCGTTTGCCACTCACCAAAGACCAGTGCATAGATTTCCTCCTGGAAGGGGCAGGTGGGAAATAGATACCACTCCACGGCTACAGGGAAACAGCACAGAGTGGGTTTTGCTAGTGGGGGCCGGGGAGAAAGGCCTTGGGGAGAGTGCAAGCCGCAGCCCAGGGTACAGGCAGAGCCAGGCCTGGCTAAAGAATTTGAGCAAGTGGTGAGCAATAAAAACAGTTTTTTCTTGCCTTACTTCAGCTTCACTGGATTCATAGGGGAATTTATTACCGGGAGGGGAACCCCCTTCCCCCCACCCCATACTCTTCAATACAGGGAGTCTGCAAGTCTCTCCTGGGTTCTTCTTCCTTGGGCAATGGCCTGAAAATGCTCTCAAAGCAGTAAGCCAGAGCTATTATGGGTTTCACCTCACTTTATTCCCATGTCTCTGAAAACACCACCTTTCATTTCTTAATGTTCCATATCTTGCAAACCATTGTTTCATATATTTTGTTATATTTTTATTGTTTCAGACAGGAAGGCAAATCTGGTCCATGTTCTACATTTTGGCTGGAAGTAGAAGCTCCTTGCCTAGCAGCTAATGAATCTTCACAACTCAGCAAATATCACTTCCTTCAGGCAGCCTTCCCTGATGGCCCTTAGACCAGATCAAGCACTCCTGCTACTGGCATCCCACAGCCACAGTGTTTCCTCTGTTATAGTTCTTATCATTCTGCATTGTTGTTATTTGTCACCTCCCCAGGTTCCTAAACATAAGGATCTGTGTCTTGATCACTAGACTTTATCTGACACATAATAGGTGCTTGGTTAATGTTGACAACTTTGTACGTTTTAGCTCCAGAAAACTAAAACAGTATTATCAGGACTATTCCTCTGGTGTCCAATCACATATTGGGTCCAGGAAGTTTCACCTGAAAAGGTGTGGGTATAAGGAACACCTGTGCCCTTGGGGCAGGATGATCACTCTCCTATTTTTATCTTCAAAACCCTAGAAGTCACGGCTGAGAGCTAGTCGACAGGCAGTACCTGACCGGCAATGCAGATGCAAAGGCAGCTGACAGAAGCTGCAAGAAGTTTGAACAAGGGTTAGGCTTCCCCAGGAATCACGGAGCCTGTCCCAGAATGCAGCACCCGTGCACATGCCGCTGTGTGGTCTTTCCAAAACTCCCAGCTCCCCAAGCTCCCACAGTTCTGGAGGGGACCCCCAGCCCAGGCAGTTAAGGAGCGAAGCAAGTTTGCAAACTGAAGGCATTTCAAATGATATTCAAGTCTGCACTCAGTGATCCAAAAAAAACGCACTCTTTTTCAAAGAATGAAAAGGCTTTCCCCACCCTCCCCTTCCTTTCTCTTCAATGATGGTATTTCCATAAGAGAAGCTGCTTGATAGGCCTGTTCCCTTGAAATTATTTTCCAACAATCCAGGCAGTCACACGCGCAGGCTGCCTCTCCTTGGCTCACCTTTCCTTTCAATTACCTTTCTTCTTAAGCTGAACAATGACAGCGTCACAGGCCCTTCTTGCTGGGACTGCTGCAACTCAGCTCCTCTGCAGCCAGGGGCCCAGGCTGGGCTCTGGCTTTGTTCCCTTGGCCAGACAGCCCCTGTTTCATCTTCCCCTGTCTCCCCTTTCTGTGCCATTTAAACTTTAACCTGGTAGTAACTTTGCCCGCCTTGATTCCCAATTCAAAGGCTGGCAGATGAAAAGCCCTCCCCTTGGATGTGGCTTGAAAACTTCATCCCCAGTCTCTCTCTGTCTTTGAACTGCCTTGGAGCCTTTTTGCCCAGGCTGTTTTATTCTCCCTGGGCCTTTAGCTTTCAGGCCTGGGGGCTTGGGAAAGGCAGCAGCAGAAGCTTCACAGTTGGGGCCCAAGAGGACCCCAGGTGCCCAGGGTTAGCATCTTATGTGCCCCCCATACACATCATCCTTGCTCCAGGGCCCAGGGGTCTGGATCACGAGACCATCTCCAGCCTTCAGGGTCAGTCCCCTGCCTTCACCAGCTCTCCCCATCTCAGCCTCCCTTCACAAGCCCCCAGACCCACAGCACTTCAAGGCTTCTAGCCCCAGGTGGGTCCTCTAGAAACTTTTCCCTTTTCAATACTAGACAGGTCACTTGCTGTTTCAGATGTCAGACAAGGCACAATGAGAGAATTCTCTTATCACAGGACAATTCAGGCGGTCAGGACCAAGTGGGACAGTGGGGAAACAAACCAGAGAGAGGATTAGAAGTAAACCCGAAAGCAGATCCCATTTTTACCTCTTCTCCAAGCAGGCCTGCGTGGCCAGGTCACGCAGCCTTACCAAAGTCTCAGGCGAATCCCCGTGGGTTAGGTGCTCAGGGGTCTTGCTTGTCTCCCAGGAGCAGTTTCCCCACTACCGTTGTCTCTACTGACAAAGGACCGTTAAAGTGTGTTGAAACAGTGGTGTTCAGCTAGATATGTCCACATCCAACCCCTAACTCTGTTAATTGACTTATTTAGTTGTGCAGATGCAACCAAGGATCTTAACGTGAGGAGATCGTTCATTATCCAGGTAGGCCTAAATGCAATGAATTAGCATCTTTATGAGTGACAGAGGAGAGGGGGAGGCCGTGTGACCATGGAGGCAGAAAGTGGAGCAACGTGATCACAAACCAAGGAACACCTGGAGCCACTGGAAGCTGGAAGAGGCAAGGAAGGGTTGTCCCCTAAAATTTTCAGAGGGAGCATGGCCCTGCTGACAACTTCATTCTGGACTTCTGGCCTTCATAACTGTGCCAGAATAAAATAAAATTCTGTTGTTTTAAGCCACCAAACTTGTAGTAATTTGTTATAGTAGCCTCAAGAAACTAATACAATATGCAAAGGTGTTGAGTGGAATTTTCATGGGTATTCACCCTCCTTACCAGGGCCTGGTGTTAGGGTGATATCTTGTCCCCTAAGCCAACATGACTGTCCTATGACCCTCACCAATGAGCTAAAAGTGGGCATGTGATCTTATGCTATCCAATGAGATGCCAGTGGAAGGTGTGCTGGGAGAATGGTGTGCTGGGGGGGCAAGCTCTTCTTCCCCATGTGTGATCATCTCTGCCTGTGAGTCCACACAACCAGCCTGAGGGTGATGGCAGGATGGAGAAATGGAAATGCCCAGAAGGCAGGGCAGGTATGGGCAATGATGCAAACTGGACAAGGAAGCCAAAGAGACAGCTTGAGCCTAAATCATATTTCCTGATGGAAACAGGACACATCTGGGTTCTGCGCTGACCAGAAGTCTACTTGCATAATGATTTGAGGAGCCCCCTTGAATAGAATTCCTTCTGAAGGGAGAGCCAGACACACCAGTTTAGCTTTACAGCAAAGGGCATGGGGGCAGAGAGGAGTCTAGTATGTGGCACATAGATTTCTCTCCTGACCACGCTGCCTTGGATTCATGTTCCAGGTCCATGGGAAGGAGAAAAGCTGTCAACAAAAATTGAAAGAATGGTTTTCACTGAAACTCAAAAGATACTGGGACCAATAACAGAGAGCAGCAGGGATTGAGGGAGAGGAGAATTCTCCCCACTGCAGCTCATGGCAGGGAGGACTCCAAAATGTAGGGAGCATCTGGCAGCTTGAAAGGATCAGCCCATCAGTGCTGGGGGAATGACACACAGAGGTGGCTGTGGAGCCAGCAGACAGGACGGCCTTATTGAGGTGGCTGGACCCAGCAAAGGGTCTAAGGTGTGTCCAGCTGACACCATGGTACCTGAAAGGGATGGAATCCAGTGAAGTCACATAGAGCATGAGACTGGAGGCCAGAGCCTCCTGGTGCAGGGCTGGGTCACTCCATAACTGCTTCTCATGCAGATGTATCTGAGGGGTGACAAAAAGCAGAAGAGAGAGGCCTGTCCCATGCCGCTTGGTAGTTGATGCGTTTGTTGATGATCCCACATGAGACAAACCCGGAGAGTCCCCAAAATAATTGGGTGACAGCTGAGAGTGTTTCTGGGACACCTGCAGTATTAGAAAAGGACAAGAATCACATAAATATATACGTCATTGTTGTCGATGACCCTCTGTGGCCTTGGACTATGTGACTTGGCAGATCCAAGTCACATCCTTCATTAGCAGCATCCATTCAGGCCAGAGTTACTCCCTTTAACCACCCAAGTAACCACTCTGTGGTTCTCCACCTTGGTGCATATTGGAGTCACCTGAGAACCCCACCATGTCCTGGTGCTCCCTGCCCACCCATGCAGGAAGCAGGACAGAACCCTGACATCCTCCCAAACCAGGGAGGCTCTTTCCCCAGCTCCTATGTGGGAGGCCAGGCTCAGCAACTTCCTGGGACATTCTCAGCTCCTCTGTGGCATAAAGGGCTGGTGAGCATGAGATCACCCACCCCTAACCCTGCCCCCCCACCCAAGCTGAGCTAGAGCTTTGCTCATACACTGACCAGAGGGAGAGGAAGAAGACGGGATGCAAGGGGGATTCCAAAATCCCTCCTCCCAGCCTCCACCACAGTCACCTCCGTGTCTCCTGGCTGCAAAGGCCGAGCCTTCTGCAGTGTCCTGGCCCTAGATGGGTGTGGGGAGGGACCCCCCAGGAGGCAGGAGTCACCCTATTGCACGCCTGTGTACAAGCCCAGGAACCACTAGTGGGCTGCACAGTCATGAGGCAGAGGACAGGCCTTCTAGTGGCACCATCTAAACCCCATTTAACTTATCATCTCAATTTACCCACAGATGTAAACTCACTTCAACAAGAGAGAGATGGGCTATAAGCACCCTTCTTCTGACCCACTCGGAGAGGCTGGGCTTTAATTTCAGGGCGGATGGCCTTTCAGAGAGCTCTGGACCTATAATGGCCATGTGTAGGTGATGATCACAGGCAAACTGGAAGGACCACGGCTAGGTGGGAGTGTGGCCACACCTCTGGGGACCTGACCAAGGTTACTCCTCCACACCTCCCCCCCTTTACTCCCCCACCTCCTCCCCACCCCTCCCATTTGCTCTGGAGCCTTGGAGCCTCATGAGAGAATGGACTCCTGCCCTCTTCCTTCCTAAAGCACAGGGCTTTGTGAATTGACAGGGTCCTGTTAGGCCTGGCAGGTACCCCAAGGACCCCAGGGGGCTCACCCCAAGGAAAGCAGAAGTCAGGACTGAGGCTCTTTCCTGCCTGGATGGTTGGGAGGGGAGGATGTTGGCTGAGACACAGACTGGGGCCCACTCCTGGCCCAGCCACCGGGTAGGAGGTGGGCTTTGGGAGGTATGGCTGGGCATGGGGGATGTAAGCACAAATGCTGGGACCAGGGAAGGCCAAACATAGGCACAGGGCAAGTGGGAGCACCCTAACCCTTCTACCTGCTGGGGCTGGAACCCATCTTCCACAGCACCTGTGTGGCTAGGACACCCACGCAACCCGTTCCCATCAGATTTATTTGCCCTGCTTACTGGTCTCTTCCCTCTACTGAGGCCCCATGAAGGCAGATCCCTGGCCTTATTTGCCAACACCTAGCACATAACTACTAACTCGGAACCACAGCTCAAACTAACGAATCAACGGTACATTTGAAGCCCATGAAGTGCAGACACCTCTCATTCCTCAGGTGCTTCCCGCTCTGGATTTTCCACCGCAAACACCTCCTCCTGGCTGCCAGCCCACTCTGGGGCTGTGCCACCCTCACTCTCTGTGAGCTCAAGGATTACAAACTAATCCTAACATATTTGCCTGAGAGAAACCTAATTAGAAAGGTAAATCTGAAAAATAAATAAATAAAAGGTAAAACAATAAACAAACCCAAGGAGAGGGCCCCCAGAGCAGATAAGAAGGTGGTTTGGGCTCCCTCTCTGCTCAAACAAGGAGACGGATCACCCCTGTCTACCAGGCACAGCCAGAGGTATACAATGTTTGACGATGTAGCTGGACCTGGAATCCCACTTTAGGAGGGACCTTGGGGGCCATTTTACCTGCCTTCCTGTTTCTGGAGTTGAGAATTTCAGATCCAACCAATCTCCAACAAATAGTTATTTTTATTGGAAGGGATGAATTGGAATTAATCCTATTCCAAATGGCTTAAGAAAAAAAAGAAAGATAGATGTGCATGTTATGTGCACACACACACACACACACGTATGCAAAATTCACTGGCTCAGGTAGCTGAAAATCCAAGGGTAGGAGGACTGGCAGAATAAGGCGACTGCAACAAGAACTCTCCGTTCCTCATCTGTCCTCCATACCTTGCAGGCAGGCTATCTCCAAACAGTGTCCATCCAGCATCCAGCTTCTCCCCTCCCCTCTCCAAGGCCAGTGGCAGGGAGGACTTGTTTTCTAGCCTATGGAATAGAAGTGTTTGGGCCTGATTGCCGTCACTTTGGCCACATGTGCATCCATGAGCCAATCAGATCAACAGAAGGAACTGATACTCTGATCAGTTGGCCCTAGATCACACGTTGCACCCGAGGGCCTAAGGACTGTGAGTGAGAGACGGTGTGGTCCCCAAAGAAAGAGAAACGGAAAGAGCGTGTTTGATCCCACAAGGAAAAGTGGAGGCTGCACAAGCAATAAGATGTCTACTATCAACTTAGATAATTGGAAAGTGGAGGAAAGTTTTAACATTCTGTGGACAGAGCAGATAAGGACCTGGAGGTGGGAAATGAGCAGTGAGTGCTGGGGTGGGACCTGAGAAGCCGGGCTGATTGCAGAAGAGGCTTCCAAAATGCAGATCCATAGAAACTGGGGATTAGGTCTCAGGGGCACCTGCCCTGAGGTGCTCCCAGGGGCCCCAGATGGTGGGGGTCTGAGCTAGCTGTTGAAAGAAGCATCCAAGAATCCTCACTTTGGGTGACAGCAAAGTGATGCTCTGCTTCCTGGGGAGAATGAAGGTGTATGGGAAAAAGCAGAAGACAAGGAAGCCGCAGAAACACCATCTAGAGACCAGGGAGCTAAGAAGTTGTTCCTGTGCATCCCCCAAACCCACACCTACTGTGGCTTTTCTGGGGCAGCTGCACTTATAAACAAAAACTTTGGGACAGAGAGCTAGCTGACTTTTGTCTCTTGGATACTGGGGGTTGGCTAACTGGAGGGGCAGCCTGACCTGAGGCAACTTTCAAGGGATGGGCTTCTAAGGCTCACTCTTGATTCAATTCCAGGACATTTACTAGGCATTAGTGTGTGCAGGGCATGGGCTATGTCCTTCAGAGTCAATGGACAAGAGAGACCTCAGTGACCTCTGAGCCTCCAGGCAGGCCCATGGCTGCTGGGTCAGGAACATCCCTGCCCACAGATCTGTCTCACCAGGGGACCCCTGCAAGGGCAGAAATGTCACCCGTTCCTCTGGAGGTCACCTGTGCCTGACCCAGTGCCCTGGACACCATAGCCAGTCTTTGCATCTTTTAGTGGATGAGTGACTGAATGAGTTTCTCAATAATAATGGACATGATAAAGAGGGTGGCCATAAATTTAGCACTCTTTTTATGCCAGGTAGTTAAGAATTCTGTAAATGTTGTGGTCATTCATTTATGGTAAGTTATTTGTTGAGCACCTACTAAGTTCTCTGCTGAAAATACAGCAGAGTGTAAGAAACTGAAAGCCACTCTCTCATGGAGTTAGGGAGGATGTAGCCATCCCCATTTACAGATGAGGAAACTAAGGCTCTAAAGAATTAAAGAGCATGCTCATGGTTGCACGATAGGAAATGCAGAAGCTAGCACCTACCAAAAACTAGTTTCAAGTCCAAAACCCTCTGCTAACAAAGCCAGACCAGGTGAGCACTTACTGCATCACTAAAGAAAATATAAACCAAATTCAACCATATTGCCACTGAAGAAAGTGTGATGTGATTAATTCTATTTGGGCTGGGGAGGTGAAGGAAGATGTCCCAGAGTAGGTGGCATTGAGCCTTGTTGGATGCAGGGGGCTTTCAACCTGAGGAGGAAGTATGGGAGAGGGTCCCAGAGAGGGTCAAGAAAGATCTGGAATTGGGAAGGGGCAAGGTGAGTCGTGCCACTGGGCTGGTGCCTGGCGGGGAGCACATGTTTAAGCAGCTGATGACACTGCACAGAGAGATAAGGGTCTGCTCTTGGAGGTCAGGGAGACCAAGGGTTTGCCCTCTTATAATAGGTACCATTTAGTACTCCTTCCTCTATGCCAGGCACTGTGTCAAGCAACTTCCAGGTACAGTACTATTGCTTACACTATATATTAGAAGTAATTATTAAGTGCTTATTACTATTAGTTTAAACTACTATTATACTATTAGTAAGTACTTATTACTCTTATCTTAGAACATAATTACTATTCCCACTGCACAGGTAGAACAGCTGAGACTCAGAGAGTGTAGTAACCTACCTGAGGCTGGAACTCAGGCAGCCGGCCTCCCACCATGAGGTGCCCTACTGCATGGAGAGTGGGGTCCCAGGAGGCAGGCAGATGAGGGCCCTGCATCTTTCTCCATGCACACTGGCCCAGCCAGAGGGATGCTGAAAAGGAGGCCACTGCTCCCAGGCCCCAACCCCTTCCAAGCCGATGAGCAGAGCAAGGAGCAGATGGGAAGTCGCCCACCCAGGGACAGGCTCCAAACCTTCCAGAAACCTGAAAACATGAAACAATCATAGATGAGAGGAGGCTTGAAAGCCACCGTTTTTAAAATAAAAGGAAATCGCATTGTAAAAGCACTGGGAAAGATGACAAAAAAAAAAACTTGTTAAGATCAAAAATGCAGCCAAACCTCAAAAAAGAGGCTTGGGATAAAGGAAGGGAGTGGGGGTTTTACCTGGGGGCTTCCAAGGGGTCTTCTGAAGCAGCTGAGGGCGGGGCTGGCCGCAGCCTGAGCTTGGGCAGGCCTGCTCCTCGGTCCTCCCTCTGCAGGAACCTTTCATGTGCTGCCCCCACCAGGGCTGCGCGGCTGGACCACAGGGCCCAGACACCAGACACCCATCAAGTTTTCCAACCTGAAACTCATTTCTTTCCCTTTAAACTGAAGAGACTTGGAATCCTTTCAAGACACAGAGAATAGCAGGGATTCAAATGATGCTGTCTCCCAGCCCCTCACCCCACCTCCCACAGATGGAGGTAGATGCACTTTTCCAGCTGTGCCTCTGGGAGAAAGCTAACTCTTCACGCAAGTGACAAAGAGCTGGCCTGTGGGTCACCAGTGGCTGGTCACATTAACTGCCCTCAGAAGGGTCTTTCTTGTCCTCTGGCCTCTGAGGAGCAGGTGCCCAGACAAGTCCCCAGCATAGATCTAACTTACAGCATGCATTCTATGGGGATTTACTGAATAGCATTTCTCAAAAATAATTGTGTCATGCCACACAGTCAACAGAGAAGGTTGGAGAGTAGGGACAGAAGAAAGCAGGCACCATCCTCCAGGCCCCTAAAACACAGCTCAGTCAGTGTCTCCTCTGTCCTGCCCAAGGGCTGGGGGGCCAGCACCAGTGCCCGCACCTCTGGCCTTGACGGCTAATGTGCTTCCTAAAGCCTTGCATGTCTCAACACGGAGAGGAGTCCGTGTGGGACGCACTCCACACCAGGCGCCACAGACCAGGCCAGAGAGGTCCCAGAGGACACAGGCTGCATGGAGGTGGGGCCACCTGCGTGTGTCGGGCTTTGGCAAGGGGGCTGGGAAGGTGCAGCAGGATCCCCCACCTCATGGCAAACTTGGCTACAAGCGCATGGACAGAGGTGCCCGAGCTCACATGGGCCACAAAGGCTGGGATCCTCTCCAGGACCCCTCCCTTTGCCAGCCAGTGATGAGGGGCACATTAATGCACACCTCTGGACCGCAGCCTTCCCCAGCCCAAGGCCCGGCCTGCTGTGTGCAGCAAGGGGAGGGCCACGTGGGGCAAGTTTGCTGCTGTAATGTGTGGGCTCACTGAGCCTGGGAAGGAAACCAGGGAGAGAGGAAGGGGGATAGAGACTGGCAGAAAATGAGAAACAGAGAGGACCTGGAGAATGTCAGAGAAAGAAGAGAGAGAGAAAAGGAGAGGGGCTGATAAAGAGAGGCAGGGGAGTGACAGTGAACCAGAGAGAGAGAATGAGACCATGGCAGGCGGACAAAGGGACAGGGAGACAGACTGAGAGGCAGAGAGAAAGGGATTCCAGCAGAATGCCTGGCCCCTACCCCCCACTAGCAGACACACACTCACAGAGACAAAGGCCTGAGGCACACATGCTCAGTGCCCATCCACCCAGCTGTCCATGCGCCTGGTCAGGGAGCCCGCACTGGTCGGAAAGGCCTGAATTCTGGCAAGTTTGGGAGCAGAAACTTGCAGTTAAAAGCTCAGGTCCTGGGGTCAGACAGCCCAGGTGGAAAACCGGCCAGGCACCCTCCTCGGCATCACCAAACCTCTGTTTCCTCATCTGTGGAGTGGGATTTATAATACAACCCACCTCATGGGTTCCCCATGAACTTCCAAGAGGTGCAGCCACAGACCTCTCAACACCAGCAGGGCCCCTGTGAATACAGGCCTCATGGCCTCAGGGCCCTTGGGCTCTGCTCCTCTCCATCTGGCCTCCCTTTTTCCTTCTCTTCACTAGGCTCCCCTCCAGCTCTGGGACGCCTCCACCTGCCCGAGGGCCACACAGACACCTAGATCCACCAGTTTTCATTCTGGTGGACACCTGCCCATTGCCAGCAAACATGAAAGGTCTCTGCAGGGCGTCCACTGGGACCTACGCCCTCCCAATTGGAGGCCTTGTCCCTGGGACAGATACCAGGCCAGCTCATGACACATTCCACAACTTCAACCTCTTGGAGGCCAGGGAAATCAATGCTAAAACTCATATTTCTTCCTTTAAAAGAAAAAAGGCCTACATTAACTGCTAGGAAGTGGAGAAGGGCAGCAGTGGAGGTGGGGGTGGTGTGCGGAGCAGGGGGGTCTCACTAGACCTGATGAGCGATTTTTGCAGAGGGATTTCAAGGCTCCAGTTGCAGGACAGTTGTCAACCTCATGACTAAAACCTCCCTGGACCCCTGGCTGAGGAAAAGGCCAAGAGGTCAGGATGACACAAAAGCACAGATTCAGAAAAGCAAGGTAGATGGTGAGGGACCTGCAGGGAGTTGGTGGCTTAAATGTCATCCCCTCAGAAATGCCTTCCCTGTCCATTCTCCCAAGGAGGTCTCACTCCTGTCCTTTTCTGAACCTCCCCGCTTGGAGTGCACTCATGTAGTTCCCTACTTGGTTTTCTGTCTCCCCTGACCGGACTGGAGCTAAGAAGCCCATCTATTTTGTTCAGTCTTCATGCTCAGTAGGTGCTCAATGTAGGTGCTGTTGCAATATTTTTCAGAAGTAAAAATATTTTCTGAGTTATTTCTAGTAAAGAAAGAAGCTGGGCGAGCAGCAGATCAGAAGTGGGGCTCTGCAAAGGGAGAAGGAAGGCTTTGGAAGTTGGGGAAGCTGGGCTCCAGACAAGGAGCTTAGCTCCTGGGGGAAAAGGTCACCAGGGTCTCAGTCCTCTTGTCATTGTCTATGCAGCCTAGGAAGTTCCCCTCGCCTCTCTGTGCCTCTGTCTCCCTGCCTGTAGAATGGGGGGTGATGGCACATAAGTAAATGTAAGACACTGGTAACCCTCCAGCTAGTTCTGCGGTTGGACGGTGTGTCACAGATACTGTATAATTTTAAATTAGTATTATGTTGAATCTAATAAAATGGACTTCCTTGTGGATCAAAAATGGTCAAATATTGGCAGTTTCATATGGTTTGATCTAAAAATAATAATAATAATAATAATCAAGTTGGAGGTCCATTTAGGACAAAGAATTGAGGGGTTGCATAAAGGGATCCGTGACCTCCCTTTTAGCCATGTCTATTTTAAGAGATAGTGAGCCAGCCACGTGTGACATTAAACAAGCAGCTCTCCCTCTCTTAGCACATCTTGCCTGGTTTCCCAGGCCGCTTCCGGTAACAAAGGGGGAAGCGCCTGGAAGGTTGAAAGAGTGGTCAAAATGCAGGGCAAGGTCACCTCCATGAAATGCAGAGCACCCCTAACTCCCACCTCATGGATAAGCAAAACTGAGGAGCAGCTAAAAGGACTGAGAAATTTCCAAATGGCTGGAGGGTGGGGTAGAAGGAAGCACCAATTTGTACAGACAATACACAGACCAGTACACATGCACACACCTGGGCACATGTGCACAGACCCGCTGAGGACATACACAGACCAGTACTCAGAGACACACTGACAGACACATCCAGTTGTTTGCCAGTTCACTGTGCTAGCATACAGGGTATTCAGAAAGGTGGGAGGTTTCCAAAAAAGAAAAGAAGGGGGGAATACTTTCAAACTCATTCTATGAAGCCAGCATCACTCTAATACCAAAACAAGGCAAAGACACCACAAAAAAAGAAAACTACAGACTAATATCCCTGATGAACATATATACAAAAATACTCAACAAAATATTACCAAACTGAATTTAAAAAGACATCAAGAGGGACTTCCGGGAAGATGGCGGCATGAGCAGGGCGGCAGAAATCTCCTCCTAACACTATATTTATCTACGAAAATACAGCAAATACAACTATTCCTAAAAGAGAGACCAGAATACACAGGAAAGCGCACAGCGTGCAGCTACACCTCAGAGGACTCGGCACCCCAAGAGGCGGTCTTAAAGAGCCCAGCTGACATACGTGGCAACTACCAGCGACCACTTCTATGGCCATGAAAAGACAAAGGAATATGGTCCAGACTAAAATCAACCAGACAACCCCAGAGAGGGAGCCTGAAGGGATGGGAATGCACAGTCTTCCTGAAAAAGAATTCAGAATAAAAGTCAGAACCATGCTGATGGACCTACAGAGAAATGTGCAAGAGCTGAGGGAGGAAGTGAGGGAAGTGAGGAAAGACAATGTAGAAATCAGACAAGTGATCGACGGGCTTAACAGCAGACTGGATGAGATGCAAGAGACTGTTAATGGAATAGAAATCAGAGAACAGGAATACAGAGAAGCTGAGACAGAGAGAGATAAAAGGATTTCTAGGAATGAAAGAATATTAAGAGAACTGTGTGACCAATCCAAACGGAACAATATTCGCATTATAGGACTACCAGAGGAAGAAGAGAGAGAAAAAGGGATAGAAAGTGTCTTTGAATAAATAATTGCTGAAAACTTTCCCTCGCTGGGGAAGGAAATAGTCTCGCAGTCCACGAAGCCCACAGATCTCCCAACACAAGGGACCCAAGGAAGACAACACCAAGACACATAATAATTAAGATGGCAAAGATCAAAGATAAAGACAGAGTATTAAAGGCAGCTAGAGAAAGAAAAAAGATCACCTACAAAGGAAAACCCATCAGACTATCATCAGACTTCTCAGCAGAAATCTTACAGGCCAGAAGAGAATGGCATGATATATTCAACGTTATGAAACAGAAGGGCCTTGAACCAAGAATATTGTATCCAGCACGATTATCATTTAAATATGACGGAGGGATTAAACAATTTCCAGACAAGCGAAAGTTGAGAGAGTTTGCCTCTCATAACCACCACTACAGGATATCTTAAATGGACTGCTCTAGATGGAAGTACACCTAAGGCTAAAAAGATGTCACCAGAGAAAATAAAATCATAGCAATGAAAGCAGACCATCCAAATACTAACTAAAGGCAAAGACTAAAACACCTAGTATATAAAGAATGGAGGAGGAAGAATAAGAAGGGAGAGAAATAAAGAAACATGAGACTGTGTTTACGATAACTTAACAAGAAAGTTAAGTTAGATTGTTAGATAGTAAAGAAGCAACCCTTGAACCCTTGGTAACCACGAATCTAAAGCCAGCAATGGCAGTAAGTACATATCTATCAATAATCACCCTAAATGTAAATGGACTGAGTGCACCAATCAAAAGACACAGAGTAACAGAATGGATAAAAAAGCAAGACCCATCTATATGCTGCTTACAAGAAACTCACCTCAAACCCAAAGATATACACAGACTAAAAGTGAAGGGATGGAAAAAGATATTTCATGCAAACAACAAAGAGAAAAAAGCAGGTGTTGCAGTACTTGTATCAGACAAAATAGACTTCAAAACGAAGAAAGTAGCAAGAGATAAAGAAGGACATTACATAATGATAAAGGGGTCAGTCCAACAAGAAGATATAACCATTATAAATATATATGCACCCAACACAGGAGCACCAGCATATGTGAAACAAATACTAACAATTAAAGGAGGAAATAGACAGCAATGCATTCATTTTAGGAGACTTCAACACACCACTCACTCCAGAGGACAGATCAACCAGACAGAAAATATGTAAAGACACAGAGGTACTGAACAATACACTAGAACAGATGGACCTAACAGACAACTACAGAACTCTACACCCAAAAGCAACAGGATACACATTCTTCTCAAGTGCACATGGAACATTTTCCAGAATAGACCACACACTAGGCCACAAAAAGAACCTCAGTAAATTCAAAAATATTGAAATCCTACCAACCAACTTCTCAGATCACAAAGGTATAAAACTAAAAATAAATTTTAGAAAGATATCAAAAAGGCTCACAAATACATGGATACTTAACAACATTCTCCTAATTAATCAATGGGTTAACGACCAAATCAAAACAGAAATCAAAGAATATATGGAGACTAATGACAACAACACAAAGCCACAACTTCTGTGGGACGCAGCAAAGGCAGTTCTAAGATGAAAGTATATTGCAGTCGAGGCCTACTTAAAGAAGGAAGAACATTCTCAAATGAATAGTCTAAAGACACAATTACTGAAATTGGAAAAAGAAGAACAAATGAGGCCCAAAGTCACCAGAAGGAGGGACATAATAAAGATCAGAGAAGAAATAAATAAAATTGAGAAGAATAAAACAATAGAAAAAAATCAATGAAACCAAGAGCTGCTTCTTTGAAAAAATAAACAAAATAGATAAACCGCTAGCCAGACTCATTAAGAGAAAAAGAGAATCTACACACATAAACAGAATCAGAAATGAGAAAGGAAAAATAATGACGGACCTCACAGAAATACAAAGCATTATAAGAGAATATTATGAGATTCTATATGCTAACAAGCTGGAAAACGTAGAAGAAATGGACAACATCTTAGAAAAATACAAGCTCCCAAGACTGACCAAGCAAGAACAGAAAAACTAAACAGACCAATCACCAGCGACGAAATTGAAGCGGTAATCAAAAAACTACCCAAGAACAAAACCCCAGACCTGATGGATTCACCTCTGAATTCTACCAGATATATAGAGAAGAAATAACACCCATTCTCCTTAAAGTTTTCCAAAAAATAGAAGAGGAGGGAATACTTCCAAACTCATTCTATGAAGCCAGCATCACTCTAATACCAAAACCCGGCAAAGACCTCACCAAAAAAGAAAATTACAGACCAATATCCCTGATGAACGTAGATGCAAAAATACTCAACAAAATATTAGAAAACCGAATTCAAAACTACATCAAGAGGATCATACACCATGATCAAGTGGGATTCATCCCAGGGATGCAAGGATGGTACAACATTCGAAAATCCATCAGCATCATCCACCACATCAACAAAAAGAAGAACAAAAACCACATGATCATCTCCATAGATGCCAAAAGAGCATTTGACAAAATTCAGCATCCATTCATGATTAAAACTCTCAATAAAATGGGTATAGAGGGCAAGTACCTCAACATCATAAAGGCCATATATGACAAACCCACAGCTAACATCATACTTAACAGCGAGAAGCTGAAAGCTTTTCATCTAAGATTGGGAACAAGACAGGGATGCCCACTCTCCCACTGCTATTCAACATAGTACTGGAGGTCCTAGCCACAGCAATCAGACAAAACAAAGACATACAAGGCATCCAGGATTGGTAAAGAAGAAGTCACATTGTCACTATTTGCAGATGACATGATACTGTACATAAAAAACCCTAAAGACTCCATTCCAAAACTACTAGAACTAATATCTGAATTCAGCAAAGTTGCAGGATACAAAATTAACACACAGAAATCTGTTGCTTTCCTATACACTAATGATGAACTAACAGAAAGAGAACTCAGAAAAACAATTCCATTCACAATTGCATCAAAAAGAATAAAATACCTAGGAATAAACCTAACGAAGGAAGTGAAAGACCTGTACTCTGAAAACTACAAGACACTCCTAAGAGAAATTAAAGAGGACACTAACAAATGGAAATGCATCCCATGCTCTTGGCTAGGAAGAATAAATATTGTCAAAATGGCTATACTACCTAAAGCAATCTACAGATTCAATGCAATCCCTATCAAACTACCAACAGCTTTCTTCAATGAACTGGAACAAATAATTCTAAAATTCATATGGAACCACAAAAGACCCCGAATAGCCAAAGCAATCCTGAGAAGGAGGAATAAAACAGGGGGAATTACGCTCCCTGACTTCAAGCTCTACTACAAAGCCACAGTAATCAAGACAATTTGGTATTGGCACAAAAACAGACCCACAGACCAGTGGAACAGAATAGAAAAT